>CM042694.1:110081588-110250383 GCA_023614405.1 Avena insularis
AGTTGCCACGTGAATAAAAAATTAATCCAAGTGTAAATTGGACTTCTGGGTCGGCCGGACCAAATGGTGAACACGCGTCGTTGCGAGCACCAGGGCCGGACTGGAGGACAGTTCCAGGTGAGGAGAAGTTGCTAGCTTGTTTATAGCACTTGCCTAACCATGTTAGAAATTTTTACAAAGTTCTGGTAATATTTCTGACCATATGTATCTGTAGAAAATATAACAGAAGTTGCAAAAAGTGTGTCGATAGTCAGTACAACCTAGAACAAGTCAATGTGAACCTGGACGCATCGGTTGGAGTGAACAAGCCAATCCGCTGCCTTCTCCTCTGACGGCGCCTCGTCCCAATACCGTAAAATCAACCGAAGACGGCGACGGCGCCGCCGCCCGAGTCGTACCTTTTTTGCCCCGAGCCTGTGTACTGGGCTACCGGCTGGGCCTTTGTTCCATATGGCGGCGTCTTGGCGTCGTAGCCCCACAGATGGCGACCAAGCGACGACGTGTCAGGCATGTACCCGTTTCTGCTTGCTCACTGCCGTACTTCTGTATTTTCTAGTGGCTCTGCAGTTCAGTTGTTTGCATGTGCCGCAGTTCTTCATGATAGGTACTGCCCTGAAAGTAATTCAGAGTTTCTAGATGCTTTACTTCAGAGTTTCTGTATTAGCAGGAAGATTGGACAGTGAGAAGACAGCCTTGCAACCTTTCATCTTTTATCTTTAAATTAAATCACGCAGCTAAGGAGCCGCAAGCAAATAATTGATTTCTTTCTTTAATGAAAGCAAAAGGCACTTCTCTCAATGAAAGAGGGAAATCAAAGCAAAAGGAAAAGATATTACCACTTTATTTTGTTCTGTCTAAGGCATTGACAAATTGTGTATGCCCTAGATTGACCGTGTAAGATTTCACTATTTTCTGACCATATCTGAACAAGATAATTAAAGGTGCAAACATTGCATGTCGATGTTGTTCAGACTATGGCTTCAAAACTATACTAGATGTCAGTTAATGGCTCAATTTTATGTGCCATATTTATATTTGTCAAAATCATAACAGTTTTTATATCATCTAGATTGACCATGTAATATTTCTGACCATATCCGACAAATATAACAAAAAGGTGCAATTGCATGTCTACGTCTCATATTTAGTACAGTTAAAGAGTCTGTCTTGGAATCTGTAGATATTGTCAATGACTCATCTAGTGTTCATGTACATATATTTTTCAAGATTGTGATCTATTTATTTTGCTTGTCTCAAAAATTCTTTTGTACATTAATTCAGTTAGCGAAATTGTGTTGCCTTTGTACACGATGTAGTTCTTCCACTTGTTCTTTGCAGCAGGCCAAATTCTTGTGCCACTTCTTCAGACACCAAAAACACACTTATTCACATTGTAAGCTAATTGTTTGGACATATATGGTTACACTAAAACATTTTAAGGTTCGTCTGCTTCTGTAATTTATTCCTCTTTACTGATATGGTAATTTTTCTTTCGGTGAGGATAAACTGAGTATTGCTATGCGTACCAAATTTAATTGGATGATTTAGAACAAGGATAAATGGCATAGATCAAGGTACAATAACAGAACTATGTACTAGTGGTCACTATTTTTGTTTTAGATAGTTGCAAAATTGTTCTATCTGCGGGTGACATGTTTTCTGATTTATATAGGAAAGTTAAGCAAAGTTAACCTCACACTACATCTAAAGGTAAAGCAAGTCGGAAGCCTTTTGAGTACTGAGTAGGGCTCATAATCATGTAGGAACTACGTAGCACATCTCTCCAATCTATAAATAGGATCCAAGATATGAAAACACAGCTAGTGCATTTTTACGGAATACCATCCTGCCATACTATAGATGCAATGCATGTTAAAATCAAATCTGGATTCTCTAGTTGAGAGTTTCTTCAGTTGGGATGCTTTGGAAGACTCAATTTTTTTTTATTAGCAGGAAGATCCAACAGTGAAGTGACAACTTGCAATCTTTTATCTTTATCTTTAAATCCTGCAGGTAGGCAGGTAGCCATCCACAAGCAAAGAAAGCAAAAATAAAGATATTGTCTCTTACTTTTATTCTTTCTAAAGCCTATGTGCGCACACAAGCACGAAGCACCCAAAATATTTCGTAATGGCATGTCCTTTTTTGCTCTTCCATATGGCTATCTTGTAGTGGCACATGAACTGTCTATTTGGCTTCTATCGAGATACATACTCTCTAGATAATTTCAATTGTTTAATTAGCAGAGGTATGAAACTAGCTCACCCCACACATGTGGTTGATCTGTGTGCCTGCTTCTTCATATTTATGTAAGCTATCTTTATTTGTTGCTCCTTCTTGTAACCTCACCAAACCACCGTGCAAAAATAGAAGACCGATTACGATGTATGATTCACCCTGTAACACACTTTAAAAGCTTTCCGGAAATTTCTGGGATTTTACACGGTTTCCTGCTGATTCGTTTGAAAGCGGGCATCCTGAATTTTTGTAAAATCTTTTTCATGTTCAAAATGTGTCACTTCATCACGGATATGCCAACGGTTCCACAAGAGGGAGCTCCGGACACACATGCATCGTGGCCCCTGCCTTGACCGCGGCTTCGAGAGGGCACACCTAATTAAAAAATCAGAAAAATGGAAAAACCATGCGCAGCAACGTCATTTTATGTGACATGTTTGAGATAAAAAAAGATAGGCTTGCGCTAGGATGTTTCCCTGAGAAAACCTTCACATAACTGAGCTACAACGAACGAGTTTGCATGACTTTCAAAGCAAATGACCTAGGTCATGGCCTCATCCAAGCAATAGTTTGTCGGAACAACCCCATGTTTGGCGCGTGCGTGCCCCTTGGGATTCCCCGTCAGGTCACCCAAGTGCTAATCCACTGGAGTGATGCAAGCGCTGAAGATGCTACATGGGAAGATTTGGATTCTCTTCGCAAGAATTTTCCCTGTGCACCGGCTTGGGGTCAAGACATGACTGAAGAAGGAGGGGGTGTCAGCGGTCCATCTGACCAGGCCTCCACTCCAAGCCCAACTCAGCCCAACGATAGGCCCATACGAACACATAGGATCCTGGCCTGGATTGTAAGCTGAGTATGGCAGATACTGCCTGTAATCATTTATCTCTACTACTTATAAAGGCACGAAGTTGAAGGAGTTATTCCCTAGAGGCAAATAATAAAGTGTATTATTTGATATACCTCCTGTATGTTCATAATACGTTTCATACTGTGCTATAACTGTGTTAATACGAAACGTTAATACATGTGTGGTATGTAAACAAACCGTGTCTCTAGTTACCTCTAGTGAACTAGTTCATTGGTCATGAGGATGGTCTGTGTTTCGAGATCATGGGCATTTATGCCAACTGACAATGAGGTCATGTTGTTAGTTGAATAACATGATAGGCAAACATCCGACCGTTATATCGTAATGAGATCTAGTTACAAAGTTCACCATTGATGATAAAACACAGAGAACCTCGCAACCTGATCCTTTTACTGTGAGGTAATGCAAATCACCATTCTAGAAGAAGCTTAGATGGTTATCAAGAATCATCTCGTAACAGGGTGATCAAAAAGGTGCCACTCAGGTTTTCCAAAGGAATGCGTAGAGGAGTACATATCAAGACCAGGATTTGTCTAGTCCATGTAACGGACAGATACATGTGGCCATCTCGGTGACGTTGCATTAATGAAGCTTGCAAGCATTTGACTAGGTCACGGAATGCAACGACATGAGAATGAGAAAACAAGTTCTTCGGTAACGAGATCGAACTAAGGTATAGAGATACCGAAGATCAAGTCTCGGATGAATTAGGTATCGTATGGCAAAGGGAATGGGGAACGACTATCTCACGGTTCGAGCGATTGTATTCGTGAAACACACGGGGGTCACATGGCCATCCAGGTCCCTCTGTTGATCATTGATATGAGAGTGGTCTCTATCATGTCCGGAGTGTTTTTGAACCGAAGGATGTCACGCTTAAGGGTGGGGACGCTTAGGGTAGATGAGGTATCGTATGAGAAATAGAGAGAGAGAAACCAGAATAGTTTCGGTAACATCCGATGGAGATCGGAAGGGGTCCGAAAGATGTTCCGGAGTGAAGGAATAATATAATATGTGTATTTGAATGTTAACTGGAGAATTAATATTAAATATATATTTTATTTTATTTTTGAAGGCACTATATTGCTAATGGGCCTCACCTGAAGGGAGGTCCAAGTGGGCAAGGCACCTAGGGAGTGGGGGCCAGCCGGCCTAGGGCTAGTGGGCCGCCCCAGTGGGGCCCACCTAGGGCCGGCGGCTGCCCCAAGGTGGCTGGCGGGTGTGGGAATAGTCCCACACCACCTGGCCCCTGGGTGGTGCGCCCCCCTCCTACTATATAAAGGGGTCTCCCCTTCCCTTGGAGTACACCCATTCCTCTCATTCTCTCTCTCTCATCTGCTGAGGACTTTCCCGTAATATTGGGGAGGACCTCGTGGTTGAGTTCTCCACCTTCACACTACCGTCGTGTGATCGGTGATCCGGCATCTACTTCTTCAGCTACTCGGCTGGATCGGAGCCCGGTTGACGTCCACTACACCGGACGTGTGACGAACTTCGGAGGCACCACACTTGGGGTGCTGCTCGTCTTCATCAATATACGCCTTCCTGCGTAAGGCGCGCCACTCTCTGCAAAGGTACGAATACTGTATTCCTTCTCCGTTACTTATGTCTACATAGTATAGATCCTGGTATTAGTGTTCGAGTAGATAATTTTTTTTGTTTTCTGCTACGGAACCCATCAGTGGTATCAGAGCGGGTCTATGGGTAGACATGTCGTACGGATAGAACACATAGCAATATATGGGCATTGATTCTCTAGTTGCTACCCTCTTTTAGTGTTATTGTTCATATCGTGACACTGTTTGATGAAGCGGCCCCCAACCGACCTCACGTGGTGATTCATGAGACTGGTCCACAAATCAAAGTGGCTTAGGGGGGTGTCTGTCTCTCTGCAGTAGTTGATATGGCATTAACACTGGAGGGCCCTGAAAAGGGAAGAAGAACGGCAATCATTGAATCCATGTTGTGGCTCAACGTTCGTAGGTGGGAAGGGGTTCTACTGCGAAAGCCCTAAAGCCGCGTAAAACATGCAATAGTTAATATAGAGGCGTCTATCTTCCTTATTGCATAGGAGCAAGTATTATAACATGGCATTGACAAGTTTGTGAAACTCTAAGGCTGTTGATGATGATCATAAAGCTATAACCATGTTATAACACTTTACTTATGAAGCATTACTTATTATGCTAGTATACTTACTAGACGGTAGCATGATAAGATAATCCCTCGTAGTATTCCAGTTATCGTATTCCCCTTGTATGTGCACCACCAAGAAAGTTCTTCGGTATGAGGCCGGCCGTGATGATCGGGGGTCAGACATATCTACGTTCGCATACAGTGGATGCAAGCCATGTTGCACTGCGAATACATACGAGTTAGAACTGGCGAGCCTAGCATGTACAGACATGGCCTCGGAATACAAGAGACTGAAAAGTCGAGCATGAACTGCATAGTTGATGTGATCGACATTAGGAAATGTCCACCTTTGATACTGCACTGATGGCCGTGATGATCGGGGGAGGTGCAGGGGATAGGGATCATGTGATCACTAAACGAGTAGAGGGATGTTCGTTTAAGTGGGAGTTCCTTTATTAAATTTGAACTCATTATTATGAACATAGTCTAAACACTTTGCAAATCCTTTGTAGATGTCTCGCCCACCCACCTTCAACCTAAGCACTTTCCTCGAGAAGGACAAGCTAAAAACTGATGGAACCAACTTCACTGCATGGTTCCGCAATCTTAGGATCCTCCTAGTCCCCTACAAGTTGACTTATGTCATCGAGGCTGAGCTTCCGGCTAAGCCTGCAGATTCCTCCTCCTAGGACGAAAAGAATGTCTGGCAGTCCAAGGCGGACGATTTCTCCCTTATCCAGAGTGGAATGCTCTATGCCATGGAGCCAGAGCTTCAAAAGCGTTTTGAGAAGATTAATGCTTTTGAGATCATTGAAGATCTCAAAGCCGTCTTTGCTCCACAGGCTCGTGCAGAGAGGTATGATGCTTCCGAGCTCTTCTTCTCTGCTAAAATGGAAGAGCATAACAGTATTAGTGAGCACGTGGTCAAAATGTCTGGCTACGTTAAGCGCTTAAATGCCCTGGATTGCAAAATCCCGAAGGAGCTCGCTATAGATAGGGTACTACACTCGCTGCCCCTAGCTATAAGAGTTTTGTGATGAACTACAACATGCAAGGGATGACTAAGACCCTTGCTGAGGTGTTCGGCATACTCAAGACTGCTGAGGTTGAAATCAAGAAGGAGCACACGGTGTTGATGGTCAACAAGACTGCCAACTTTAAGAAACCAGGGCAAAAGGGAAAAGGCAAGGGTAAGAAGTCTAAGAGGGATGGCAGGTTTGTTCCTAGCACCCCAAAGACTGCGAAGCCTGGCCCTAAGTCCGGCACTTCGTGCTACTACTGCAAAGGGGATGGGCACTGGAAACGCAACTGCCCTAAATACCTTGAAGACAAGCGAGCTGGCAATATAGCCATCCCGGACAAAGGTATATATTATACATGTTATTGATGTATTTCTTACAAGCACCAGGAGTAACACCTGGGTATTTGATACCGGATCTGTTGCTCACATTTGTAACTCTCAGCAGGATCTGCAGAGTAGGAGGCGCTTGAGGAAGGACGAGGTGACGATGCGCGTCGGCAATGGTTCGAGAGTCGAAGTGATGGCCATCGACACCCTGCATCTCCGTCTGCCGTCAGGATTATTGTTGGTTTTGAATAAATGCTATTATGTACCCGCACTGAGTATGAATATTGTGAGTGGGTCTTGCTTGTTGCAATACCATTATTCGTTTAAATCAGGAACAAATGGTTGTTTAATTTATATGAATGATATTTTCTATGTTCATGCTCCTGTATGTGATGGCTTATTCCTACTTGATCTTGATTGTGATACACACATCCATAGTGTTGATGCTAAACGTTGTAAGCACAATGATTATAATTCCATGTACATATGGCATTGCCGTCTTGGTCATATTGGCATAAAGCGCATGAAGAAGCTTCATTCAGAAGGGCTTCTTGGATCTTTGGATTTCGAATCCCTTGATACATGTGAACCATGCCTCATGGGCAAGATGACTAGGACAGCATTGTCCGGAATAGTGGAGAGAGCTGTAGACCTACTTGGGATCATACATACGGATGTATGTGGACCAATGAGTGTCTCAACACGCAATGGTTATCGTTACTTTGTTACCTTTACTGACGACTTGAGCAGATATGGATATATCTACTTGATGAAGCACAAGTCTGAAACCTTTGAAAAGTTCAAGGAATTTCAGAAAGAGGTAGAGAATCAACTTAACAAGAAAATCAAGCACCTTCGATCGGATCGGGGAGGCGAGTATTTGAGTTATGAGTTTAACATGCACTTGAAGGACCGTGGGATCATCCCACAGCTTACGCCAGCCGGAGCACCACAGCGTAATGGTGTGTTGGAACGCTGTAACCGAACCATATTGGATAGTGTATGGTCCATGATATCTTTAACTGATTTGTCTATGTCTTTTTGGGGATATGCGTTAGAAACCGCCTCTTTCATTTTAAACCGAGCACCATCCAAATCCGTGGAGACAACCCCATATGAGATATGGTATGGACAGAAGCCAAAGTTGTCTTTTCTGAAAGTTTAGGGATGTGAGGCATATGTTAAGAAACTACAGCCTGACAAACTCGAACCCAAATCGGAAAAATGTATCTTTGTAGGATATCCAAGGGAAACTATTGGATATACCTTCTACAATCAAGCCAAAGGCAAAACGCTTGTCGCAAAAACCGGCACCTTTCTCGAGAAAGAGTTTCTCGAAAAAGGGGTGAGTGGAAGGAAAATTGAGTTAGATGAAATTGTTGATCCTTCTCTCCGTATTCCGAGTAGCACAACAGAAGCTGTTCCGAAACCGCTCTCTAACATGGAGGAAGAGTCCATTGATGCTGATCAACACAATGACATCGAGACTCTCGAGGTTCGCAGGTCTACAAGGGTTCGTGCCACTCCATATTGGTACAGTAGCCTTGTAATGTCTGTCACCTTAGATGATCAGGAAGAACCTGCAAACTACAAAGAAGCCATGGGTAGTGCTGACTCCGAGAAATGGCTAGAAGCCATGAAATCCGAAATAGGATCCATGCATGAAAACCAAGTTTGGACCTTGGTGGATCTTCCAGAAGGTCGCAAGGCCGTGGAAAATAAATGGATCTTTAAGAAAAAGACATATGCGAATGGTAATGTAACCATTCACAAAGCTCGACTTGTCGCAAAGGGGTTTCGACAAATTCAAGGAGTTGACTACGACGAGACTTACTCTCCCATAGTGATGCTTAAGGCTGTCAGGATTTTAATAGCAATTGCTGCACATTTCGACTATGAAATTTGGCAGATGGATGTCAAGACCGCGTTCCTCAATGGTCACATTGATGAAGAGTTGTATATGATGCAACCAGAAGGTTTTGTTGACCCTAAGGATACTGGAAAGGTATGCAAGCTCCAACGGTCCATTTATGGGTTGAAGCAAGCATCTCGGAGCTAGAACCAACGTTTTGATCAAGTGATCAAGAGTTTTGGATTTGTCCAAAACCAACAAGAGTTCTGTGTTTACAAGAAAGCGAGTGGGAGCTCGGTTGTTTTCTTAGTAGTATATGTGGATGGCATATTACTCATGGTAAACGATGTGGATCTTATGAATAGCGTGAAAGCATATTTGAGCAACCAATTTTCCATGAAGGATCTAGGTGAAGCTGCATACATATTAGGAATCAAGATCTATAGAGATAGATCAAGGCACCTAATAGTATTGAGTCAGAGTACTTACATAGGTAAGATTTTGAAGAGGTTCAAAATGGAAAACACCAAGAGGGGTTTTACACCTATAATGAAGAATTGCAACTTGAGTATGACTCAATGTCCTGTAACGGACGATGATAGAGAGAAGATGTCTAATGTCCCCTATGCTTCTGCAATAGGATCTATCATGTATGCAATGCTTAGTACCCGACCTGATGTGGCATTGGCTCTTAGTTTGACGAGCCGATATCAGAGTAATCCAGGAACGGATCACTGGACAGCTGTGAAAAATATCCTAAAGTATTTGAAAAGAACAAAGGATATGTTCCTGATCTATGGAGGAAATGATGAAGCTCTAAACGTAACAGGTTACGTAGATGCGAGCTGGAATTCAGATCATGATGACTCTAAGTCTCAAACATGATTTGTTTTCTTGGTGAATGGTGGGGCGGTAAGCTGGAAAAGCAAGAAGCAACCGGTCGTGGCACAATCTTCAATGGAGTCTGAATACATTGCTGCAGCAGATGCAGCAAATGAAGCTATTTGGCTAAGAAATTTCGTCATCGAACTAGGAGTTTTTCCCAATGCACAAGACCCAAGTGACAATCTATTGTGATAACACGGGAGCTATTGCAAATGCAAGGGAACCAAGAACTCATTCCATAGCCAAACACATCAAGCTTAGATTTCACGTCATCCGGCAGATTGTTGACGAAGGTGAAGTCAAGATTTGCAAAGTAGATATGGAACTGAATGTAGCAGATCCGTTGACGAAAGCTCTCCACTTAGAAAAGCATGAACAACACCGAGATTCTATTGATGTTAGGTTCCTGCCTATTGTAAACTAGTTTTGTATACTCTAGTGCAAGTGGGAGACTGAAGGAGTTATGCCCTAGAGGCAAATAATAAAGTGTATTATTTGATATACCTCCTGTATGTTCATAATACGTTTTATACTGTGCTATAACTATGTTAATACGAAACGTTAATACACGTGTGGTATATAAACAAACCGTGTCTCTAGTTACCTCTAGTGAACTAGTTCATTGGTCATGAGGATGGTCTGTGTTTTGAGATCATGGGCATTTATGCCAACTGACAATGAGGTCATGTTATTAGTTGAATAACATGATAGATAAACATCCGACCGTTATATCATAATGAGATCTAGTTACAAAGTTCACCATTGATGATAAAACACAGAGAACCTCGTAACCTGATCCTTTGACTGTGAGGTAATGCAAATCACCATTCTGGAAGAAGCTTAGATGGTTATCAAGAATCATCTCGTAATAGGGTGATCAAAAAGGTGTCACTCAGGTTTTCCGAAGGAATGCGTAGAGGAGTACATATCAAGACCAGGATTTGTCTAGTCCATGTAACGGACAGATACATGTGGCCATCTCGGTGACGTTGCATTAATGAAGCTTGCAAGCATGTGACTAGGTCACGGAATGCAACGACATAAGAACGAGAAAACAAGTTCATCGATAACGAGATCGAACTAAGGTATAGAGATACCTAAGATCAAGTCTCGGATGAATTAGGTATCGTATGACAAAGGGAATGGGGAACGACTATCTCACGGTTCGAGCGATTGTATTCGTGAAACACACGGGGGTCACATGGCCATCCAGGTCCCTCTATTGATCATTGATATGAGAGTGGTCTCTATCCTGTCCGGAGTGTTTCCGAACCGAAGGATGTCATGCTTAAGGGTGGGGACGCATAGGGTAGATGAGGTATCGTATGAGAAATAGAGAGACAGAGAGAAACCGGAATAGTTTCGGTAACATCCGATGGAGATCGGAAGGGGTCCGAAAGATGTTCCGGAGTGAAGGAATAATATAATGTGTGTATTTGAATGTTAATTGGAGAATTAATATTAAATATATATTTTATTTTATTTTTGAAGGCACTATATTACTAATGGGCCTCACCCGAAGGGAGGCTCAAGTGGGCAAGGCACCTAGGGAGTGGGGGCCAGCCGGCCTAGGGCTAGTGGGCCGCCCCAGTGGGGCCCACCTAGGGCCGGCGGGTGTGGGAATAGTCCCACACCGCCTGGCCCCTGGGTGGTGCGCCCCCCTCCTACTATATAAAGGGGTCTCCCCTCCCCTTGGAGTACACCCATTCCTCTCATTCTCTCTCTCTCTCATCTGCTGAGGACTTCCCCATAATATTGGGGAGGACCTCGTGGTTGAGTTCTCCACCTTCACACTACCGTCGTGTGATCGGCGATCCGGCATCTACTTCTTCCGCTGCTCGGCTGGATCGGAGCCCGGTTGACGTCCACTACACCGGACGTGTGACGAACTTCGGAGGCACCACACTTGGGGTGCTGCTCATCTTCATCAATATACGCCTTCCTGCGTAAGGCGTGCCACTCTCTGCAAAGGTATGAATACTGTATTCCTTCTCCGTTACTTATATCTACATAGTATAGATCTTGGTATTAGTGTTCGAGTAGATAGAAATTTTTTATTTTCTGCTATGGAACCCATCAGAAGTGCCGTGGGAAAATGAAATCTACACCGTCTATAGACATGCATCGCACGGTCAATGGTCGTTGGTTCTCCCCTCCCCCCAAATCAGGTGTCCTCCATCCCGCCCGCATCGTACGCACCTGTCCCTCTATCCTTTCGATCCATCCCAAAAGAACGCAGCCGACGGTTGTCTATTTTGCCCAGTTCCCCTCCTCCCGCGATATCCCCTCATCGCCGGAGATGCCGCCGCCGGAGATGCCATCTATGCCTCCGATCACCGCCGCCCACACTGCCGGACCGATGCTCGTCTGCCCTTTCTCGCGGTGCCTCCCCCTCAACTCACCTCTAGCCCCTCACACCACGCTGGTGGGTCGGCCAAGAGAGCACCTCACTCTGCGTCCACCACACGCGTACGGGTACTGTGATCCGGTGAAGCTTCGTCTTGTGACATTGCCGCTCGCTGAAGGAGGCCGCCACCGAGGCCAGCCGTCTTAGCCGTGTCTGGACACAGAGCCCCGTGTCGTCGCTGGCACGGATGCATCGCCGAGGATGGAGCCGGAGCTCTCTGCAGCCCGCGTTGTCTGTTCCCTCCTACGTATTTCGCCCGCTGCGGTGCAACCGCCCTAGCCGGCCAGTCTACCCGACCACTGGGTCGTAACCATAATCATGCAGGAGAGCACCACTCTTCCACGCACACGCCTTTCCTGGACGCAGCGAATCGATGAGGGGAGGTGCCTATGCCGGATTTCAGGTTTGCCTCATCTTCATTTTCATGATCCAAACTTTGGGCAATGCAAATTAGGGGCATGCAAATTTTTTGGTCCAATCCAACAGTAAATGTTGTACGAAAACCAAACGGAGCACAACTGGCCTGTTGATGTTGTGCCGTTTGTAGGATATTTGTAAAGCAAGGAATTGTACTTTTGGTCTCTACAGCAACGTGAACTTTGCATGACAAATCTTTCTCAATAAAACCATCAGTCTCTTTGTCCCAATCCCAATAGGACGAGTTCAAGGGAGAAGCCTCAACCAGGAGAACGAGCTAGGAGGGAGGAGCTCGAGGGAGAAGCCTGAACCAGGAGAACGAGCTAGGAGGGAGGAGCTCAAGGGAGAAGCCTGAACGAACTGTCCTAAAAATATTTGTGTAGAAAGATTTCTCTAATTCATGTACTCCCTCCGATCCAAATTAATGCTCTTAGATTTGTTTAGATTCAGATGTATCTAATACTAAAATATAACTAGATACATTCGAATTTAGACAAATCTGAAAACATTAATATGGATCGGGAGTACGGTATTTTTCTTGCAGGACTTGGTCGGACTTGGTTACATGACTTTGCTAGTAATATGAATTTCAGTTATCGGTATTGTTTGTCCTGTTCTATTATTATTCGGAATGACTCAACTAGAGTTACACTTACCTAAGGTGGAATTGTCAAGACTCCTTCTCATAATACCCGTAGTTTCTGTTCTTGTTATGATGATAGATGAGAAGGTGCATATCTCTTGTGTCTATATTTATCTAACTGATTGATAATAAAAATTATATATTTTTGGCAACATGGAGTATACTTGCAACTTATATGGTTGTGTTTGTAGATTGTATCTTTGAGTAGGCTACAACAATCTCAGACTTGGTGTTGGCCTGTTGCTTTCTGCTTACTCACTGCTGGAGGTTTGACTAGAATTTATGGGTGTTGCTCCCACCTTTGCAAGTTTTACTAGATGGAGATTCAAAGCCACATGTGACTTTGATCGTTTTGTTTTGTTGTAACTGTTGTATGCGTACATGTAACGTTCATTTCTTAACAGTGCATCAAGCAATTTGTAGATCAAACAAATTTACAAAAAAAGGGCATTTCAGGTTCCGAATAAATGATTCACTCAATCTTCGAAATATTGACAGCGCCGCACTAAATGTATATAGCTTAGTGATTATATCTTTTTGAACGTCATATCTTGAGTATGCATTTCATTTTTGCAGCAACATATTCTAAACCTAGATGGGAGTAATGAGTTGTAAATTTTAAAGTATTTATTGGTTTCATGTGTACTATTTGTTAGAATAGGAGGTGGAGGGTCCGTGCCAATGCTACTATTGGCCTTGCATAGGTGATAGGATGGATGAAACAATCACTACCTCACAAAAACCATTGTCGAGTGATTTTTAAACGGATGATAATTAATTAATCAATGATTGCCAAGACGTGCATTGCACGGGCACTCTTACTAGTAAGCAGAGAGCGCAAAGAGTAGGAAAACTTGAACGGAAGGAATGACCATTGGCCGGAATTATTGTAAGCTACAAATGTGAGGGAGGAAGGGTGGAACATCTGAGCTACCAAATATTCCTCGATTGCTAGAGTTTATAATCGAATTCCTTCCAATTCCCTGCCAGATCCCCTTATAGTGCTCACGTCTCTACTCGGTGGAATCCGCTTCACCGTTTTTTATTTGCTTGTTTACTAATGGATATATACAAATTGTAAGGTGTCTTAATTAATTTTGTCCTTAGGTAAAGCTTCAAATTATCATCAACCATAAGGAGAAAAATATCAGCGTCTGTAGTTAAACATCTTTTGAAAAAAAAAAACAGTTCATGCTAGACGTATGGATTGACATCAGTTTTTTTACAGGGGATTAAGCTCATCTTGTACTCCCTCCAATACATAATAAGTGTCGTTGAATTGGATGTATCTTGTCTAGATACATCCAATTTGTTAAAAACGGTTTAGAGTTAGGTAACCGTACGACTTGTGTACGCGTACATACCATGTATTGTATCCTGCTAAGTCTATATAAACTGATCACCGTGGAGGCTAGACCCCACGCAAAACCCTAAACACCTTTTAACTTGGTATCAGAGCTGCCGCTCTAACCCTAGCCGACCGCCGCCCCGAAACCCTAGGAGCCGCCACCGCTGCAGATCCTCGCAGCTGCACCGCCGAGATGTCTTCCTCGTCGTCCTCGGCCCTCCAGCTCTCCACAGTCCTTGGACCGACCGTCGCTGCGCCGACCACCATCACCGCCGCGCCCATACCCGTGCCTCAAGTCCACCTCGACCAGAGCAACTTCATGCTCTGGCGCTCCCTCACCTTGCCGAACTTTGCCGGTGCAGGGCTCCACGGCCACCTCGACAACACGTCATCGCCGCCTGACAAGACCATCACCCAGGGCACGAGTGATGCTGCCACCTCCGTCCCCAACCCCGAGTACTCCACGTGGTGGACCAACGCGTGCTCGAGCTGCTTCTCGGCTCCATCGGGCCGGACATCGCCCAGCAGATGATCAGGAAGACTACGACTGCCTCGGTGTGGAAGGCCATCCACACCATGTTTGGCCCCCAGAATGGTGCCAATGTTCGGCACATCAAGTGAAAGTTCCAGTCGCTGAGGAAGCTCGACGCATTGGCCGACGCGTACATGGACCAGGTGAAGGTCGTCGCAGATCAGATGGCCGCCGTTGGATCACCTCTCTCCGATGAAGATATCATCGACCAGATACTCACGGGGCTCGGCCCCGAGTTCAACCCCGTCGCCGCCTCCATGCTCCGCGACACCAATGAGGTCTACCTCAATGAGTTCTACTCTCATGTCCTCAGCTACGAGGCCCTGCGTGCACAGCAGACTCAGGCCCCCGACGAGTGGGTCTCCTCGGCGAACGCCGCTTCACGGCCTGGCTCCTTTAGCACCTCGGGCCAGGCACGCCCCTACTACCCGATGGCTAACCAGGGCACCTGCGGGCGCCCTCCCCCCACTGCCTATCCTCAGCAGGGCCAGGGCAGTTCACCGCGCCCCACCTCGAGCGACGGTGATCACCGTCAGAACGATGGCCGCAACAACGACTACAACCGCAACAACGACGGTGGTCGCAACGGCCGCAGGAAGGAGTGTCCTCGCTGCCAGATCTGCCACTACTGGGGGCATGAAGCGGGCGACTGCCGCAACCGCTACAACCCCGAGTTCCAGCCGAACGCGCAGTGCTCAAGCAACGCCGCGTCGACAAGCTCCAGCGACACTCCTCCCCCTGGCTGATGGACATAGGGGCAACGGATCACCTCACAATCCATCTTGAATGCCTCCATGTTCATGATCGCTACAACAGGAAGGATCAAGTGCAAGTGGCCAATGGTGCAGGTTTGTCAATTTCGCATATTGGTCATTCTCGTTTAGCCGGTTCTTCCCTTTGCTTGAACAATATTCTTCATGTTCGTCATCTTTGACAACATCTTTTGTCAGTTTACCGCCTTGTTTGTGATAATAACGTGTTTGTTGAGTTTCATCGTCGTTTTTTCTGTGTCAAGGACAAGGTCACAAAGCAAATACTTCTTCAAGGTAGAAGCTACGGAGGTCTCTACCCAATTCCTTTTAGCCAAGCCACATCATCTCGCCATGCTCTCTCCGCCGGCAAAGCCAACCCGACGTAGTGGCACCAGCGTCTAGATCATCCTGCGAATAAAATAATTCAGTCCATTGTTAGCCAAAATAATCTTTCGTGTTCTTCTGAGTCGGACAGTCATGTTTCAGTTTGTGATGCTTGTCAATGTGGCAAAAGTCGTTAGTTGTTGTATACTTCTTCAAATCGTGTGTCTACTATGCCTCTTTAATTAATTCACTCGGATGTTTGGGGTCTAGCTATTGCCTCCTCTGGAGGTTTCAAATATTATGTTAGTTTTATCGATGATTACACATGTTTTTGTTGGATTTATCTTCTTAAACACAAGTCTGATGTTGAGCATGTGTTTTATGCCTTCCAGGCCTATGTTGAGCGCCTTTTGAGTTCAAAGATCAAGACAGTTTAGTCCGATTGGGGTGGTGAATACCACAAACTCTATCGCTATTTTCAGCGCACAGGCATTGTTCATCGCGTGTCCCGCCCTCATACGTCGCAACAAAACAGTGTTGCAGAACATAAACATCAGAACCTTGTCGAAACAGGTTTGGCCCTCCTCGCGCATGCCTCCCTTTCACTTCGGTATTGGGATGAGGCCTTCTTGACTGCCTGCTACCTCATAAATCGCATGTCTACCCCTGTTCTTCAACAAGAAGCACCTATCACCCACCTATTCAAAGTTCCTCCCAATTACTCCTTCCTTTGAATTTTCGGCTATGCTTGTTAGCCTAGTCTTCGTAAGTACAACACACATAAGCTAGCTTTCCGTTCCAAGATGTGTGTCTTCCTAGGCTACATTCCGATGCATAAGGGGTACAAGTGTCTAGGTAGGTCCACGCGGCACATCTATATTTCTTGGGACATCATTTTCGATGAATCCGTTTTTCCCTTTGCGACCCTGGGTGTCACGGTGGATGTCTCCACTCTCGAACACGTCATCACTTTTCCGTCCTCGGAACCGGCTACGAGTGATCATGTGTGAAATTACGATCTATCCTATTAGTCTACTAACAATTCCTCTCCAGTTGTTGTTTGTCCGGTCTTGCAGGTTCCGGAGCAAGTCACGTCACCGATGGACGTGCATGGGCATGGCGCTGCTCCCGAGGACGTGGCTAGCGCGCCGCCTTCACTCGTGCATCGCGCGGATGCGGACTCTGCCATCGATCCTGCCGCAGCAGCCACAACAGAGAATCTGCCTGCCACGGGCACACGGCAGCCTGCCGCCCCCCGATTCCGTGCCGCGGTAGCGCCTGCTGCCTCCTCTGCCACCGATCCTGCCGCGGCAGCGTTTCTGCCTGCCGTGGGTGTGCGGAAGCTTGTCGCGGTCGCCTCCCCTGCCGCGGGTGTGTAGCATCCTACCGAGGCTGCGTCTTCTTCCGCGGCATCCCACGGTCACGGCATGACCACTCGTCTTCGGAGGACACTCGTCACGAGAAGAAGTACACCGACGACACCATCCACTATGATACTCGATGGCGCACCTTCTTCGCTGCTCCCCCTCTCATCGAGAGGCTCTTCGTGAACCTGCATATGGCGTGATGCTATGTCTGCTGAGTTCTCTACGCTCCGTCAGATCGACACTTGGACCTTGGTGCCTCGGCCTCGTGATGCAAACATGGTCAGCTGCAAGTGGATCTTCAAGACAAAACATCGTCTTGACGGCTCCATCGACAAGCATAAAGCCTGTCTTGTTGCTCGTGGCTTCTCTCAGCAACAAGGCATTGACTATGGGAAC
This sequence comes from Avena insularis, assembly GCA_023614405.1. Classification (NCBI taxonomy): domain Eukaryota; kingdom Viridiplantae; phylum Streptophyta; class Magnoliopsida; order Poales; family Poaceae; genus Avena; species Avena insularis. The sequence continues at coordinate 110,099,105 of CM042694.1, forward strand.
ACCTTCAGCCCCGTGGTGAAACCAGCGACAGTTCGCCTAGTACTCTCCTTGGCTGTTTCTCGAGGATGGAGTCTTCGTCAAGTTGATGTGAGCAATGCTTTCCTTCATGGCTTTCTGACGGAGGAGGTCTATATCCAGCAGCTCCCGGGGTTCGAAGATTCTCAGTTCCCCACTCATGTTTGCAAATTGCAGCGTGCCATCTATGGACTGAAGCAGTCCCCACGAGCTTGGTATGCTCGTTGTTGGGGATATACTTTCCGGGTATCCTCACAGTCCTCACTGACCAGGGTGGCCCACTTCGGGTTAGAGCTTTGCTTAACGGGCGACCCAGTCGGGGAGAAGAGGCGGAGTCCAATCCGGCTACGGGAAGGCCCAGAAGACTTACCGACTTAGGCCCATAGTGTTACTTGTAGTTCAAGATGTACTTTGTAACCGACTCTCAGTCGTAGCCGGATAGATCTCTCCTGTAAACCCTAGGCTGGATATCTATATAAGCCGTCCTAGGGAGAGCCTTTAGGGCACCCTCAATAGTCTACAATATCAACTCACACAGGCGAACCCTTATAACCCATATTCGCTCGCCAGACATTACTAGATTGCTAGCAGAGTAGGATCCGTCCAAAGCCGGTGATTCAACCTGGTAAACTTGTGTGCTCACCGTCCCGGAACACCGTACGTCTCACACCCCTCTCTTCCGCACGCCTCGAGGAACCCCTCATGGCGTACTTGTCATCAATCCGACGACAGTTGGCGCCCACCGTGGGGCAAGTGAGCTTCGGATCTACGTTCCAAGCGGAATCTGCAAGAATCGGAATCGGCGAGAATATCGCTGTCGGTCGCATCCTCTATGCCAGCGATGTCCCTCTCATCGTTCTCGACGAGACATGGATTCCGGCTAGGGAGGCTGTAACTGCCTACACCATCATGTCTTTTGGCGAGATCGATGTTTACATCGGTTTTGCTGAACCTGTCCCACCCACCCCAACGATGATGATAGAGGCAGAGGAAATTTCTGGTTCCTCTTTGTCCGTGGAGGCGGCAGAGTTCTGGATCTCAGAAAACCCTAATCCCACCTAGCCCGCACCAGTCGCGGAGATAGTGGAGAAATCCGAGCCTGAAGCAAACCTTGCGGTCCAAGTCGAATCTGGAGTGGATTTCCCTGGAGAGACCGAATCCCAGATCGACCCACCCGCTGAGGTCGAAATCTAGGAGGAGCACAATAACAATGACGGTTCCGGCTCTGACGATGCCGGGACAAACATGCCTTTCCTGAGGTACACACTAAGACGCATGATAATGCAAAACTCAGGCATAGATGCAATTCTCGAGACTATCAAACATTTCGATGAAGCCTACTATGAAGACCGCAGCTATCTCAGGAGGGGCACATCACACTTTGTCGGATATGTGGGATCCGGATCCGGCACTGGCGATGCTGGAGACAACACCGACTCTGTGCGGGAGGAGATTGGAACAAACGCCAACGTACCCGCATCCTCGGATGAATCGATGATGTCAGCAGATTTCTGAAAGTTATCCGTGGAATGTGAAGAGGAGTATAACTCCAAAGCTGTAGAGGAAGGAGAGGCCATGGATGAAGGATCCGGGGAACACTCTCCCAAAGCGCAGGATGACATGGAAGTCGGAGATAATCCCGAGGTCCAGATGTCCGAAAATACCGATCAGAGCTTGACTTCGGGAAATGGACCCAAAGCCGTCTTTGCTACTGGCGCTGCCAAGAAGGCAAAGAAGAAGAATAAGAAGAACAAGTCCCCGGTGAAAGACCCTCCGGCAGAGGAGGTGATTGCCGAGGAATACGAGGAAGATTCAGATGGAGCGCTTATCCTAGACGAGCCCCAAAAGGAAGAATCGGTGGATGGACACGTGATCACTGAAGGTGCGCGTAAACTCATCGATGCTGCATTAACCACACCTATTCCAACAACTGCAGAACTTACTGCTGAAGAGCTGGACGAGAGAGCACAGGCCCTAGAAGCGCGTCGTAAAGTACTCCTCGATGAAGCCAAAACATTGAGGAGGAAAAGAAACGCATGGCATCTGCCGAGAAGTACAACTCTAGGCAACACCAGAAGACCAGGAAACATCATACTAATGACAATCAATTCCCGCAGATTCTCAAAGTCCTTTTCGGAGGAGAAATAGGGATGCCTCGGAAAGATAGCAAAGGGGATTGGGTGTATCCAACACCAGTACAGAACACCGTTGTGGCCCGAGAAATCCTATCGGCTAATCTAGGCCCGGAGCAGATCCAGTTGGGCATCAAATTACTCAACAAGGGACTAGAGCAGCAAAAGGTCGCCATGTCTGGAAGTCAAAAGCTGGTCTCCGATTCCGACCAGTGTCACGCAGATCCGGCATGGGCTGACGTAAGACCCCAGCATGTTCCGGAGCAGCACCACTGCTCCGATCGCCGGGAGGACAATTGCTGCACTGAATTCGAGGAACCCACCCCGACGAGAGTCGAAATACCATAGGGACGACGATGATAAAGAGAAACGTCGGGAGGAGGACCGACAAAGAATGCCACCTCCTAGACATGCAAGCCGTCCGGATGACGGATGAAGGAACGACAGACACCGTACCGAGACAAGCCGGCAGGGGGCTTGCCACAATGAAGACCCTCCCTGGAACCGGAATAATGACGTTCCGGATGGAGGCCGGCGATCAGTCGGAAATAACCCAGCTGCTCCACCCTCTCCGTGAAGTAGCCATCACAACGGCTCCCAAGGAGGCCAAGGAGGGCGTCGTGGTGGAGGAGGTGGTGGCAGAAGCCGAAGTCCGGCTCCAAGGCACCGCAGCCACAGCCGACACTCGGGACGATCTCTATCCCCGAACGACGCAAGGCACAGGATCAACTCCAATATAGAGGCGCGACACTACGAAAATGATGATATATAAGTGGGCCCAAAGTGCTCCGGACAACGCATAAGAGCTCCAAGGTTCCCGAAAGGATTTGCTATCTCAAAACATATCCAAGCCTACGATGGTATAGCTCGGCCAGATACTTGGCTACAGGATTTCTTCCAAGCTTGCTGCATCGCCAAAGGAGGAAACAGCCTGGTCGCAACCCGATATCTCCCACTCATGTTGCGGAAGACGGCACGATCATGGCTCAATGAACTTTCGGAGAACACCATCTATAAGTGGTATGACATGCAAAGTGCTTTCTTTCGGAATTTCAAAGGCACATACCGGAGGCCCTGTATGGTCAGAGATCTACAACGTTGCACCCAGAAAGCCAGAGAAACTTGCCGGGATTATATCGGAGGATGGATCGACACCAAGAACTCCTGTGAAGGAGTAAATGACCAAACTGCGATTGAAGCTTTCATTGCAGGTCTCCCAATTGGTTTACTACGTTATCACTTGAAGTGTGACAAGGTCACTGATTTGGGAGAGATGATAGAAACAACGAGCAAATATGCAGACGCTGACGACAATGCGGAGGGGTTACTCAATGCCCTGGCTGTGCCACAGTCGGCAAAACAACCAAAGCAACAAGCTCAAAAGCGCAAGAATACCTCAGAAGAGAAACCCAATGCGGAAACAGCAGTGGTCACTGCTACTTTCAGGTCTGGAGGATGAGGAGGACGTGGTGGAGGCCGCGGACGCGGCCGTGGGACTTCAAGGGTTCAAGGTAGAGGAGACCAGCAACCCGGAAAAACCTACTCTTAGGCCGACATTACCAATAACCCGTGTGTGCATCACTTAGATGCCAATGGGGGCTCGTCCCACACAAACGCCGAGTATCGTTTCAACGATGACATTAAGAGAGATGATACCGCTGGCTACAAAGCTAAGCAGAAGAAGAGAAAGAAGAATTCTGAAAAAGATAAAGAGACCAAGGAAGATTCCGACATGGAGGAAGCTGATGCTTCAAATCCCAAGTCGGAAGGGAAGAAAAATTTTCCGACCAAGAAAGACACCTATGTCACCTTCCTCGGATCTCAACCAGCAAAGGTCAAAAAGGCAGTGCTACATGAGCTCAATGCAACAGTTCTGCCTGTCCCCCAATTCTTGGACTGGTCGGAAGTGGCAATCACATTTGACCACGCTGATCATCCGCCTAAGTTGCACATGCGAGGAAAATACCCCTTAATCGTCAATCCACTTATTGACGGTTATGGTTTCTCCAAGACTCTCATGGACGGTGGTAGCAGTATTAATATTTTGTATGTTGAAACGCTACACCGGATGAAGATCTCGGAGACCCAGCTGAACCACAGCTCTGTGATCTTTCACGGGGTTATCCCAGGAAGACAAGCAAATTCCCTGGGAGAAATCACTTTTGGATGTTACTTTTGAAACTCCAAAGAACTATCAGACGGAGGCACTTTCCTTCGAAGTGGTCCCGTTCAAGAGCGTGTACCATGCTATATTCGGACGTCTGGCTTACTGGGCTTTTATGGCTCGTCCGTGTTACATTTACAATATGATAAAAATTCCAGGTCCCAACGGCGTGATCACCATCAGGGGAGACCCAAAGAAAGCGCGAGAGTGCGAGGATGGAAATGCCGCCTTTGTTGAAGCCGTGCTGCACGCCCAGGAGTACCAGGAGATCAAGAAGAGCATGGATCCGTCCGAGATGCCCGCAACGAAGAAGGAGGTGACAAAGACAAGTTCAAGGCATGACGAAGAAGACGCCGTTGAAGGATGATGACCCCTCCAAGGTGACCCAGATAAGCATAGGCCTACATAGCGCATAGGAAAGCATGCTCGTCAAGTTCCTCAAAGCAAATCAAGATATCTTCACATGGCAGCCATCTGACATGACCGGAGTACCTAGGGAACTTGCCGAGCACTCTTTAAATGTGAACCCGAACGCTAAACCCGTCAAACAGTCCTTACGATGTTTCAGCGATGAAAAGCGTAAGGCAATAGCTAAGGAACTAGCACGACTCAAGTTAGCCGGATTCATAGAAGAGGTCATCCACACTGAGTGGTCGGCCAATCCTATAATGGTCCCTAAAAAGGACACCACTGATTTAAGGATGTGTGTTGATTATACTGCCTTGATCAAGGCTTGTCCAAAAGATCCGTTCGCTCTGCCTAGGATTGATCAAGTTATCGATTCTACGGCAGGCTCAAAACTCCTCTGTTTTCTCGATACATATTCCGGTTATCACCAAATCTGGATGAAGGAATCTGACAAAGTCAAAACTTCATTCATAACCCCCTTCGGAACCTTCTGTTTTGTTACGATGCCCTTTGGGATAAAGAACACAGGAGCTACGTACCAGTGCACAATGCAGCGTTGCCTCCACGACCAACTCGGATGCAATGTACATGCATATGTGGATGATATTGCGGTGATGTACAAAAATAAGGAAACACTGATTTCCGACTTGGAGGAAACGTTCGCCAATCTACGAAAATACAACATAATGCTTAATCCGAAGAAATGCTTCTTTGGAATTCCAGCTGGAAAACTGTTAGGTTTCATCGTGTCTCAAAGAGGCATAGAGGTGAACCGAGACAAAATCAAGGCTATACTCAATATTTCTAGGCCAACTCGCCTGCAGGACGTGCAAAGACTAACTAGTTGCGTCGCTACAGTCAGTCGGTTCGTAAGCCAGCTCGGTGAAAGAGCCGCACCATTATACAAACTTCTGAAAAAGACCAAGGATTTTGTGTGGACCGACGAAGCTGAAGCTGCATTACAAGACCTGAAGAAAGTACTCTCATCTGCTCCTATCCTTGCTGCACGGGAACCACAGGAACCGATGTTGCTTTATCTTGCTACGACAAATAAAGTCATCAGTATCGTCATGGTGGTGGAGAGACTGGAGGAAAATCAGGAACACTTGGTGCAGCGTCCAACTTACTTTGTCAGCGAGGTTCTAACAGAATCAAAATAGCGGTATCCGCACTATCAAAAGCTGGCTTACGGTGTTTTCCTAGCATCTCGTAAGCTACGACACTATTTTCAGGAGCATTCAATTACCGTGGTGAGCACAGCTCCCATGAGAGATATAATCAACAACAGTGACGCCACAGGACGCGTCGCCAAATGGGGCATAGAGCTCTCGACTTTCTATATTGAGTACAAACCTTGGACAACAATTAAATCCCAAATCCTTGCCGACTTTGTTGCTGATTGCACAGAGACGAAGGAGAATATGGCCCTCCCTGAGTTGGAATATTGGACCCTATATTTTGATGGATCTAAGGCTCACGAGGGCTCGGGGGCTGGCGTGGTACTCAAATCACCCCAAGGAGATAAACTTCTATACGTGTTGCAGATCCACTTTACAGCGACAAACAATATTGCCGAGTATGAAGCACTGCTACACGGAATCCGGATTGCTAAGGATATCGGCATCCGATGTTTGTTGTGTTACGGAGATTCGGATCTTGTTGCTTAGAAGTGTCAGATATTTGTAATGCAAATAAACACATGGTAGCATATAAAGCTGTCGTGGATGATTTATCTAAATCGTTCGAAGGGTTTGAGGTTCAACACATCCCTCGAGCAGAAAATGAGGAAGCAGATGCGCTATCTCGAATAGGCTCTGCACGGAAAGAGGTCCCGGATGGCGCTTTTTTAGAACACCTCAAAGTTCCCTCAATAAAGGGAGTGGATGAGGAATATCCGACCAAATCCGACTCACGTCTAATAGGAGTTCTGGCTGTAATTTCCAGCTGGACCCAATCCTACCTTGAATATCTGGTAGATGGTAAATTACCCGAAGACGAGGTTCTGAGCTGGCATATTATCTGACGAGCGAAAGCCTATACTATAGTTAAAGGTGAGCTCTATAAGCGGAGTGTGTCTGGGGTTTTTCAACGCTGCGTATCTTCGGAAGAAGGAGTGGAAATCTTAAGAGAAATCCACGAAGGTGAGTGTGGTCACCACGCTGCAGCCAAATCTTTAGTGGCAAAAGCTTTCAGACACGGTTTTTTCTGGCTTACAGCTCAGGCAGATGCCGAACGGCTAGTCAAGACGTGCAAAGGCTGCCAAAAGTACGCCAAACAAGGTCACGTTCCGGCTGATCAGCTGTGAACAATACCTATAACATGGCCTTTCGCGGTCTGGGGGCTTGACATGGTAGGACCGTTTAGACGAGCTCCAAGTGGATTTACTCACCTTTTAGTGATGGTGGACAAATTCACCAAATGGATTGAGGCTAAACTCGTCACTAGTTGTGATGGAGCAACAACCAAAAGATTTGTCGAGGATGTTATAATCCGGTATGGATAGCCGTACAGTATTATCACGGACAACGGGAGTAATTTCTCTATGGGAGAATTGGCCGAATTCTGCAACGAACAAAATATCCGGCTTGACATTGCGTTAGTCGCACATCCACAGGCTAACGGACAAGTCGAAAGGGCAAATGGTTTAATCCTACAAGGCCTAAAACCGAGACTCGAAGCACCACTACGATGTGCTGCGGGGGCTTGGGCAGAGGAATTACCCTCTGTAATATGGAGTTTACGAACAACTCCGAACAGTTCAACCGGATACACACCTTTCTTCTTGGTTTATGACGCAGAAGCAGTTTTTCCTAGTGATTTGATTCACACTTCTCCTAGAGTGGCCGCGTATATCGAAGAGGATGCCGAGATTTCTCGACAAAATGATCTCGACTTAGTCGAAGAAGTTCGCGTTGTTGCTGAAATGAGATCAACAGCCTATAAACAGAAGTTACGCAAGTATCATAACCAGAGAGTCAGAAACAGATCTTTCAATAAAGGCGATTTGGTTCTCCGGCTTGTGCAACAAAGAAAGCACAAACTTTCCCTAGTATGGAAAGGGCCTTTTTTAGTTAGTCGAGTATTGCACAATGGTTCGTACTACTTAACTGATATGAGGCCAGTCAAAGAAAGACCTGTACTAAGAAGAGAAAGAGAGCTGGAGGCAGTACAAATCCGGATGAGTTAGACAGACCATGGAATATTGCTCAGCTATGTCCCTTTTATTCTTAGTTTATCCTTCTTTGTAATCATACATATGTACATGTTCTGTGAGAAATAAAAGTTTTGGTTGCCTCAAGTTTTTTCTGAGAAGTTTTTACCATCTTATTTCCTAATGATCATGTCATAGTCGAAAATCCCAGAATACTTGAAAGTACTTTATGCTCATGTTTATTCTGGTCTAGATTTCCGATTCTAAAAATGCTACCTTCGGGTATAACTCTAAAGTTTCTAGTCTATACTTTGGTTATTTGTCTGATTGCCGGATGCGGGCATTTTCCGAGTAGTGAAATGTTGGTACTAGAAGGCGGCTTTGTTTCCGAGTTTAAACTGGTTTAGCAATTGAGCTCCGTTGCTCGACAAAGTTTCCGTGCTAAAGGTTTAGCCGGCTCAGAAAAGGGACGAAGCGGAAAGCCAGATAAACGATAAGTGTAGACAAAAAAATACAAGTGCTTATGTAAACATTTCATGCACACACAAATTTAAGCCAAAAGTGCTGAATAGATAAAAGCTTAGCACTAGCAAAAATATAGTACTACATGATTATAGACCCATAATGTTTCTCAGAATAATACATTTGTTTCTGGTAATCTATGATGCAGGAGAGGAGGTAGGAGCTGCCGGCTCGCTGGACACATCAGCTGCGCCCTGATAACGATCTGAGATGTACAAATCCAATATGGTTTGGCCATCGTCGGAAACTTCGGCTGCTTCTTCGGGAGGCGGAGGCGGCGTGTCCACGCGGGTGAAGAAGGGAGTGTCGTAGCTGTTTAGGTCAGCTACGTGGCACCCATATCCGGCGCAGGAGTCCATAATGGCCTTGATGTCTTGCTCATGTCCGTCTTCGTCCACCTTGCAGTACCCTCTGGTTACTTGCTAGATTTCCATGCTTCCATGGTGGCTCATGACCATTGTGAGGACGTTCTGCGCTACTGATCGCGCGTAGGACATATTCTAGTCCCGGACAAGCTGCGGCATCTCCTTCGCCTGGTCTCGCATCTGAAAGTCGGACATGCGATGCATGTCCGGAACCTTGAGAGCTTCGCCAATGTCCTCGATGGATTGGCGAAAGTCATGAAGCAAATCACCGACTTGGGTAAGTCGGTGGGTGCGAGGCTCGGTAGAAGCAGAGCCCGTCAAGTTAAGAGGACCTAGTCATATAAGCAAAACGGTTAAGTAAATCCGACATCGAAAGAGTCAAAGAATGTAGACAAGTCAGAAAGATGGAAACATACCGAAGATGACGTCATCAACTTTGGTCTTCTCTTCTCGAAGACTCCGGAGTTCACCCTGGAGTGCCTCGAAAAGATCCTTCTCTCTGCAAAGCTCATTGTTGAGATCCGAGATTCTCTGATCTTGAGCCGCAATCTTACGATCACATTCATCAGTAGCCATGGAGGAGGATTCGAGAACTTGAGTGATGCTCTTCTCATGATCTGACTTGAGCTTATCTAGCTCTTGGTGAAGTTCTTTATTCTCCCCCACCAGGGTTTTGAGGTTCTTGGCCTCTTCTATCATAGCACATGACTGCTTTATCAGTGCTGTAAGTCAAAAAGAACAACAGTTTAGCAAAAAATATTCGACTATGAAAACACAAGACAAGGTTTGAGTCTCGGAATGTTTACCTTCGGCCTCATCCTTGGAAACCTTCAGTTCATCATTCTTAAGTCGGAGAGCTCTGACCTCTCTCCGCTTGTTGCAAACATTCTTCAACAAATCCTGGTTATATGAATTAACTTTCTGTAAGTCAGAATACCCAGAGTCAGAAGTCTACTGAAGACTCGGGCTAATATTGTTACTAATATCAGCACGAGCCTTGGGGCCACACTAGTTCATTCTTTGGCATCCTAAGGAAGCATAAACCCGGATTGTATATCCTACTTCATGCTTGGGGGCTAGAGGATATGATATAAAGTACAAGAAAGAAAAACGTGAGTTGGAATTCCGACTTACATGATGTTCATGTGTGAGCTTGCTCAAGCACATGTTCACCTCGGTGGTAAACTTCTCGGCGAGGGTGAGTGGAATAATCGGAGGTGGTGGAAGCACACCAGCTCTCAGTCTCTCGTCGCGAAGGCGGACTTGTTCAAGAAGGTCGGAGTACTTGATGTCCTCCGCTCTCCAGGCATTGCCGGGCCAGAAGCTAGAATTCTTCCGCAGATCTCCGAGACAAGCCAAATTTGGCAAGTCCCAGATTGTTCGGGACGTTTTCGGCAAAGGTCTCTGTCGAGGGATCATTACCCGAAGAGGGTTCACGCTTATCTAAACCTGAGCCACCCATGGTGGCGTCAGTCTGTGATGCAAGGATCGCTGGCCCCGTTGAAGGAGCCGGATCTTCTGCGACAATCAGCGATGGAATGATCACCGCCATTGCAGAAGGTTGAGGGGCAGGAGTCGGAGGAGCCGCGGCAGGAGAAGCCATAGTCAGCTTCGTCTGCCGCAAGGGCTTCGAAGAAGTTCCTTTCCCCTTGCCCTTGATGAGCTGTTTAGCTCTGGGAATGTGATAGAATAGAAAACATTACATCTCGGAAGAAATTACGAGTAAAGTACAAATGCGGAAGTTGTGTGGAAAGTTACCTCTTCACGACTGGCACTTCCTTTGTGCCGACGGCCACTGTCGAAGCTTTGCGCTTCCTGGGCACAACGTCTGGCAGTGGAACCAGTTCCTCCTCCTGAGAAAACTCCGGAGGATATCCCTCGATAGGAGCCAGTTCCGACTCGGGGAGGTCATCAAGCTGAAAAGAAGATAATATCTCAGTATTGCGAAATAACTTAAAGATGAGACACATAAAAAGGGTTTATTGTTAAAATCTTACCGGCACTACAGGGTCTTCTGCTGTGTGCATGTCCAAAGACAAGTCCGGAATCTTTCTCTCAATCCGCTCCTTGATCAGCCACTTGATCTGGCTTATGTAATCCTGTGGCTTTAAAGCCTTAGGACTGATGCGGAGGGAGTCATTCTTCAATGCCGTGATGGAATGTATCAGACGGTTGCCGTGGTGCTAGAGGGACTGGATCCGACGTGCAACCCAAGACTGGACTAAGTCAGACCCTCGTAGGCCCTTGTGTTTTATGAGGTATTCGATCCGCCTCTTAGCGAGGATTAGATCATCAGTGAGAGCCGGAGGAGCCTTGTCCCAAGATGGAAGGGCCATGGCGGCTCCGTCGATGAAAGCCGGCAAAGCAGTAGCTTTGCCGGGAGCAGGAATATCCTTATGGTAAAAGAAAGTGGCCGGCCATTGTTTGATCGACTCACTAGCTAAAATGCGAGGATAACTACGCTCGCGTCTAACTGAAAGGATAATAGTGCTGGTAATATAAGGATTACCGGAAGTGATGGAGTTTCTACGGACATGAAAGTAGAAACGAAATAAAGTGAGACTCGGCCTAATGCCGATATATCCCTCACACAAAGTCGCATAAGCGCTCATCTCTAAGATGGAGTTGGGAGGAAGATGGTAGAGCGGAACACCGTAATGGTCTATCACCTCGGAAAAGAAATCCGAGGAAGGGAAAGACATACCTCTGTCGAGGTGGGTGCCGAAGTGTACCCGCTCGCCGGCGTGCGGGTGGGGGATGGTTTCGCCGAAACCGCTCCTCCAGTCACTGGCGCGGAGGAGTCCTTCATTCTCCACGCCGTGGAGCTTCTCGTCGTCGAGGAGACATGAGATCCAAACCCCACGGTTACTCTCTTTCTCTGCCGCCGCTACGAAGCCAGCCAAGCCTGACGATGAAGAAGAAGCCATTTCTCCGATGGCCGGTGACCTTGGATGGGCGGCGCTGGGAATCTGGGAGGCAGTAGAGCTCTGTGCACGAGGGAGAAGTGGAGGAGAAGGAACGGCAAGGGAATAGGTGAAGAAGAGGAAAAGGAAATCCTCACCCCTTATAACCACCTATCTGCGCCAAGATTCGTGCAAACGGCACTGTGTAAACGCCATGCGTCATGGAAGGAGCTGGGAAGGACCGACGCAATGATTACGTCGCCTCGATCTCCACGTATGCATTGAAACGGCGCCTCAGTTCCATGAACGGCGGACCCACCAACGGACGTGCTGATAGGATGTTTGTCAGATGACGTGACTTGACCATGACCAGTGTCAGATGACGTCAGAGACCAAGTTCCGGCTTAGTTTGAATATCAAGTTGGAAAATCCGAATAATGTACTGATATGTCCGACTTATTTTGAGACCCGGATCGTATCTTTTGTTTTGAAGTTTCAGAAACCCTTCAAGATTCTGCAAGCCAAAGATCAAGTAGATGATGAAGAATCCGACTTTGGATCTTGGATACTTCCAGGGGCTGCTATTGGGGATATACTTTCCGGGTATCCTCACAGTCCTCACTGACCAGGGTGGCCCACTTCGGGTTAGAGCTTTGCTTAACGGGCGACCCAGTCGGGGAGAAGAGGCGGAGTCCAATCCGGCTACGGGAAGGCCCAGAAGACTTACCGACTTAGGCCCATAGTGTTACTTGTAGTTCAAGATGTACTTTGTAACCGACTCTCAGTCGTAGCCGGATAGATCTCTCCTGTAAACCCTAGGCTGGATATCTATATAAGCCGTCCTAGGGAGAGCCTTTAGGGCACCCTCAATAGTCTACAATATCAACTCACACAGGCGAACCCTTATAACCCATATTCTGCCTCTGCCGTATTACTAGATTGCTAGCAGGAGTAGGATCCATCCAAAGCCGGCGGATTCGAACCTGGGTAAACTTGTGTGCTCACCGTCCCGGAACACCGTACGTCTCACACCCCTCTCTTCGCACGCCTCGAGGACCCCCTCATGGCGTACTTGTCATCAATCCGACGACACTCATCTCAATGAGCGTCTCCTGCAGCTTGGTTTCACGGCCTCCAAGGCCGACACCTCCTTGTTCATGTTCTCCCAAGGCGGTGTTCAGCTCTATATGCTTGTGTATGTTGACAAGATCGTCATCGCTGGCTCTACTCCTGCTGCAGTTGATTGTCTTGTGGCCTCCCTCTCGGTTAGCTTCCCCATCAAGGACCTTGGTGCTCTGGACTACTTTCTTTGTCTAGAAGCGTCCTGCCGGGGGGATGAGTATCACCCAGCACAAGTATGCGCTAGATCTCCTACACCGGGTTAATATGGAGAATTGCAACTCGGCTTCTACCCTACTGGCCACCAGCGAGAAGCTTGCACATGACAGTGGACACATATTGGGTACCGATGATGCTTTCCGGTATCGCGTTATAGTTGGGGGACTCCAGTACTTGACTCTCACTCGGCCAGATATTTTATTTGCAGTCAACAAGGTGTGTCAGTTTCTCTCACAACCAACGGAGGTACATTGGGAAGATGTGAAGCGCATCTTGCGATATGTGAAGGGCACAATCTACACCGGGCTGCACATTGGGAAATCTTCGTCTACCGGCATCAGTATTTTCACGGATGCGGATTGGGATGGATGCGTTGATGATCGACGATCCATAGGAGGTTTTTCCATCTTTGTAGGTCTGAACTTGATCTCTTAGAGTTCGAAGAAGCAGCCTACTGTCTCGAGATCCAGTACCGAGGCAGAATACAAAGCATTGGCAAACGGCGCTGCTGAGGCCATATGGGTAGAGTCTTTGCTCAAGGAACTTGGCGTTGAACATCAGCGTACTCCTATTTTATGGTGCGATAATCTTGGGCTACATACCTGACAGCAAACCCAGTGTTTCATGCTCGTACGAAGCACATAGAGATTGATTTCCATTTTGTGCGTAAGCGAGTAGTGGCTGGAGCTCTTCAAGTCAGGTTTATTTCCTTAGATGATCAGTTAGCTGTTGTATTTACTAAGGCAGCTACCTAGCAGATGTTAAACCGTTTTAGAACCAATCTGAATTTAGTTTGTAAATGTTCAGATTGAGGGGGTGTGTTAGAAATGGTTTAGAGTTAGGTAACCGTACGACTTGTGTACGTGTACATACCATGTATTGTATCCTGCTAAGTATATATAAACTGACCATCATGGATAGACCCCACGCAAAACCCTAAACACCTTTTAACTCAATTCAATGACACTATTTTTGGACCGGAGGGAGTAACAAAGTTAATGCCTTGTATTTTGGGACAGTACTATATATCTTGGACTGAATTGGTCAACGTTCGAAGGTCGATCGAGAGGAAGACAATTGGCGTGTGCCGTGACAAATAGTTTTCGGTGGCATCGATTGACCTGAGAATTAAGTTTCGTTGGCTTTATTTGAGTGGAAGGGATCATCTCCGGTCCCTACCACCAAGTTATTGTGCTTTCTTTGTCCCTGCTGATGCTAAGGTTGGTGGTTCCGCAAGAAAGTGTATATCACTGAATTCACATTTACAGACCAACGATCGTAGCTTCGAGAATGACACATCGTCTCATCGGCTTCAAGAAAGAGTAAATCAGAGGTTAATTAACTACTACTCGCCAGCTGAACGGATCGAAAGCCAGGAGTTCCAACAAGCAGTTTGCACTGGATGGATCGTCTGTGTCGTCGGTCTCAGCTCCTCTGCATTATTGTGCTGCTGCTGCTGATGATGACGATGTGAAGTGACGCTGAATCTGCAACGGCTTCTCGGTTGCATCTCTCTGTTGGTTCCATAAATAGTGGCCACCAAACCTCAATCCACCATCCTGCTATCTTGCTAGAACCTCCAGCTTTGCTTGTCTGCTGATTTCCGGTGTACTCCCTCCGTTTCAAAATATAAAATATTTTAGCTTTATGAAATAAGTGTATCTAAACCGAACATCCCTTATATTTTGAAACAAAGGGAATACATATGTGGGTACGTCGATCGATCTCTCTCCACCGAACATCCCTCCGGCAGACAGACAACGGTGAGTCGGCCGGACCGTACCCGGAGCCAATCAGCAGCCAAGTTCTAGAGAGTACGCCTCTGTTCCAAAAATATATGACACCTAAGAATTAGTTAAATGTTAATGATTTTCTAAGTTTGACCAAATTTACACATAAAAGCATAAAAGGAATATGGAAAACTAAAATATGTGTTTCAACAATGCTCCCTTTTTATTATATTCGAAGTGTTTAAATCACAATTTGTACGACGTAAGTTGCTTAATGTACCAGAGAATTTGCACCTGACCAAACCAAGATAAAAATGAAGGGTGAAGGGGTCTAGATACACTCCTTTCACAAAGTTAAAACATCTTATATTTTGAAATAGAGGGAGTACATCTATATTCTTCATCAACATCCTCTATAGCTTAATTTTTTTTGCATTTAATGTTCCACACTACTTCCATAAATTAAAATGTAGAAGAGAAAACATCTACTCTCTCCGACCCAAATTAGTTGACATAGATTTGTCTATATTCAGTTCTATCTACTTCTTCTGGTCCATATTAATGTTTAGATACGAATGCATCTAGTCTAAATACTTAACTAGATACATCCAAATCTAGTCAAAGTTGAGGCCATTAATATAGACCGGAGGGAGTAGAATGATTTAGTACTATATTAGATACATCCTATTTTGAAAAAAAATGAGTCAACTAATTTAGGTCGGAGGGAGTAATGCTTTTTTAAGTAAAAAATGGTTGCTGTTTTAGGGGAAGAATTTGAGTGAACTATAAGAATCTATAGCTGGTTTACAATCTTCCATGGATCGTGGCTTATGTTAAGATGGGTTGATGACTAAAAACGTATGAAAGCCCAACCCACTTTCGCCATGCGTCAATGAGTGGTGGGCAGGTCCAGGCCCATGACTCCGATGCTATGAAGTATGAACCGGGAAGTGCTTCGTGTGGCAGTTTCCCTCGCCGCGCCGGCTCCCTGCTATGAGCCACCCGTTGTGCAACCACAATGCCGCCCTCCTCTCCTCCGCCACCGGCAGCCGCAATGGTGCCCGCTTCTCCGGCGCCATCCACTGCCTCATTCTCCGGACCCTCCCGCACCCGCCTCCCACCTACCTCCTCAACCAGCTACTCACCCCCTATGCTAGGTCCGGCCGCCTTGCCCGCGCCCGCCACCTGTTCGACACAATGCCCGACCCGAACCTCTTCACCCGCAATGCGCTCCTCTCGACGCTGTCCCACTTCCGCCTCCTATCCAACATGGAGAGCCTCTTCGTCCATGCCGATTTGGATTGTCAAGAATCCATGGGTCCTGTCACAATGCTACCAAATTCATCTCTAAGATAATTGGGCGCGATATTCTTGTGAGGGACGCTGTCAGATTTCACAAGTTAAGCAATGGCGTCCGCTCTTGTGGAGATTTCTGGTGATAGCATTGTCTATACGACCAACATTGTGCATCCTTCAGGTTGAAATATAACTCTGAACTGCTATTGGAAAAAAAGGAGAAACGTCGAGCAAAGCAAAACAAAGCATGCTCTGGCCATCATGTTTTTTTCTAGATCAGAGTAAGGACTCATGTTCCCTGCAGGTGTAGAGTCCAAAAGAGGTGTGTAGCATAATACTTTACTTTTGGAAGGTTGTTCCAGTTGACCTTTTTGTCACATTAGCTTTCCTAACTATTGGTCGGTATGGTTTTGAAAGACAAAGTGCCAAACTGCATCCGCTAACAGCAATTTGATATGGTCCTTATGTCTAAAAATTCTTGCCTATAGTTTTGGGGTTTTAGGGCGATTTACAACGACAGTAAGACCAGATACATGTTTGAGATGACCAAAAACTCGTCGTATTTGTGTTTTATGGCCGTTTTCATGAGCTATTACCCACGGTTTTGGAGTTTTAGGATGATTTACAACAACAATAAGACCCGATACGTGTTTAAGAGATATGACCAAAAAGTCATCATATTCGCGCTTTATGGCCGTTTTTATGAGCTATTATCCATAGTTATGGGGTTCCAGGGCTATTTACAATGACCGTAAGACCCGATACATGTTTAAAAGATATGACCAAAAGCTCATAGTTTTCACGCTTTATCGCCGTTTTCATGAGCAATTGCCCACAGTTTTGGTGTTCTATGGCGATTTACAATGACCGTAAGACCCGGTACAAGTTTGAGAGATATAACCAAAAACTCGTCGTTTTCGTGTTTTATGGCCGTTTCCATGAGCTTTTTCTCACAGTTTTCGGGTCCTAGGGAAATTTACAACGATAGTAAGATCCGATACATTTTTGAGAGATATGACCAAAAACTCGTCGTATTCGCGTTTTATTGCCGTTTTCATGAGCTATTACCCACAATTTTGGGGTTCCAGGGCGATTTACAATGACCGTAAGAGCCGATACAAGTTTGAGAGATATGACAAAAAACTCGTCGTTTTCATGTTTTATGGCTGTTTACATGAGCTATTACCCATAGTTTTGGGGTTTCAGGGAGATTTACAATGACTGTAAGACCCGATACAAGTTTGAGAGATATGACCAAAAACTTGTCGTTTTCGTGTTTTATGGCCGTTTTCATGAGCTATTACCCATAGTTTTGGGGTTTCGGGGCGATTTACAATGCCCGTAAGACCCGATACAAGTTTGATTGATATGACCAAAAGCACGTCGTTTTCATGTTTTATGGCCGTTTTCACGAGCTATTGCCCACAATTTTGGGGATTTAGGGTGATTTACAACGATAGTAAGACCCTATACATGTTTGACAGATTTGACCAAAAACTCGTCGTATTCGTTTTTTATGGTTGTTTTTATGAGCTATTAGCCACACTTTTCCAGTTCTAGGGCGATTTACAACGACAATAAGACCCGATACATGTTTGAGAGATATGACCAAAAACTCGTCGTTTTGGGGTTCTAGGGAGATTTGCATGGCCCGTAAGACCCAATACATTTTGAGAGATATGAGAAAAAGCACACCCTTTTCACGCTTTATGGCCGTTTTCATGAGCTATTGCCCACCGTTTTGGGGTTCTAGGGCGATTTACAATAACTATAAGACCCGGTACATGGTTGAGACATTTGACCAAAAACTAGTCGTTTTCGTGTTTTACGCCCATTTTCTAGTGCTATGCCTACAATTTTGGGGCATCAGAGCGATTTACAATGACTGTAAGACCCGATACAAGTTTGAGAGATATGACTAAAAGCACATCGTCTTCGCGTTTTATGGCTGTTTTCATGAGCTATTGCCCACGGTTTTGGGGTTCTAGGGTGATTTACAACGACAGTAAGATTAGATACATGTTTGAGAGATATGACAAAAAACTCGTCGTTTTCATGTTTTATGGCCGTTTTCATGAGCTATTGCTCACAGTTTTGGGGTTCCAGGGTGATTTATAATGACCGTAAGACGCGATACAAGTTTGAGAGATATGACCAAAAACTCATCGTATTCGTGCTTTATGGCCGTTTTCATGAGCTATTGCCCACGGTTTTGGGGTTATAGGGCGATTTACAACGACAATAAGACCCGATACATGTTTGAGAGATATGACAAAAAACTAGTCGTATTCGTGTTTTATGGCCGTTTTCATGAGGTATTGCCAACAATTTTGGGGTTCTATGGCGATTTACAAGGACCGTAAGACCCGACACAAGTTTGAGAGAAATAACCGAAAAATCGTATTTTTCGTGTTTTATGGCCGTTTTCATGAGCTATTACCCATAGTTTTGGGGTTCTAGGGCGATTTACAATGACAGTAAGATCTGATACATGTTTGAGAGATATGACCAAAAACTCGTCGTCTTCGTGTTTTATGGCCGTTTTCATGAGGTATTGCCAATAGTTTTGGGGTTCTATGGCGATTTACATGGACCGTATGATCCGATACAAGTTTGAGAAAAATGACCAAAAACTCATATTTTTCGTGTTTTATGGCCGTTTTCATGTGCTATTACCCATAGTTTTGGGGTTCTAGGGCGATTTACAACGATAGTAAGACCCGATACATGTTTAAGAGATATGACAAAAACTCATCGTATTCCTGTTTTATGGCGGTTTTCATGAGCTATTGCCCACGGTTTTGGGGTTCTAGGGCGATTTACAACGACAATAAGACCCGATATATGTTTGAGAGATATGACCAAAAACTCGTCGTTTTCGCTTTTTATGGCCGTTTTCATGAGCTATTAACCACGGTCTTAGGGTTCTAGGGCGATATACAACGACAGTAAGACCCGATACATGTTTGAGAGATATGACCAAAAACTCGGCGTATTCATGTTTTATGGCCATTTTCATGAGCAATTACCCATAGTTTTGGGGTTCTAGGGCGATTTACAATAACCATAAGACCCGGTACACGGTTGAGACATTTGACCAAAAACTAGTCGTTTTCGTGTTTTACGTCCGTTTTCCAGTGCTATTGCCTATAGTTTTAGGGTATTAGAGCGATTTACAATAACTGTAAGACCCGATACAAGTTTGAGAGGGTATGAGCAAGAACTCATTGTTTTCGTGTTTTATGGCCGTTTTCATGAGCTATTACCCACGGTTTTGGGGTTCTAGGGCGATATACAACGACAGCAAGACCCGATACATGTTTGAGAGATATGACCAAAAACTCGTCATTTTCGTGTTTTATGGCCGTTTTCATGAGCTATTACTCATAGTTTTGGAGTTCTATGGTGATTTACAATCATCGTAAGAGCCGGTACATGTTTGAGAGATATGACCAAAAACTCGTCGTTTTGGGGTTCATGGGCGATTTACAACGACACTAAGACCCGATAGAAGTTTGAGAGATATGACCAAAAACTCGTCGTTTTCATGTTTTATGGCCGTTTTCATGACCTATAGCTCACAGTTTTAGTGTTCCAGGGCGATTTACAATGACAATAAGACCCGATACATATTTGAGAGATATGACCAAGAACTCGTCGTATTCGCGTTTTATGACCATTTTCATGAGCTATTGCCCACAGTTTTGGGGTTCTAGGGCGACTCACAACGACCGTAAGACTCGATATATGTTTGAGAGATATGACCAAAAACTCGTCGTATTCGTGTTTTATGGCCGTTTTCATGAGCTATTACCCATAATTTTGGGGTTCTAGGGCGATTTCCAATGATCGTAAGACTCGATACAAGTTTGAGAGATATGACCAAAAGCACGTCGTTTTCGTGTTTTATGGTCGTTTTCATGAGCTATTGCCAACGGTTTTGGGGTTCTAGGGCGATTTACAACGAGAGTAAGACCCGATATATGTTTCGGAGATATGACCAAAAACTCATCGTTTTCGTGTTTTATGGCCATTTTCATGAGCTATTACCCACAGTTATGGGGTTCCAGGGCGATTTATAATGAGTTTAAGAGCCGATACAAGTTTGAGAGATATGACCAAAAACTCATCGTTTTCCTGTTTTATGACCGTTTTCATGAGCTATTACCACAGTTTTGGGGTTCTAGGGACATTTACAATGACCGTAAGACCCGATACATGTTTGAGAGATATGACCAAAAACTCGACGTATTCGCGCTTTATGGCTGTTTTCATGAGCTATTGCCCACAGTTTTGGGGTTCTATGGCGATTTACAATAACAGTAAGACCCGGTACCTGTTTGAGACATATGACCAAAAACTTTTGGTTTCCATATTTTATGGCCGTTTTCATGAGCTATTCCCCAAACTTTTGGAGTTCTATGGTGATTTACAATGATCGTAAGAGCCTATACATGTTTGAGAGATATGACCGAAAACTCGTCGTATTCGTGTTTTATGGCCGTTTTCATGAGCTATTGCCTACAGTTTGGGGTTCTAGGGCGATTTACAATGACTGTAAGACCCGATAAAAGTTTAACAGATATGACCAAAAGCACGTCGTTTTCGGGTTTTATAGCCGTTTTCATGAGCTATTGCCCATGATTTTGTGGTTGTAGGGTGATTTACGACGATAGTAAGAACCGATACATGTTTGAGAGATATGACTAAAAACTCATAGTATTCGCATTTTATGGCCGTTTTCATGAGCTATTGCCCATAGTTTTGGAGTTCTATGGTGATTTAAAATCATCGTAAGAGCCGGTACATGTTTGAGAGATATGACCAAAAACTCGTCGTTTTGGGGTTCTAGGGCGATTTACAACGACACTAAGACCCGATAGAAGTTTGAGAGATATGACCAAAAACTCGTCGTTTTCGTGTTTTTGGCCGTTTTCATGAGCTATAGCTCACAGTTTTGGGGTTCTAGGGCGATTTACAACGACAATAAGACCCGATACATGTTTAAGAGATATGACCAAAAACTCGTCGTATTCGTGTTTTATGGCCATTTTCATGAGCTATTGCCCACAGTTTTGGGGTTCTAGGGCGATTTAAAACGACACTAAGACCTGATAGAAGTTTGAGAGATATGACCAAAAACTCGTCGTTTTCATGTTTTTGGCCGTTTTCATGAGCTATAGCTTACAGTTTTGGTGTTCCAAGGCGATTTACAACGACAATGAGACCCGATACGTGTTTGAGAGATATGACCAAAAACTCGTCATATTCGTGTTTTATGGCCGTTGTCATGAGCTATTGCCCACGGTTTTGGGGTTCTAGGGCGATTCACAACGACCGTAAGACCCCATACATGTTTGAGAGATATGATCAAAAACTCGTCATATTTGTGTTTTATGGCCGTTTTCATGAGCTATTGCTCATTGTTTTGGGGTCTAGGGCGATTTACAACGACAGTAAGACCCGATACATGTTTGAGAGATATGACCAAAAACTCGTCGTATTCGCGTTTTATGGCCGTGTTCATAAGCTATTGCCCACGGTTTTGGGGTTCTAGGGCGATTTACAACGACAGTATGACCCGATAAAAGTTTGAGAGATGTGATCAAAAACTCGTCGTTTTCGTGTTTTATGGCCATTTTCATGAGCTATTGCTCACATTTTTGGGGTTCTAGGGAGATTTACAACGACAGTAAGACTCGATACATGTTTGAGAAATATGAGCAAAAACTCGTCGTATTTGTGTTTTATGGCCGTTTTCATGAGCTATTGCCCACAATTTTGGGGTTCTAGGGCGATTTACAACGACAGTAAGACCCGATACATGTTTGAGAGATATGACCAAAAACTCGTCGTTTTCATGTTTTATGGCCGTTTTCATCAGCTATTGCCCACAGTTTTGGGGTTCTAGGTAGATTTACAACGACCGTAAGACCCGATACATGTTTGAGAGATATGACCAAAAACTCGTCGTATTCGTGTTTTATGGCTGTTTTCATGAGCTATTGCCCACAGATTTGGGGTTCCAGGGCGATTCACAACGACCGTAAGACCCCATACATGTTTGAGAGATATGACCAAAAACTCGTCGTATTCGTGTTTTATGGCCGTTTTCATGAGCTATTGCTCATGGTTTTGGGGTTATAGGGCGATTTACAACGACAGTAAGACCCGATACATGTTTGAGAGATATGACCAAAAACTCGTCGTATTCGCGTTTTATGGCCGTTTTCGTAAGCTATTGCCCACTATTTTGGGGTTCTAGGGCGATTTACAACGACAGTATGACCCGATAAAAGTTTGAGAGATATTATAAAAAACTCGTCGTTTTCGTGTTTTATGGCCGTTTTCATGAGCTATTGCTCACATTTTTGGGGTTCTAGGGCGATTTACAACGACAGTAAGACCCGATACATGTTTGAGAAATATGACCAAAAACTCGCCGTATTCGAGTTTTATGGCCGTTTTCATGAGCTATTGCCCACAATTTTGGGGTTTTAGGGCGATTTACAATGACAGTAAGACCCGATACATGTTTGAGAGATATGACCAAAAATTCGTCGTTTTCGTGTTTTATGGCCGTTTTCATGATCCATTTCCCACAATTTTGGGGTTCTAGGTAGATTGACAACGACCGTAAGACCCGATACATTTTTGAGAGATATGACCAAAAACTCGTCGTATTCGTGTTTTATGGCCGTTTTCATGAGCTATTGCCCACAGATTTGGGGTTCCAGGGCGATCTACAATGACCGTAAGACCCAATACAAGTTTGAGAGATATGACGAAAATATCATCGTATTCGCGGTTTATGGCCGTTTTCATGAGCTATTGCCCATGTTTGGGGTTATAGGGCAATTTACAATGACAGTAAGACCCGATACATGTTTGAGAGATATGACCAAAAACTCATCATATTCGTGTTTTATGGCCGTTTTCATGAGCTATTGCCCACAGGGGTTCTAGGGAGATTTACAACGACAGTAACACCCGATACATGTTTGAGAGACATGACCAAAAACTCGTCGTATTCGCGCTTTATGGCCATTATCATCAGCCATTACCCACAGTTTTGGGGTTCCAGGGCGATTTACAATGACAGTAAGACTCGATACAAGTTTGACAGATATGGCCAAAAACTCGTCGTATTCGCGCTTTATGGCCGTTTTCAAGAGCTATTGCCTACAGTTTTGGGGTTCTAGGGCGATTTACAACGACAGTAAGACCCGATACAAGTTTGAGAGATACACCCAAAAACTCGCCGTATTCGCGTTTTATGGCCGTTTTGATGAGCTATTACCCACTATTTTGGGGTTCTAGGGCGATTTACAAAGACAGTAAGACCCGATAAAAGTTTGAGAGATATGATAAAAAAACTCATCGTTTTTGTGTTTTATGGCCGTTTTCATGAGCTATTGCTCACAGTTTTGGGGTTCTAGGGCGATGAACAACAACAGTAAGACCTGATACAAGTTTGAGAGATATGACCAAAAACTCGTCGTTTTTGTGTTTTATGGCCGTTTTGATGAGCTTAGGAGTTGATACAAGTTTGAGAGATATGACCAAAAACTCGTCGTTTTCCTGTTTTATGACCCTTTTCATGAGCTATTACCCACAGTTTTGGGGTTCTAGGGCGATTTACAATGACCATAAGACCATATACATGTTTGAGAGATATGACCAAAACCTCGTCGTATTCGTGCTTTATGGCTGTTTTCATGAGCTATTGCCCACAGTTTTGGGGTTCTATGGCGATTTACAATAACCGTAAGAGCCGGTACCTGTTTGAGACATATGACCAAAAACTTTTGGTTTCCACATTTTATGGCCATTTTCATGTGCTATTCCCCATACTTTTGGAGTTCTATGGTGATTTATAATGATCGTAAGAGCCTGTACATGTTTGAGAGATATGACCAAAAACTCGTCGTATTCGCGTTTTATGGCCGTTTTCATGAGCTATTGCCTACAGTTTTGGGGTTCTAGGGTGATTTACAATGACCGTAAGACCTGATACAAGTTTGACAGATATGACCAAAAGCACGTCTTTTCGCGTTTTATAGCCGTTTTCATGAGCTATTGCCCATGATTTTGGGGTTGTAGGGTGATTTACGATGATAGTAAGAACCGATACATGTTTGAGAGATATGACTAAAAACTCATAGTATTCGCATTTTATGGCCGTTTTCATGAGCTATTGCCCATAGTTTTGGAGTTCTATGGTGATTTAAAATCATCGTAAGAGCCGATACATGTTTGAAAGATATGACCAAGAACTCGTCATTTTGGGGTTCTAGGGCGATTTACAACGAAACTAAGACCCGATAGAAGTTTGAGAGATATGACCAAAAACTCGCCGTTTTCGTGTTTTTGGCCGTTTTCATGAGCTATAGCTCATAGTTTTGGGGTTCCAGGGCGATTTACAACGACAATAAGACCCGATACGTGTTTGGGAGATATGACCAAAAACTCGTCGTATTCGTGTTTTATGGCCGTTTTCATGAGCTATTGCCCATGTTTTGGGGGTTCTAGGGCGATTCACAATGACCGTAAGAGCCCATACATGTTTGAGAGATATGACCAAACTCGTCGTATTCGTGTTTTATGGCCATTTTCATGAGCTATTGCTCATGGTTTTGGGGTTCTAGGGCGATTTACAACGACAGTAAGACCCAATACATGTTTGAGAGATATGACCAAAAACTCGTCGTATTCACGTTTTATGGCTGTTTTCATAAGCTATTGCCCACGGTTTTGGGGTTCTAGGGCGATTTACAACGATAGTATTACACGATAAAAGTTTGAGAGATATGATCAAAAACTCGTCGTTTTCGTGTTTTATGGCCGTTTTCATGAGCTATTGCTCACATTTTTGGGGTTCTAGGGCGATTTACAACGACAGTAAGACGCGATACATGTTTGAGAAATATGACTAAAAACTCGTCGTATTTGTGTTTTATGGATGTTTTCACGAGCTATTGCCCACAATTTTGGGGTTCTAGGGCGATTTACAACGACAGTAAGACCCGATACATGTTTGAGAGATATGACCAAAAACTTGTCATTTTCGTGTTTTATGGCCGTTTTCATGAGCTATTGCCCACAGTTTTGGGGTTCTAGGTAGATTTACAACGACCGTAAGACCCGATACATGTTTGAGAGATATGACCAAAAACTCGTCGTATTCGTGTTTTATGGCCGTTTTCATGAGCTATTGCCCACAGATTTGGGGTTCCAGGGCGATTTACAATGACCGTAAGACCCAATACAAGTTTGAGAGATATGACCAAAAACTCGTCGTATTCGCGCTTTATGACCGTTTTCATGAGCTATTGCCCATGTTAGGGGTTATAGGGCGATTTACAATGACAGTAAGACCCGATACATGTTTGAGAGATATGACCAAAAACTCATCATATTCATGTTTTATGGCCATTTTCATGAGTTATTGCCCACAGGGGTTCTAGGGAGATTTACAACGACAGTAACACCCGATACATGTTTGAGAGATATGACCAAAAACTCGTCGTATTCGTGCTTTATGGCCATTTTCATGAGCCATTACCCACAGTTTGGGGGTTCTAGGGCGATTTACAATGATAGTAAGACTCGATACAAGTTTGACAGATATGGCCAAAAACTCGTCGTATTCGCGCTTTATGGCCGTTTTCAAGAGCTATTGCCTACAGTTTTGGGGTTCTAGGGCGATTTACAACGACAGTACGACTCGATACAAGTTTGAGAGATATGCCCAAAAACTCGCCGTATTCGCGTTTTATGGCCGTTTTGATGAGCTATTGCCCACTATTTTGGGGTTCTAGGGCGATTTACAAAGACAGTAAGACCCGATAAAAGTTTGAGAGATATGATAAAAAAACTCATCGTTTTTGTGTTTTATGGCCGTTTTCATGAGCTATTGCTCACAGTTTTGGGGTTCTAGGGCGATGTACAACAACAGTAAGACCTGATACAAGTTTGAGAGATATGACCAAAAACTCGTCGTTTTCGTGTTTTATGGCCGTTTTGATGAGCTATTGCCCACGGTTTTGGGGTTTTAGGGCGATTTACAATGAGTTTAAGAGCCGATACAAGTTTGAGAGATATGACCAAAAACTCGTCGTTTTCCTGTTTTATGACCGTTTTCATGAGCTATTACCCACAGTTTTGGGGTTCTAGGGCGATTTACAATGACCATAAGACCCGATACATGTTTGAGAGATATGACCAAAACCTCGTCGTATTCGTGCTTTATGGCTGTTTTCATGAGCTATTGCCCACAGTTTTGGGGTTCTATGGTGATTTACAATAACCGTAAGAGCCGGTACCTGTTTAAGACATATGACCAAAAACTTTTGGTTTCCACATTTTATGGCCATTTTCATGAGCTATTCCCCATACTTTTGGAGTTCTATGGTGATTTATAATGATCGTAAGAGCCTATACATGTTTGGGAGATATGACCAAAAACTCGTCGTATTCGCGTTTTATGGACGTTTTCATGAGCTATTGCCTACAGTTTTGGGGTTCTAGGGTGATTTACAATGACCATAAGACCTGATACAAGTTTGACAGATATGACCAAAAGCACGTCTTTTTCGCGTTTTATAGCCGTTTTCATGAGCTATTGCCCATGATTTTGGGGTTGTAGGGTGATTTACGATGATAGTAAGAACCGATACATGTTTGAGAGTTATGACTAAAAACTCATAGTATTCGCATTTTATGGCTGTTTTCATGAGCTATTGCCCATAGTTTTGGAGTTCTATGGTGATTTAAAATCATCGTAAGAGCCGATACATGTTTGAGAGATATGACCAAAAACTCGTCATTTTGGGGTTCTAGGGCGATTTACAACGAAACTAAGACCCGATAGAAGTTTGAGAGATATGACCAAAAACTCGCCGTTTTCGTGTTTTTGGCCGTTTTCATGAGCTATAGCTCATAGTTTTGGGGTTCCAGGGCGATTTACAACGACAATAAGACCCGATACGTGTTTGAGAGATATGACCAAAAACTCGTCGTATTCGTGTTTTATGGCCGTTTTCATGAGCTATTGCCCATGTTTTTGGGGTTCTAGGGCGATTCACAACGACCGTAAGAGCCCATACATGTTTGAGAGATATGACCAAACTCGTGGTATTCGTGTTTTATGACCATTTTCATTAGCTATTGCTCATGGTTTTGGGGTTCTAGGGCGATTTACAACGACAGTAAGACCCGATACATGTTTGAGAGATATGACCAAAAACTCGTCGTATTCACGTTTTAAGGCTGTTTTCATAAGCTATTGCCCACGGTTTTGGGCTTCTAGGGCAATTTACAACGACAGTATTACCCGATAAAAGTTTGAGAGATATGATAAAAAACTCGTCGTTTTCGTGTTTTATGGCCGTTTTCATGAGCTATTGCTCACATTTTTGGGGTTCTAGGGCGATTTACAACGACAGTAAGACGCGATACATGTTTGAGAAATATGACCAAAAACTCGTCGTATTGGTGTTTTATGGCGGTTTTCATGAGCTATTGCCCACAATTTTGGGGTTCTAGGGCAATTTACAACGACAGTAAGACCCGATACATGTTTGAGAGATATGACCAAAAACTTGTCATTTTCGTGTTTTATGGCCGTTTTCATGAGCTATTGCCCACTGTTTTGGGGTTCTAGGTAGATTTACAACGACCGTAAGACCCGATACATGTTTGAGAGATATGACGAAAACTCATCGTATTCGTGTTTTATGGCCGTTTTCATGAGCTATTGCCCACAGATTTGGGGTTCCAGGGCGATTTACAATGACCGTAAGACCCAATACAAGTTTGAGAGATATGACCAAAAACTTGTCGTATTCGCGCTTTATGGCCTTTTTCATGAGCTATTGCCCATGTTTGGGGTTATAGGGCGATTTACAATGACAGTAAGACCCGATACATGTTTGAGAGATATGACCAAAAACTCATCGTATTCGTGTTTTATGGCCGTTTTCATGAGCTATTGCCCACGGGGGTTCTAGGGAGATTTACAATGACAGTAACACCCGATACATGGTTGAGAGAGTTGACCAAAAACTCGTCGTATTCGCGCTTTATGGCCATTTTCATGAGCTATTACCCACAGTTTTGGGGTTCCAGGGTGATTTACAATGACAGTAAGACTCGATACAAGTTTGACAGATATGGCCAAAAACTCGTCGTATTCGCGCTTTACGGCCGTTTTCAAGAGCTATTGCCTACAGTTTTGGGGTTCTAGGGCGATTTACAATGACAATAAGACCCGATACAAGTTTGAGAGATATGCCAAAAAACTCGCCGTATTAGCGTTTTATGGCCGTTTTGATGAGCTATTGCCCACTATTTTGGGGTTCTAGGGCGATTTAAAAAGACATTAAGAGCCGAAAAAAGTTTGAGAGATATGATCAAAAACTCATCATTTTTGTGTTTTATGGCTGTTTTCATGAGCTATTGCTCACAGTTTTGGGGTTCTAGGGCGATGTACAACAACAGTAAGACCTGATACAAGTTTGAGAGATATGACCAAAAACTCGTCGTTTTCGTGTTTTATGGCCGTTTTGATGAGCTATTGCCCATGGTTTTGGGGTTTTAGGGCGATTTACAATGAGTTTAAGAGCCGATACAAGTTTGAGAGATATGACCAAAAACTCGTCGGTTTCCTGTTTTATGACCGTTCTCATGAGCTATTACCCACAGTTTTGGGGTTCTAGGGCGATTTACAATGACCGTAAGACCCGGTACATGTTTGAGAGATATAACCAAAACCTCGTCGTATTCGTGCTTTATGGCTGTTTTCAAGAGCTATTGCCCACAGTTTTGGGGTTCTATGCGATTTACAATAACCATAAGAGCCGGTACCTGTTTGAGACATATGACCAAAAACTTTTGGTTTCGACATTTTATGGCCGTTTTCATGAGCTATTCCCCATACTTTTGGAGTTCTATGGTGATTTACAATGATCATAAGAGCCTGTACATGTTTGAGAGATATGACCAAAAACTCGCCGTATTCGCGTTTTATGGCCGTTTTCATGAGCTATTGCCTATAGTTTTGGGGTTCTAGGGCGATTTACAATGACCGTAAGACCAGATACAAGTTTGACAGATATGACCAAAAGCACGTCGTTTTCGCGTTTTATAGCCGTTTTTCATGAGCTATTGCCCACGATTTCGGGGTTGTAGGGTGATTTACGACGACAGTAAGAACCGATACATGTTTGAGAGATATGACTAAAAACTCATAGTATTCGCATTTTATGGCCGTTTTCATGAGCTATTGCCCATAGTTTTGGAGTTCTATGGTGATTTAAAATCATCGTAACAGCCGGTACATGTTCGAGAGATATGACCAAAAACTCGTCGTTTTGGGGTTCTAGGGCGATTTACAACGACAGTAAGACTCGATAGAAGTTTGAGAGATATGACCAAAAACTCGCCGTTTTCGTGTTTTTGGCCGTTTTCAGGAGCTATAGCTCATAGTTTTGGGGTTCCAGGGCGATTTACAACGACAATAAGACCCGATACGTGTTTGAGAGATATGACCAAAAACTCGTCCTATTCGTGTTTTTTGGCCGTTTTCATGAGCTATTGCCCACGATTTTGGTGTTCTACGGCGATTTACAACGATAGTATTACACGATAAAAGTTTGAGAGATATGATCAAAAACTCGTCGTATTCGTGTTTTATGGACGTTTTCATGAGCTATTGCTCATGGTTTTCGGGTTCTAGGACGATTTACAATGACAGTAAGACCCGATACATGTTTGAGAGATATGACCAAAAACTCGTCGTATTCGCGTTTTATGGCCGTTTTCATAAGCTATTGCCCACGGTTTTGAGGTTCTAGGGCGATTTACAACGACAGTATGACCCGATAAAAGTTTGAGAGATATTATCAAAAACTCGTCGTTTTTGTGTTTTATGGCCGTTTTCATGAGCTATTGCTCACATTTTTGGGTTTCTAGGGCGATTTACAACGACAGTAAGACCCGATACATGTTTGAGAAATATGACCAAAAACTCGTCGTATTCGTGTTTTATGGCCGTTTTCATGAGCTATTGCCCACAATTTTGGGGTTATAGGGCGATTTACAATGACAGTAAGACCCGATACATGTTTGAGAGATATGACCAAAAACTCGTCGTATTCGTGTTTTATGGCCGTTTTCATGAGCTATTGCCCACAGGGGTTCTAGGGAGATTTACAACGACAGTAACACCCGGTACATGTTTGAGAGATATGACCAAAAAATCGTCATATTCGCGCTTTATGGCCATTTTCATGAGCCATTACCCACAGTTTGGGGGTTCTAGGGCGATTTACAATGATAGTAAGACTCGATACAAGTTTGACAGATATGGCCAAAAACTCGTCGTATTCGCGCTTTATGGCCGTTTTCACGAGCTATTGCCTACAGTTTTGGAGTTCTAGGGTGATTTACAACGATAGTAAGACCCGATACAAGTTTGAGAGATATGACCAAAAACTCGCCGTATTCGCGTTTTATGGCCGTTTTCATGAGCTATTGCCCACTAATTGGGGGTTCTAGGGCGATTTACAAAGACAGTAAGACCCGATAAAAGTTTGAGAGATATGATAAAAAACTCATCGTTTTTGTGTTTTATGGCCGTTTTCATGAGCTATTGCTCACAGTTTTGGGGTTCTAGGGCGATGTACAACAACAGTAAGACCTGATACAAGTTTGAGAGATATGACCAAAAACTTGTCGTTTTCGTGTTTTATGGCCGTTTTGATGAGCTATTGCCCATGGTTTTGGGGTTTCAGGGCGATTTACAATGACCGTAAGACCCGGTAGAAGTTTGAGAGATATGACCAAAAACTCATTATATTCACGTTTTATGGACGTTTTCATGAGCTATTGCTCACAGTTTTGGGGTTCTAGGATGATTTACAATGACCGGAAGACCCAATAGAAGTTTGAGAGATAAGACGAAAAACTTTCATATTCGTGTTTTATGGCCGTTTTCTAGAGCTATTGCCTACAGTTTTGGGGTTCCAGGGCGATTTACAATGACGGTAAGATCCGATACATGTTTGAGAGATATGACCAAAAACTCGTCGATTTCGTGTTTTATGGCCGTTTTCATGAGCTATTGCCCACATGGGTTATAGGGAGATTTACAGCGACAGTAACACCCGATACATGTTTGACAGATATGACCAAAAACTCGTCGTATTCGCGCTTTATGGCCATTTTCATGAGCTATTACCCACAGTTTTAGGGTTCCAGGACGATTTACAATGACAGTAAGACTCGATACAAGTTTGAGAGATATGGCCAAAAACTCGTCGTATTCATGCTTTATGGCTGTTTTCAGGAGCTATTGCCTATAATTTTGGGGTTCTAGGGCGATTTACAACGACAGTAAGACCCAATACATGTTTGAGAGATATGACCAAAAACGCACCGTATTCGCGTTTTATGGCCATTTTCATGAGCTATTGCCCACTGTTTTGGTGTTCTAGGGCGATTTACAACGACAGTAAGACCCGATAAAAGTTTGAGAGATATGATCAAAAACTCGTCGTTTTCGTGTTTTATGGATGTTTTCATGATCTATTCCTCACAGTTTTGGGGCTCTAGGGTGATTTACAACAACAGTAAGACCTGATACAAGTTTGAGAGATATGACCAAAAACTTGTCGCTTTCGTGTTTTGTGGCCATTTTCATGAGCTATTACCCACAGATTTCGGGTTCTAGGGAGATTTACAACGACAGTAAGACCCGATACAAGTTTGAGAGATATGACCATAAACTCATTGTATTCGCGTTTTATGGCTGTTTCCATGAGCTATTGCTTTCAGTTTTGGGGTTCTAGGACGATTTACAATGACCGGAAGACCCAATACAAGTTTGAGAGATATGAACAAAAACTCGTCGTATTCATGTTTTATGGCCATTTTCAAGAGCTATTGCCTACAGTTTTGGGGTTCCAGGGCGATTTACAATGACCGTAACACCCGATACAAGTTTGAGAGATATGACCAAAAACTCGTCGTATTCGCGCTTTATGGCTGTTTTCATGAGCTATTGCCCATAATTGGGGTTATAGGGCGATTTACAACGACAGTAAGAACCGATACATGTTTGAGAGATATGACCAAAAACTCGTCGTATTCATGTTTTATGGCTGTTTTCATGAGCTATTGCCCACATGGGTTCTAGGGAGATTTACAACGACAGTAACACCCGATACAATTATTGAGAGATATGACCAAAAACTCGTCGTATTCGCGCTTTATGGCCATTTTCATGAGCTATTACCCACAGCTTTGGGGTTCCAGGGCGATTTACAATGACAGTAAGACTCAATACAAGTTTGACAGATATGGCCAAAAACTCGTCGTATTCGCGCTTTATGGTCGTTTTCAAGAGCTATTGCCTACAGTCACTACTAGAGAAAGGCTTATGGATAGATTTATTATTAGTGGAGCATTGTTTTGAATATGCTCCACTGATAATTATCAGTGGCGCATTTAAAAATATGCTCCACTGATATTATTTATAACCAATGGCGCACATCACAAATAATGCGCCACTGATAATGTGGGCCCTGCACTCTAGAGGCCTGTGGAGCAAATACCAATGGCGCATATATCCATATGCGCCATTGATATATTATTATCAGTGATGCATATGCAATATGCGCCATTGATATTCTCCTCACCAATGGCGCATCCTCTCCTACATGCGCCATTGGTAGCTATGTGGGCCCCACCTGGACCCCACCACTCTGAAAGGTGGCAGGAATATCAATGGTGTATTCAGGATATGTGCCACTGATACTTGGTCCTCCAATGTCGCATATAGTAGTAAATGCGCCACTGATAAGTGTTGGGCCCACCACCTGAAAAGGTGGAAGACTTATCAGTGGAGCATTTAGTGTAATATGCACCACTGATAACTTCGTCCAGATCTACAAGTTGGCATCCACCCCTACCCACCACCACCATTCCATTCTTCTCCGCCCACCACCCCAAACTAGATCTAGCTCGTCCTCCTCCTCCCCACCACCTCAATTTCTCCATTCTTTTCTCCATTCTTGGTTGTTGAACCTACCTTGCTTCATAGTTTTGTGAGGGGAAGCCTCTCCAATTGTTGTAGATCTACTAAACCAACTAGTTTTCCTCCTCCAACATCCATGTTCTCCAACAACAACCACACTATCTCGTCGCGGACTTGGCTCGGTAACGATTCTACTAGGTGAGTTGTTAGAGGACATGCATGTGGATGTTTTGTGTGGAGGGTGGACGTTGGTGCGGTGTGTCTGTGTGTGCATGCTTATGTTTGTGAAGCCTTCTTATTAATTGCGAGAGGGATGATGTGTTTGCATGGATGTGGTGCATGAATGTTTGAAGGTGACGAAGAAGAAAGCATGTTGCTTGCTCTGGTGGTGCATGGATGTTTGCCGAAATGTCGATTAATTTCCGTTTCGGCAAATTTTTGCACTATCCATATGTCCGATTTTTAGGAGATGTCATGCCGAATTTTTTCGGCGGCCATGCATGCATGTGTGTGTGTGTGCATGATGGTGTTGTGGTTCTAAGATACTCTCTCTTTTTTCTCTATACCATGCAGGAAACCATGGTTAGACACATGAGATAAGGTCGATCAGCTAGATACAAGAAACGCGTGGTGGCCGACATGATTCTGAACAAGAGGACCTACATAAGATGTCCCTGTCGAACATGCAATCTCGGGAGCTTGGTTGACCCTGATTCTGGAGACCTGGAGAATCACCTGCTCACGCGTGGTTTCATGCGTGGCTATGATTCTGAAGATGACGAGGATGTCAACGATCCTGAAGACGAGGGCGGGCATGATGATCATCACGAAGGAGATGCCGGCGGCGGACATGATCATGATCATGAAGGAGATGTCGGCAGCGGTGGACATGATGATCAAAACGAAGGAGATGATGGCAGTGACGGACATGATGATCATCACGAAGGAGGTGCCGGTGGAGAAGACATAGACACACAAACGACGCGGCTAACCTCGGCCTTGCAGGACCCTCATGTTCAACCGCTTCGTGGAGACGAGCAACACCAAAGCTGCTGCCAGGTAGAAATCCAAGCTAGCGCAGATGGAGATAGACGGGAAAACTCCATTGTATCCTGGGTGCCGGCCCGAGGATACCCGCTTGAATGTACCGCTCAAGGCTCTGGAGATGAAGGCAGAAAGCAAATGGACCGACGTAAGCTTCAACAAAAACATGAGATTCTGGAAAGAACGTCTTCCCAAGGGGAACACGTGTCCAACTAGTATCGAGGAGGCCAAGAAAATCGTATGTCGTCTCGACCTACCGTATGTTAAGTACCACGCCTGCATTAATGACTGCGTACTTTATCGGGACGGGTACAAGGATAGAACCACATGTCCGGTGTGTGGCCAAGGACGATACAAGAGAGGGAACAAGAAAGTTCCTCAGAAACTGGTATGGTACTTTCCTATCACTCCCCGTCTATAGCGGTATTTCGTGGACCCTAAGGAAGCAAAGCTCATGCAATGGAACGCGGAAAGGAAGAATCCGGCCGAAGATGATCCACATAAGGGCAAGATCCTCACACACCCTTCGGACGCTAGCCAGTGGAACGCACTGGACATTGACTTTCCAGACTTCAGGGGCGATCCAAGGAACGTCAAGCTTGGTATGAGCACCGATGGACTCAATCCGTATGGCAACCAGAGTAGCACACATAGCACCTGGCCCGTATTTGTATGGCCGTCCAACCTCCCTCCCTGGCTGTGCACCAAGCAGAGATACGTACACATGTGTATTCTGATTCAGGGGCCTAAACAACCAGGTATCGACATGCATCTGTATCTCGGGCTGCTGAAAGAAGATTTAGCCACGTTGTGGGAGAAGCCAGCCCATACGTGGGACGCATACACAGGAGATTATTTCCCTATGAGAGCCATGCTGCTCACGATGGTGCAGGACTATCTAGGTTACGCATACGTGTCTTCCCAGGTGAACCACGGACACAAAGAATGTGTCAAGTGCATGGATAATACCCCGCATCTCCAGCTACCAAGGCATCCCGGGTCATCGAAGACCACGTTCCAACGGACTCGAATGTGGCTTCCAAAGGATCACGTGTGGAGAAAGCGTAGAGATATGTTCGATGTCAAAGTAGAGCTCGAAAAAGCCCCACGTCCGAGGAGCGGAGAAGTGATCCAAGATATGTTGGACAACTGGGAAGAGTGCCCTTTGCCGAGAAAGAAGCGTCCAAGGACGAAACCGCTGCATGGTGTGTGGAAAGCTAGGCTTGTTTTCTGGGACCTGCCATACTGGAAATACCTCCACACGCCCCATAGCCTTGATGTCATGCACATCACGAAGAACATGTGCAAGAGTCTACTTGCCACTATCATCAACATGACGGATAGGACCAAAGACGGGCCGAAAGCAAGCAACGACCTGTTGGAACTTGGCATCAAGGAAGAACTTCATGAGACGCCGCCGCCCGATGATGATGATGATGATGATGATGATGATGATGATGATGAGACGGCGCCTGAAGATACTCAAGGTCGCCGCAAAAGGGTTAAGAGGGAATTGGTAAAGAGCTGCCGCTTCACTCTAAGTGAGCAGGAGCTTGAGCAGTTTTTTAACTGCCTCCTAGGAGTCAAAGTTTCTTACGGTTACTCGGGGAACATAGGAAGATATCTGGACAAAGCGAAGAAGAGGTTCAGCGGGATGAAGTCTCACAACTGTCACGTGCTGATGATGCAGATACTTCCCGTTGCGATCCGAGGGATAATGGACGAGCACATCCGTGAGACGCTGTTTCGCCTCTGCAACTTCTTCAACGTCATCTCGAGGAAGTTGATTGGCTTGAAGCAGCTCGACACACTACAAGATGAGATCATCGTGATACTATGCGAGCTTGAGATTTACTTGCTGCTCGCATTCTTCGACATCATGGTCCATCTACTCGTCCATGTCGTGGATGACATCATTCATCTCAGGCCGACATTCCTGCACAACATGATGCCGCTTGAAAGGATTAATGGTGTTATCAAAGGATTCGTACGCAACAGGTCCCGTCCAGATGGAAGCATTGCCAAGGGCTTTCTGACCTACGAGTGCGTCTCTTTCTGCCAGAATTATCTACGTACCGACCCAGACGACAAGGACGACCCTGTTGGTCTGCCCAAAAGGACACACCTCGGCAGGCTCGCTAGATATGGCCACCGCAAGGGCTTTCGCACCATGCATGTCGGCGCGAAGGGTCGACGTGACGATTTGACAGGGCACACCGAGTTGTGCTACAACACATCGAATTGGTCGATCCTTGGGTGGAAGAGCACAAAAGCTTAATCGAGCAGAAGTTCATTGCCCTTGGTCGACCGAGGAAGAAGGGAGATGTAACAAGAGAGCACAACTCTAGCTTCACGTCTTGGTTCAAGAAGAAGCTTAAAGACAATCCCCCCACAGACCCGCAAACGCCTTCTACGAAGGATGAAAAACTAATTTTCGCCTTGTCAAATGGCCCCGGGCACAACGTGAGGACATATCAGGCATACTACATCAACGGGTACAGATTCTACACCGAGAAAAGGGACATGAGCAGCGACTATCAGAACTCAGGAGTAATGATGCTAACCTATGCCGATGACGAAGCCACCGTCAAGGAACAATTTTTCGGAAGGATCGAGGAGATCTGGGAGCTCGACTATGCCGAAGAGAAGCTGCCGATGTTCCGTGTCAGATGGTCCAAGAGCGTCCAAAGAGAGGGTCGATATTTCACCACCATGGTTATACCCGATGCCTCCGTGAAGAACGCCTCCGCAAAAAATGAGCGATGGGTACTCGCGAGCTAAGTTGACCAATGTTTCTTCATTACTGACCCGTCAAAGCTAAGCCGTGTTGTCGTGAGGAGCATCATCAGAATGGACGGACCCGCCAACGAGCAAGACTTAGAAAAGAACGGCGATCCGAAGATCAAAGAGGAATTCGACAAGTACTTCGACAAGCCGACTGCTGCAGGAAAAAGGAAGACCACCCTACCTACTAAAGGTTGTCCGCTCACGAGAAGAAACCTTAACCTTTCGGGAAGAAGGGCAAGAAGATTGCAAAGATATGCTAGATTTGTGAAGAATATTGGTGTGTATGGATATTGCCTATGTACTTGTAAATGGATGTCCTTGTTTTAGATAAATTAATAATTGCCTATATACTTGCAAATGGATGTCCTTGTTTTAAATAGATTTGTGAATGTTAAACTTAATTACTATTTGTTACAAAATATACTAGATATTAATGACAAGTATTTTGGCTAATTAGCTTATAAGTGCCAAATACTAAAGAAATTGAGAGAGCCAGGAATCGAACCTGGCTGCTCTAGATGTAGCACACAACGTCAACAACCACTGCAGTAACCTTGGGTTGTTGACATAGATCAGGGCATCGTGGTTTTTGGCTAAGTGCTGCTAATCCATGTAAACTATTGCTTGGAACAGCTTAAGAGCTGCTAATCATGGTGCTAGTTATTGTACTTCGACGAGTAGCTCTCAAGTTTGGGAAGTTACTACTGGAAACCACTGGTATGAACCCGCGGCAACCAACCTTCACACCTCCGTAGTGACAGAGCATCACGCGTCCGCGCTGCCTCTTCACAAACCGAATTCAGGTTCAGTTTACAAACCTGACCAGAAGGGAAATGCATGATTAGGTATCTGCATGAACTCTGTAGTCTAGACTACAACCAGTAGTAACACAGGATGAACATGGTTAGTTAGCTGTAATGATGTCCGAGAGGCTTGCAATTGATATTGTAGAATTAGGCCAAAATCTCTCATTTGCATGATATTGTGGATGATGAACATAATGTGTGCACTGATAACATTTTATAGTATCAAAATGTTTGACTATAGCTCATTGACAGCACCTTGCCTACACCACAGTTCATGCAATGTAAAGTCAAATAGTTTTAAAGTATAATCACTACAAGACAAGTTCAGTGATAAGAAAAAAGAAGGTGGTCAAATAGCCCTACAGTAGTATTGTTCATCATCTACAAACTGTAACAGAACCCACTGATATAGAAACTGGTATTGTTTGAACCCACTGTTAGAAAGGTGTAGCAACCTGATAATACTTGACCCATGTCCTCTGATCTAATGTATCAAACTGCTTATATATAGCAACCTGATATATATAACAAGCATAAATGTATTTTTTATGTTCTCTGATATATATAGCAACCTGATATATATAACAAGGACAACCTGATTATTTTAGCTTGTCCTAGAGCTATTTTTTGCTGCACCTGGAGCTATTTTTTGCTCTTTGTATATGTGTGATTGGATGGCTATCATCAATTTGAAAACTGGAGCACATTATTTTGTATGAAAACTGTTGCAAGGAATTCATTTGAGTTGGCCGTTTCTCCTGAAGTGTTGATTCACTTCCGTTTCGGTTGAGAAATAGGCACTCCTAGGCAAAAAAACAGCAAAGGTCATGCCGAATTTTTCGGTCGACTCTAGCTTGTACTAATTACATTGTTGCATTTTTTCTATGAAGAGAAAACATGTCGGGGATGGCCCTTCTCAGCCCATGAGCATCGAAGAACGAGCAAGAAGAGCCAACCTCAAGTTTTGGCGGTTTGGCAATGACTTAAGCGGGTCCGAAGAGGAGGTCGAAGCTATGGATCACCATGAAGTTGACGAGGAGGCCCAAGCTGCGGACCAAGAAGATGACGAGGAGTCTGAATATGAGGAGGAGGCCGAAGATGGCGACAATGACGAAAGTAGTAATGGTGATGAGGAGGCCGAAGCAAGTCATGGCGGTGAACGCGTGGATGGCGATGGCGCCTCCCCGCCCGCTAGGAAGAAGAAGAATAAGGCGGAAAGGCAGGAGTGGACGCTGCCGAAACTCGACACCAACCGTGAAGAGTTCACCCTTGTGAAACCGGGTGGCCAACCTTTGGAGCATGCGAAGCTTGCCGCTGGGTACGGCCTACAACTCGGGTGCATCATGTAGGAGAGCATGAGCATCAACCAGAAGGACATAAGAAAGAACAAACGGTTGCGAGAACTCCTCATTGGGAAGATTCACAAATGGTACAAGTTCCCAGATGAGTACGATAACCAAAAGCTCATAGGGAACAAGGTAAACAAGTTAGCCCTCACGAGGATGAGCACCGCCTTGAGCAGCTGGAAAAGCCGAGTGAAGAGGAGGATTAACGAGGGTAAAAGTTGGGAGGAGATAAAGAAGGCCGAGCCGATGCTTGATGAAGATGAATTCATCAAGTTCAAGGCGAACTGCACTTCACCAGAAGGTTAGGAATGGACCGAGTCGGGGAGGAGTATGCGGGAGCTGAACATAGGTAACCAACATTGCGGAAGCGGCGGTTACCGTGGAAAAAAGGCCGTTTGGGCAAAGGAGGATGCTGAGTATGCCCGTGTAGGGAAAGATAACCCGTGGCACAAATTCACGGACGAGCAGGTGATGCAGTTTGTCCGCGCCCACTACTATCTCCACCCCGAACTCAAGGAATTAGTTACCGATGACAACGATGTGAGGAAGTTCCAGAAAAGGCTGGTAAGGAATTTATCTCGGAGTACATCTCTGTTTGTAATTAAGTAATGAAGCCGAATTTCTAAATGGGATCACTTTCCTTCTCTTCAGAGATCCGAAGAAAAGTCTTGTGCGTCAAGTGTGAGCTCGTCCCAGGGGTCGATGGCGGACCCGCGGTGGAACACGCCCTTCAACAGGGCGACAAACGTGTTCAAGGGGAGGGCCAAGTCCGCGCCACCGACTTCATTTGGCCGCGTGTCTGGCTATGGTACGTACGAAAAGGTTGGCGACTTTAGGAAAGAGGACCCAAAGGCAAAGAAAGAGAGGAAGGCGGCGGCGGCAAGTGAAAAACGCGAGGTTGAAGTCCTCCGGGAGCAGATGCAATAGATGCCGAGGCTGATCGATGAGAAAGTGCAAGAGAAGATCCGCGAGATGTTTCCCAATGAGCTATGGGAGGGGATCACTGCATGGAATGCGGGAGGTCGACGAGGGCCGCTCGTGGTGCCCAGCCTCTCCGGCAGCAACTCGATCTAGCACATGTCGTCGAACGTGGTGACGCCTGAGTCCGCCAACATCGAGATGCACCCGGTCGCTCCGGTGCCCCCTCCCTCCAGCGCCAACACCAACGTGCAGCCGGAGGTCGCTCTGGTGAGACCTCCCGCCGGCGCCAACACAGAGCCGTAGGTCACACCGATGCCCCCTCCCGCCAAAACTAAGGCGCAACCGATGGTGCTTCGTAAGGCATCTCAGCGGGAGGATGATACCAGTGTCTCGACATTAGCCGAGCTCAACACTATCTCCAAGGTAATGATGCCGGCCAACACATGCATGTTGATAACATTTCATCTTCTTTGCCTTTGATGACTATCTAGCGCCATCTCACGATGCTTGTTCTTCCGCAGGACACTCCTTGCACGCTCTTGCATTACATGGACGGTGATCTAAAGGATGTTGGCAAGGGCACAATTATACGACCAAATAGCCACACGATGCACCACAAGTCGATGGAGGATGACGTGTTCAAGGTCTGGCTGGCTCGGGTGTTGACGGGGTGCGAAGACATGGACCCCCCAGCCAACCTCGAGGGGCTGATGATCATAAGAACCTTCAAGATTGCTGTGGCTGTGTCTTAACATGGCCAAAGACCCAGATTCAGCTTATGAAGGAACAATAAGTAACTCAGCGGCCAAATGTGCCCTTTCCGCGGCGGCCACAATAACCAGTCATCGCCACCACCTCTCGTCACCAGCAATTTTTGGCCACCACTACACCGTTGCCTCCACATGGCAAGGCTGCCGCTGCGCCGCCACCTCCACATGGCAAGGCTGTCGCTGCACTACTGCCTCCACATGGCAAGGCTATCGCCGCACTGCCGCCTCCACATGGCAAGGCCGCCGTTGCACCGCCACCGCCCAAGGATTCACCTGGGGACAACATTAATGATGATGATGATGACAACCCAGATAACTGGATCAACACTGGCGTCGCAGACTCTTTGTTCTTGCCAAACATGGACGAGCCCTACCGCGTTGCCGACGACTCAAATGCTCATACCAGAACATGCACGTGTCTAGACTTCCATTGTACCCTAGAGGAGACGCCTCCGGATGCTGGTGCCGCTGGTCCTTATAAAGGCACCCAGGGAATCATTTTTAGCCCCACCACACTCCATAAAGGCGGCGGATGAGCAGATGGCTACTAATG
The DNA here is from genome assembly GCA_023614405.1 of Avena insularis. Taxonomy (NCBI): domain Eukaryota; kingdom Viridiplantae; phylum Streptophyta; class Magnoliopsida; order Poales; family Poaceae; genus Avena; species Avena insularis. The sequence continues at coordinate 110,140,394 of CM042694.1, forward strand.
TCGAGACGAAGAAGCATCGCAACAGAACCAAGAAGAATAATAAGCAGTCTTTGAGCCAGCCGGGTCCGAAGAGGCTCCCGGCTCAGGACGACCCGTTAACACAGCCCCCTGAGGGCACCTTGACCAGGGTTCACATAGCTGGTCAACCGATTCTGAGTGAGGAGCTGATCAAAAATGCAAGTGGAGCGATGGCTAACCTGCAGCATGGTATTCTATATCTAGAGGAGTGCCTTCTTAAAGAAGCAAATCCATCGTACCCTGTTTTCACGGTCAATGTTCCAACGGGCGTGGGCTTCATCGATAATGCCCCCGCAGATATCTTCTTCATATCGTATGAGGACATCTTCAAGCTTTTCCATGGCAAGCGGATGAACTATAACTTGGTCCGCCTATACGCGCTCCATCGGGCGATGAAGGTCAACAGAGAGAAGACCCCTGGCGTCACGATAGTGGACCCCTACTTCATGCGTGATAGCCAACAGGTGAATCCAAAGGACCGGGCCAGCGCAAGGAACTACCTCCAAAATTTCATGGTGGACAACAAGAGTGGAAAAGAGCTTATTTTGCCTTTGTTTCCCGAGTAAGTGCACACACTCACTCGTCGCCGTAACTTGTCCTTTCTTAGTTTTCGGTTGCTCTTTTTCCAACATTGTTTCGTTTCAATTGTTTTGCGCAGAGACAAATACTACACACTGATCCTCATTCACCCGAGTTATTCGCTAGCCACATACTTGGACTCGGGGAGCGAGCAAAAGAAGAAAGACTACACCAACATAAGGAGTCTTCTAGATGATGCTCTCGAGGTATACGCCGAAAATGGAGGCGAATTCAAGAAGGGGCGGAAAATTTCAGGGATGGCAGACACGTGTTCAAACACGTAATGAAGTTCGCCTGCGTCAAGCAGCCGGATAACAGTGTCAAGGAGGCCTACTACGCCCTCCATCACGTGCGGGCGATCGTCCGGGACGCACACATCATTACGTTGCCATCTAGTCTCCGAGCATGGGCCGAAGCTGAGGCAAGAATGGACGATGATGAACTTAAGGACAACTTCTTACGCATCCAGACTCAGATTGCGACCATCATGCAAGAAGATGTCATCACAAGGGGGGGGGGCTTATCCTGCAAAAGAGCGTTCATTAAGCGCGAGATTGAAGCACGACTCGAGGCGCAGGGTGACCGTATGACATGGACAACGAAAGACGGCTACAAACCGTTCCCGACGTTGTGTAAAACAAAGTCTTCATGATGTAGTGTTCCTAGGTAGCTAGCACTTAGCCGGTTTGTGTATCTCGTGTGTGTGTGTGTCATAAACTTTAACTTGCCTTAGCTCGAAACGGTCGTTGTTGGACTTCGTTTACTTATTACCATATGTATGAAACTTAATAGCTTGCCTTAGATCGAATCCTTCTTTTTTGTGGAGATGCATGTGATGAACCTTTTAATTCTTTCTGTTGCATGATATAGTACTTATATGCCTTGTGTATAGAGATGCCGTGCTACGTGGTGTTCAGAGGGAGGGTCCCAGGAGTCTACAACGAGTGGGAGGATTGTCATAAGCAAGTGAACAAGTTCAGTGGCAATAGATAAAAAGGGTACCCGACGAGAGAGCAGGTGGAAGCTAGGTGGAGGAACCACCTCCTTGGAGAGCAGAGAGACAGGAACCAGATGAAGACCTTGATGATCATGCTCCCCGTCTTGCTCATCACCGCATTGCGGTTATACTCTACTTGGTACTTTAGTAGTTTAGGACTTGGCTAATGATGATGATCAACTTGTTGTAATGTGTAATGTATGAGAAGATGAGATCAATTTGTTCTAGACTTGTATAATATTCGGGCACTTGTCACTATGTCGGGTTCAAATTGATGTGATGATGTATAATTCTATTTGTATTATTATCTCTGTTTTTATACTATTGTGTATCTGTATAAATACCTGTATATGTACATGTATATGTACCTGTATAAATACCTGAGAGCCCTGTATTATGTATACCTGTACGAAACATCAGTGGCATATATTTTATTCATCCAGTGGCGCATCTAGTATCAGTGGCGCATTTGGATATATGCTCCACTGGTAATATATCAATGGCGCATATTTAAGGTGTGCCACTGGTTGTCCCACTATCAATGGCGCATATTTGATATGCGCCATTGATAAATAATTACTAATGGCGTAACACTAGTGGCGCATCCCATATGCGCCATTGGTAGGAAAAAATATGCTCTACTGATAAGCAATTCTCTACTAGTGAGTTTTGGGGTTCTAGGGCGATTTACAACGACGGTAAAACCCGATAAAAGTTTGAGAGATATTATCAAAAACTCGTCGTATTCGCGTTTTATGGCCGTTTTCATGAGCTATTGTCCACTGTTTTGGGGTTCTAGGGCGATTTACAACGATAGTAAAACCCGATAAAAGTTTGAGAGATATGATCAAAAACTCGTCGTTTTCGTGTTTTATGGATGTTTTCATGAGCTATTGCTCACAGTTTTGGGGTTCTAGGGTGATGTACAACAACAGTAACACCTGGTACAAGTTTGAGAGATATGACCAAAAACTTGTCGTTTTCGTATTTTATGGCCATTTTGTTGAGCTATTTCCCACGGTTTTGGGGTTCTAGGGCGATTTACAACGACCGTAAGACCCGATACAAGTTTGAGAGATATGACCAAAAACTCGTTGTATTCGCGTTTTATGGCTGTTTTGATGAGTTATTGCTCACTGTCGTCAGATTGATGACAAGTACGCCATGAGGGGGTCCTCGAGTCGTGCAGAAGAGAGGGGTGTGAGACGTACGGTGTTCCGGGACGATGAGCACACAAGTTTACCCAGGTTCGAATCCGCCGGCTTTGGACGGATCCTACTCCTGCTAGCAATCCAGTAATATGGCAGAGCCGGAATATGGGTTACAAAGGTTCGCCTGTGTGAGTTGAGATTGTAGACTATGAGGGTAGGTGCCCTAAAGGCTCTCCCTAGGACGGCTTATATTGATATCCATCCTAGGGTTTACAGGAGAGATCAATCCGGCTACGACTAAGAGTTAGTTACAGAGTACATCTTGAACTACAAGTAACACTATGGGCCTAAGTCGGTAAGTCTTCTGGGCCTTCCCGTAGCCGGATTGGACTCCGTATTTTCTCCCTGACTGGGCCGCCCGTGAAGCAAAGCTCTAACCCAAAGTGGGCCACCCTGGTCAGTGAGGAACTATAAGGATACCCGAAAAGTATATCCCCAACAGCAGCCCCCCGGAAGTCTCCAAGATCCAAAGTCGAATTCATCATCGTCTAGCTTGATCTACGGCTTGCAGAATCTTGAAGGGTTCCTGAAACTTCACAACAAAAAATACGATCCGGGTCTCAAAAATAAGTCGGTCCTATCAACATGTTACTCGGACTTTCCAGCTTGATTTCAAACTAAGCCGGAACTTGGTCTCTGACGTCATCTGACACTCGTCATGGTCAAGTCATGTCATCTGACAAACATCCTGTCAGCACGACCGTTGGTGGGTCCGCCATTCGCAGAACCGAGGCTTCGTTTCAATGCGTACGCGGAGATCGAGGCGACGTAATCATCGTGTGGGTCCTTCCCAGTTCTTTCCACGACGCGTGGCGGTTATACAGTACCATTTGCACGAATCTTGGCGCGGTTAGGTGTATATAAGGGGTGAGGATTCTCCTTCTCCTCTCTTCACCTGTTCCCTTTGTCGTTTCTTCTCCTCCACATCTCCCTCGCACACAGAGCTCCCCTGCTTCCCAAACTCCCAGCGCCTCCCATCTAAGGTCACCGGCGCAACGGAAGAATGGCTTCGTCTTCATCATCCGGCTTGGCTGTGGCAGTGGTGATGGCGGCGGCAAAAAAGGAAAGCAACCGTGGGGGTTTGGATCCCCTGCTTGCTAGACGAGGAGAAGCTCCATGGCGTGGAGACTGAAGGGCTCCTCCACACCGGCGACTGGCGGAGTGGCTCTGGCGAAACCATCCCCAACCCGCACGCCAACGAGCAGGTACACTTCGGCACCCACCTCGACAGAGGTCTGTATTTCCCTCCCTCGGATTTCTTTTCCGAGGTAATAGATCATTATGGTGTTCAGCTTCACCATCTTCCCCCTGATGACCCACAAGTATAGGGGGTGTATCGCAGTATTTTCGAGGGAAATGAAACCCAATTTATTGATTCGACACAAGGGGAGCCAAAGAATATTTATAAGCCTTAACAACTGAGTTGTCAATTCAGCTGCACCTGGAAACAATCTTTCTCACAGCAGTTTATCAGTAGCAACAGTTTTGTAGTAGGAATAGCAAAGTAACAACAGTAGTAAAGTAAAGACAATAGTGACAATAGCAGTAAACAGTGGGATTCGAGTGTGGTAGGCATAGGGATGGATGGACGGGCGTTGCATGGACAAGACAATTCATATAGCAATCAGAACATGGGGCAATTGCAAATAAATAAGATAAAACATCCAAGTACTAGATAATCCTAGGCATGTGCTCCATATATAGTCATAAGTTCTCGCAATGAGAACTTGCACAACATCTTTTGTCCTGCCAGCCCGTTTGTAGCGGGGCCTCAAGGGAACTACTGGCAATTAAGGTGCTCCTTTTAATAGAGCACCGGAGCAAAGCATTAACACTCCGTGAACACATGTGATCCTCATATCAAAGCCATTCCCTCCGGTTATCCCGATTTCTGTCACTTCGGGGCCATCGGTTCCAGACAACAACGTGTGTATACAACTTCCAGATAAGACCATAAACAATACTATCATAATGAATCAATAACATGTTCATATCTGAAATCATGGCACTCGGGCCCTAGTGACAAGAATTAAGCACAACAAGTCGCAACAAAGTCATAAAACACTAATAAAAGATACTAGGCACCATGCCCTAACAATCTGATGCCATTACATGAACGATCTCATCCAATCCCTACCATCCCCATAGCCTACAGCGGGGGATTACTCACTCATAGATGGGGGAAACATGGATGGTCAATGCAGAAGCGATGGTGATGATGATGGCGATGATCTCCTCCAATTCCCCGTCGTGAGGTGCCGTAACGGAGTTTCGTGCTGTTTCGTGGAATCTGGTGGTGGTGTGAGCGAACTCCTTCTGAAAAACGTGAACCCCATGTTTTTAGGTCAAGGCAACTTATAGAAGAGGAGACCGAGGGTGCACTGGGGACCCACACCACCCCCTGGCGCGGCCTGGCTTGGCCTGCGCCACCAGGTGGTGTGGCCACCCCTGGCTTTTCTCCGTCTCGTATTCTGGCTCCTGGAGTCTTCGGGTGAAATAATATTTTTGGCATATTTTCCGGGATTTTTCCTGATAGTTGATTTTATGCACAAAAAGTAGACACCAAGGCAATTCTGCTGAAAACAACGTCAGTCCGCGTTAGTTGTATCCAAATCACACAAGTATAGAGGAGAAACAATAGCAAAAGTGTTCGGGAAAGTAGATATGTTTTGGACGTATCAACTCCCCCCAAGCTTAGCTTATTGATTGTCCTCAAGCAATTCAGTTGAAAACTGAGTGCGATAAAAGAACTTTCACGAATACATTTGCTTCATATAATGTACATATTCTCAACAATGTGATCAACTACTTAGACAGTTCATAATAAAGAGTATGCAACTAAGTTTACTTAATAGGCATTGCAAGCTATGAAGAGATTCCAACTCAAGAAAAATAAGTAGCATGAAGTATAAACGTAAGCAACATTACAATGCTCATAGAAAGGTATGATAGAGTGGTATCTCGCTTGCCTTTTATTATGAATATCAAGGCACCTTTGAAATTCAAGTGATGACTAGAAGTATAGATATCAAAGATACAAGCATCAAAGTCATAACACAAATAATCAAGTAATGAGACAAACACAAAGAATGACAACTATGCTCTCAAGACAGTGCTCGGAGAATGTGTGAAGACTCAACAAGAAAAAGTTTTAAATAGTTTGAAAGGCTTCCAAATGCTGAAAGTATGGTACTCGTTAGCTTTGAGCTCTCATGGCCCCTATCATAAGCATCTTTAAATGGTTAAGGTTAAAGTGACACAACTAAGAGGATATGCTTGACAAGTTATAAATCAAAGTCTCATGCCCCTTACTTACGAAGACCGATCCTCATGCTACTCAACTTCAGTCACAAGTAAGCTCTTGTCATTGTAAGTATATACGTATCATAGAGAACCGCCAATGGGGTACCCCTTGCACATGACACGGGAGCTGTCCCATAATCAAAATAACAAGGCAAGCAGACAATGAGCATCTCGGCGATCTTTTTATTTACTATGTGCATAGATTTTTATTGAGGATGCTTCATAAAATGCTCATTATGGTTATGCTTGTTGGGGCGATACCCCCGGGTAGGGTCACTCCGGGGTATAAGGGCTGAGTTAGCCGAGGTTCGGCAAGGTCAAAGAGGATGCTGGCCGAGTCACCTCAAGGCAGGCTCAGATCATGGAGTAACCCAGACCAGGGGGTTCGCCTAACGTTGTCTCATCCGACTTAAGGAGTATGTCGGAAATGCTTGTCTAAATTATATGCAGGAACAGGTGTGGCTGGATCTACTATGATCCGGATCCTCGCTTAGCTTCTAGGAGAAGGAAGGAATCTCTCTGGTCAAAAAAGAAGGTCCGGTACGTACTGGGTGAGCGAATAAAGCAAGGTCAGGACCACCGGGTCGTGGCCGACAAGGGTGACGATGCTCACGTCGGCTTACGTCGCTAAAGCAAGTGTGACGCGGGGGAAAAGCACCCCTGTCGGGTTACTACTTTGGGAGGGGGCATATTCTTAGGAATATGCCTCCACGTATACCCTAGGCCAGGACCGAACCACCTCTATATAAGGGGGGTAGGGGTTCTGGTAGAGGGGGTTGGCAGAATGCTAGTTGGTTGAGCACTAGTAGATCTAGGGTTCTTGGGCTAGATAGTAGGCTAGAGTAAGAGAGCACCTTCTTCCTCCTCTCGCCAATACAACTCAAGGAGCACTTGTAATCTTGGAGAGATCGCAATACAAACTTCTGTGTAGAGAATCACTCTACTATCCCTCCCTGGATTTCCCTAGCGCATATTAGTCCCCACCTTTAGCCTATCCATGGCATCTGCCGTGACACCACCACGACAGTTGGCGCCCACCGTGGGGCTAGCGGCGCTAGCAGGGGTAAAGATCCGGACGGGAAACTTCATCGGCACCGGCGAGCGCATCGTCTCCGGGCTCGTTCAGCGATTTGGAGCGTTGGATTTTGTCAGCGACAATGCTGGTTGCTTCGGCACGCGCCCGCTTCCGCGCAACGGCCTCTTCGTCAAGCTCGGCGCGCACAAGGTCTACATTGCAGTGGACGTCTCGTGCGTTCATCCGCGTTGCATCATCGATGCGGGGGAACCACCCCTCACTATGGCTCATGGCGCCAGACGCCGCTCCCGGACCATGCGGAGGTGATGATGACTGCACCAGGTGCAGGCGCAAGCAAGGATCCGGCACCAGACCCGGAGGTAACACCTAAGGCACCGAGAAAAGGTAGAGGACCTCCACTGGAGAGGCCTAAGAACGTACTGAGGGAAGCTATGGACAGCTTGGCTAACCCGGTAGCAGCGGTGGTAGATCCGGCTCAGGCACAGGCCGAGCTAGAGGAAACTCGGCAAAAGATACTTGAGGGCGCAAAAAAAATAGCCGCGGCTCAGCAGTCACTGAACATGACGCTGCGGGAGTATGCAAAGGCAAACAAAGTTGATGCGGTGAAACTGAAGGGGAGAAATCTCATAAGCGAGATGAACAGAGAAGGTGATGATGGAGCAGAAGGGTCGGAAAACTACCTATCTATGGGGTTGCCGAGGTATAGCACCCCGGCGAAGAACCTCAGAGCAGCAGATGTGGCTACGTCCGAGTTAGAGGGACTGACGGGTGAGGCTCGTCAAAGACAGCAAGATAGGGTTAACGAGCTGGTTCGGATCGCGAACAGGCAGAACGAGGAGCTACTGAGAGTTAACCCAGAGAGAGCTGGGGCTTCCAAGATCGTTCATTTGGTGATGGGTAACCCGGAGAAATCCGCTGGAGCCGCATCATCGCCTCATGGCGGTCCACGGAGAGAAGAGGTAGTAACCTCGGCCAGACGGAACAAACAGATCGTCCCGTACGAGCCAACGCGTGCGGGAAAAGAAAAAGAGATGCGGAAAAAGGATGATCGATGGAGTGTGAGCCGAGGTGAAGCTGGCCGAGGTAATCGCGACCAAGGCAATGCCGGTCAAGGGGACGCTGCCAACGTCAATGCCGGACAGCGCAGCTCCGCAGGAGCAGGGCAACCGCAGCAGCAGAATATACCGAGGCAAGAGCAAAGCGCTGGCCGAGGTATGCAGCAGAAAGACGTGCAACGAGAGCAAAACCGATACAATCACGGTGATTCGGAGATGGTGAACGCAGGGTACCCCAGACCAGACTATCATGTGATAGGATCTAGGTTGGGGAGCAGGGATTTGATGCCGGATGACGCTAGGTTAAAACTGGATCGCCTGTATAGGTCGGAACAGATCGAATGTCAAGGCCCTCCGGGTCCAGCGTGCTTTGGACCCCGGATCATGAAGGAACCACCGGTACCCAACTTCCAATTACCCAGGGGCACAAAGACGTATGATGGTAGTACTAGCCGGAGGATTGGTTGATAAACTATGCTACGACGATGAAAATTGCGACTGGCAACTTGAGATGGGTTGTGCGTTACGTGCCCCAGATGTTGGAAGGCCCGACCAGAGTATGGCTGAATAACTTGCCGCCGGAAGCATCAACTGCTGGATAGATTTTGAAGAAATGTTTATCAGCAACTTCTGAAGTACGTACCAGAGGCCGAATAGACCGCAGACCCTGGCAATGTGCAAGCAAAGACCCAACGAGACGGATCGTGAATTCTTAACCCGGTGGTGTACCATGAGAAACTCGTGTGAGGGCGTCATAGAGTCACATGCCATAGCGTGGTTTGCGCAAGGGTGCAGATACGACAGAGAGCTATGGATGAAGCTGCAAAGGAAAATGCCAGTTACGCTGGCAGAGATGATCCGGATTCGTATGCATTGGGCGACCCGACTCAACTTAGGCTCGCGTCAAGTGAGTCAAATGAGGAATATTATCCGAGAGATGGAGCCGGGTCATCTCGGAGGAACGATTACAGAGGAAAAAGGAGAGATGACAGACCGGACCATCGCTACGGTTCGCAACAAGTTGCAGCCGTGAATCAAGATCAACCCGGATCAGGGAGTAACCAACGCCAGAGAACTGGAGGGCAGTGGACTCCAAGAAATGATGGCAAGAAAACGTGGACTCCGAAGCAGAAGAAGTAGTGGCAGGAAAAGAAAGACCGTCCGAGGTATACCTATGAGTCGATGATGGACCAGCCGTGTAAGTTTCACATGCCAAATCCGAATAGCCCGGCGGGTCACACAACGAGGCAATGTGAGTGGATGCGAAAGATAGAGCAAGGTGGCTCGGGGAATGCTCAGGCACCCGGAATGATCAACCTCGGCAGGAGTTACCCCAGCAGCATTAACTGACAAATAGGAAAGCTTGTGATTGGTGCCGAGCAATTGGTGCCTGGTTAACTGACAAATAGGAAAGCGAGCTCGTCAACTTCCTCCGTGAGAATCGGGACATTTTTGCTTGGTCTACACAGGACTTGCAAGGTGTTCCGAGGGAGTTGGCCGAGCACTCTTTGAACGTAAGACCCGGAGCAAGGCCGGTGAAGCAACCTCTCCGCCGCTTCGCTGAGGATAGGAGAAAAGTCATTGGAGACGAGATAGCTCGGTTACTAGCAGCAGGATTTATCATGGAGGTACTGTATCCAGATTGGCTCTCTAATCCGGTGCTAGTAGAAAAGAAGAAGGATGATCCGAACGTGGCAGTGGTTTGGCGTATGTGTATCGATTACATGAACCTGAACAAGGCGTGTCCAAAAGATCCATTTCCACTGCCGAGGATAGACCAGGTCATAGAATCAACCGCGGGATGCGAACTGTTGTCATTCATTGATGCATATTCTGGCTTCCACCAGATACCTCTGAACCCGGATGATCAAATAAAACGGCGTTTATTACCCCGTACAGGGCTTATTGCTATCGCACTATGCCGTTTGGTTTACGTAATGCAGGGGAAACGTACCAAAGATGTATGTAAAAATGTTTACACGACCAAATAGGTCAAAACATACAAGTATACGTGGATGATGTGGTTATCAAGACCAAGGAAAGCGCAACGCTCCTTGACGACATAAGGCAAACGTTCGCGAACTTGAGAAGGTTCCGGATGAAGATTAACCCGGAAAAATGTACCTTCGGTGTCCCGGCTGGGAAGTTACTCGGATTTCTCGTCTCCAGCCGAGGTATCGAGGTTAATCCAACTAAGATCCGAGCCATCGAACGGATGGAGCTGCCGAAGTGTCTCAATGATGTCCAGAAGTTCACTGGATGCCTGGCATCGTTGAGTCGGTTCGTATGCCGGTTGGGAGAAAAGGCACTGCCTCTCTACCAACTCATGAAAAAGTCGGATAAATTCATTTGGACGCCACAAGCCGATGAAGCTTTTGCCCACTTGAAAAAGATGTTGGCCACTGCGCTAGTGTTAGCCTCTCCACTATCAAAGGAGCCAATGTTGCTCTACGTAGCCGTAACCAACCGAGTTGTAAGTGCAGTAATCGTAGTGGAACGCAATGAAGAGGGTAAGTCGGTGCAGAGGCCAGTATATTACCTGAGCGAGGTATTGTCTGCCTCAAAACAGAACTACCCACATTTTCAAAAGGTGGCATACGGTGTCTATATGGCGGCAAAAAAGTTAAAGCATTACTTTGAGGAGCACCCCATCAAAGTAATATGTGAAGCTCCCATATCCGAGATAATGGGTAACAAGGATGCGAGTGGCAGAATCACAAAATGGGCAATTGAGCTAGCCCCATATGCGCCACAATACGATAGAAGAGAAGCGATCAAATCTCAGGCTGTGGTGGACTTTTTTGTGTATTGGGCCGAGGTACAATACGAACCACCGCCACCGGATCCGAACTACTGGAGGATGCACTTTCACGGGTCGAAAACCAAAACCGGATTAGGCGCCGGGGTTGTGCTTACCTCGCCAAAGAAGGATCAGCTCAAGTACGTATTGCAGATCCATTTCGCGGCATCGAACAATGTCGCTGAGTATGAGGCTCTTGTGCATGGGCTCAAAGTGGCAAAGGAGATTGGCATACATCGGATAATATGCTTCGGCGACTCGGACCTGGTGGTGCAGCAGGTGTCCGGAGTGTGGGACGCACTGGATCCAAACATGGCACTATATAAATTTCACGTGCAGAAGATATCTGGTTACTTTAAGGGGTGTGAATTTCACCATGTACCCCGGGCGAAAAACGAGGCTGCCGACATGTTGTCGAAGCTCGGATCGACCAGACAGGCAATTCCATCGGGTGTAGCATTGGAACACCTCAGAAAACCATCTATCAGGCCGTCCCCAGGAACCGACTCGATCTATGTCCCGGAAAATACGGAATCCGGAGCTGAGCCCATGGACATTGACATGGGAGGTGGTACGCTAGACCCGAGGACTGCCTCGGCAAACCCGGGGAATACCTCGGCAAACCCGGGGACTACCTCGCTAGACCCGGGGACTGCTCAGAGTGATCCGGCTGAAGTTATGCCGGTGGATCGGATGGAAATTGATGAGGAGATATTCCCTCCACGAGCCATACCAGCTTGGGCACTGTCTATATTCCAATTCCTGAAAGACGGAACATTACCCGCTGAGGAGGTGTTAGCCAGGCAAACGCAGAGGAGAGCAAAAGCATACACAATTATCAATTTCGAGTTATACAAATGCAGTGTAACCAATGTCCTCCAACGATGCGTTGACCCGGAAGAAGGGCTCGACATCCTCCGAGATATCCACCAAGGAGAATGCGGGCATCATGCCTCATCCCGAGCCTTGGTGGCAAAGGCGTTCCGGCATGGATTCTACTGGCCAAGTGCCTTGGAACAAGCAGAAGATCTGGTGAGAAAATGCAATGGTTGTCAGAGGTACGCCACCAAGACACATATGCCTATGTCGGAACTCAAGACCATACCAATTACGTGGCCATTTGCTGTATGGTGCTTGGATATGGTTGGCCCGTTCAAACCTGCGAGAGGAAACATGACACATATTTTGGTCATGGTGGACAAGTTCACAAAATGGATTGAAGTGAAACCTATAAGAAAATGTGATGGAGCTACGACCGTGACATTTCTCAAAGACATCATCTTGAGATACGGTTATCCACATAGTATTATAATTGATAATGGAACAAATTTTGCGGAAGGAGCATTTGCACGCTTCTGCCGAGATAAGAAGATCCGACTCGATGTCGCCTCGGTAGCCCACCCCGCATCGAACGGACAAGTGGAAAGATCCAACGGATTAGTATTATCTAGAATAAAACCCCGGCTCATTGAGCCGTTGCAAAGATCAGCGGGGTGCTGGATAGACGAACTACCAGCGGTACTGTGGAGCTTAAGAACAACTCCGAATCGATCAACAGGCTATACGCCATTCTTTCTAGTATATGAGGCAGAAGCTGTATTACCAGCCGACATAGAGCATGATTCTCCTAGGGTCACCCAATACACAGAAGCCGAAGTGCAAGAAGCTCGGCAAAATGATGTTGATCTGCTAGAAGAAGCGAGAGAACTGGCACTGTCCAGATTCGCCATTTATCAGCAAAACCTCCGACGCTATCATAGTTGGAAAGTGTGCCCCCATGTCTTCCGGGAAGGCGATCTGGTGCTCCGGTTGGTACAACGTACTACCGGCATGCATAAATTGTCCCCCCATGGGAAGGGCCGTTCATTGTGAGCAAAGCATTGCACAATGATTCTTACTATCTTATAGATGCAAAGCCACAGGAAAAGAACAAGGCGGACAGGTCCGGAGAGGAATCAAAGCGATCGTGGAATGTAGCACTACTTCGTCCCTTCTACACTTAGCTAAGAAGTGTATGTATCCGAGTCACCTCATATGTCGGTATGTATGTCGGCAATGAGCTTATCAATGAAATAGCGCCTCGGCGATAACTCGGGACCCGCCTTAATAATGTTTGTCGTAATTTCTTCTGCGGTAGCTGGAATGAGTCGTTTTACTTAACCCGGATTAGTAATGTGTGAGCACCAAAAACCCAACCCTTTGACTTGCTGCTGTCCAACAAGAATTGGCTTCATGGCAAGCAAGGGAACACGTTTGGAATTGCGTAGCACATGAAAAACGGCTAAGGAAACGAAGTTATTCGAGTTAACGTTTGTTTTTCGGACTAACCCTGTTTTTATTTTCAAGTTATTATGCTGAATTATTTTGAGCCAAGCCTCAAAGTTTCTAAGTAGTGTTAAGACAATTTTTGAAGCTCGGATTCGTAAGTCGTAAAACCGAATCAAGGTAGACACGGACCGAGCCAAGGAATTGGACGAACAAGAAAATGAAACTCGGGGGCTACGCCCAAGTTAATCCGGCATAAAAATGTAGTAGCAAAATATCACTTATCCAGCATACAATTGCACCCGGCATACCGGGGATCTGATAAATTTTCAAGTTTTTTAGAACTAAGGAGCAGCAGGAGGAGCAGGTTCAGCGTCGTCGTCGATGTCTTCAATATATGAAGCATCATCTTCCTCGTCCTCATTCGACCCATCTTCAACATTCTCATTTGGCTCGTCCCCAGCGGACTCCAGGAAGCTCGGCCCTTCAATCCAGTCATGGATAGGAGAATATTCGACGAGGCTATAGGCGCAAGCCTGGCGCCGAGCTACCCACTCCGGATCATCGGTCCATCTGGATCCGGTGCGTCGGCGTGTGAGGAGGCTGAGGTCGATTTTCTCGTACCATGTGAGAATATGATGAAGGATGGTATCAGCTGCAGCGCGACCAGCAGATTCTCTCCAGAGATCAAGCTGGGTCTCAACCTCCATTAATTTCTCGACGAGAGTTGCGATGGTCTCCGGGCTACTTTCTCCGGGCCAGAACATATTGAAGATCCGAACTGCGACATCAAGGATATCCTTGCCATAGTTCTTGATGGTCTGCACGCGAGAGGACAGGCTGACCAATAGGTCCTCCATGTCCAAGGGAATGTTCTCACCATCAGGAGCAATGGGAGTATCCCTCTCCCGGCGAAACTTGGCAACAACAGCGCTTGCAATGGCAGTACCCTCTGGAAAGTGATCTGGAAACAAGGGAAAGGCAGAAGGTAAAGAAATGACATACGAGGTAACTTGGAGAGTTATGTCGGACAAGGAAAAGGAACTTACGAGAAATATGGCTATGGATCCGGGTCAACTCCTTGATGCAGGCATCACGCCTTTTATGAAGCTGCTCAAGTTTAGTATTGGCCGACCCAAGCTGGACCTCGGATTCTTTAAGCAGGTCCTGGTCCTTGGAGATCTGGAGAGTAAGGCGCTCACGCTCTTCGGTGAAGTTATGGCCAACTTTTTGGAGCTCGGTCTTGTGTTGGGCCTTCATCTTCTCCATCTCAGCCTTGAGCTTGGCTATCTCGTCGTCCTTGGTCCGGAGGAGGGCAAGCTCATCATTCTTCATCTTCAGCTTAGCTTGATGCTGTCCTGCTTGTTCGAGAAAATGCAGCATCATATCAGGCACGGGCACACTATCCTCAAGCAATGCTGAAATAGTATGTTGACCCGGCAAAGCCGAGGAGTGAATGTTTGCCGAGCCAAGGAGAAGAAGAAATGGAAAACACAACAAGGTCGGACAAAAGAAGACATACCTCGTATTTCCTCCAAGTTCTTCCGCATAATTTTGTTCTCAGCCTCCACCCCAGCTGCAAAAACCGAATGAGGAGATTAGTCCAGCGGAAACAAGTGAAGAAAAACGGAGAAGTGCTGAGGGAGAAAATTACCCCTCTTTTCACGCTCTGCGCCAAGTGCAACATGTTTTGCGCGCAGGATCTTGTGGGTATCAAGCAGGCGTTGAAATTCGGCGCTCCGGTGATTGGTAGTTACCTGAAAGAGGTACAGAAGTGTAAAATTAGTTTGGTGCATTTTCGAAGTATACAAGATCCGGGCCAAGTGGAACTTAACCCGGCTCTAGGTGTGTGCATATTCGAAGTGTACAATATCCGGGCCAAGTGGAACTTAACCCGGCTCTAGGTGTGTGCATATTCGAAGTGTACAAGATCCGGGCCAAGTGGAACTTAACCCGGCTCTAGGTGTGTGCATATTCGAAGTGTACAAGATCCGGGCCAAGTGGAACTTAACCCGGCTCTAGGTGTGTGCATATTCGAAGTGTGCAAGATCCGGGCCAAGTGGAACTTAACCCGGCTCTAGGTGTGTGCATATTTGAAGTTTACATGCAGCTACGTTGATTTTCTAATGAGCATCCGGCCGAGTAACAAGTTACTCCGCCGGAGGCTCGGGGACTAATGGTTATTACCTACAACATGTAAAGGAGAAACGACATACCTCCATCATTCGACCCACGAGGTTAATCGCCTTGGCGGCAGTATTCATCTGGGCAGAAAATTCTGCGGGGCCGAACTTTTCCAGGAGATCGTCGTTGTAGACGAACTTCGCCTTATTCCAGTTCATGACGAACTCGATAAGGCTCGGAGGGTACCGTTCGCTAGTGGGCATGTGAGGTGCCACCAAGCCCTTTGATGAGCTTCCTTCCTCTCAATTAGGGCAAGAGCTGGGCTGGTCTGAAGAACCATCTGCTGCGCATCGGTTGGCTCGGCAGGAGGATCCGTCGCTGCTGGTGATTTCTTCGGAAGCATTGACGACAAGGTTCGCTGCCCGGCCTCGACGGATGTAGACTTGGCAGCATCCGGAGCTTTCTTGCCTTTAGCTTGCTGGGAAGAAGTAACCACGACGGATTTCCCTTTGGAAGCTGCTGGAATGGTTCCTCGCCGGGGCTGAGATGACTCAGAAGAGGCAGAAGAGCTTGGAACTGGAGCTGCTGTGGGTTTCCTGGCTGCCGAGACAGGTGCTGGCTCGGAAGCTGGTACTGGAACTGCTGCTGGTGCTGGTGTTGTGGTAGACTTGGTGGTTGCTGGTTGCGGCAATGCCGAACCGACCCCTCCCGCTCCGAGGTCGCGTTCCTCTTGATGAGGTACTGTGGAACCTGGAGCAGCCGCAGAGCCCTCCGGAATAGGGCTCAGCGGGCGTGACTCATCGTCACGTGGAGGGGAAGGACCAAACCGAAGGGGAGAAGAGATGCTCGATCCGCTCTGAGGGACCTCCACAGGAGGCCTGCACAAGAAAATGATGTTAGGAGTGAAATAACTCCGGTGCAAGGAAAAGTGAGTTGCGAAGTGAAAAATGACTTACACATCCGAGGTCTTGGCCTCCTTGGGTTTCCAGGCCCTCCGTGCCGGGGCTTTGCCTGCCCGCTTGGAGGCAGTCTTGTCTCCGGCCTTCTTTTGCCTTTTTGGTGGGCTGAGAAGGTTCGGAGGAAGAACTTGATGCGGGTCTACGCTTCTTCTTCGACGCCACCGGAACCGGCTCGCCCGTGGCAAGTGGAGGATCTTCGTGGATATGCCCACCGGGGTTAGCTGATGCCGGAAAGGCAAAAGAAAGAGGGACAGCCTCAACGGGTGCAATCACGTCGATATCCGAGTCATCCTCATCATCGGGCCAATCTCTAAGAGAAGAGAATTTACCGCTGGGTCGTTTGGTGGCGTCGGTCATAGGGAGGAACATCTCCTGGTCCGGCTCCTCCTCATCCGGCATTTCACGGTCCGGCGCCCACTTAAGGGTCGGATCCGTACCATCCTCGAGAGTTTGCTGAAGGAACAACTGAGAAAAAACATGAAGAACAGAGTCAAAAATATGACAAAAACCGACACATACTTGATCCGAAATAAGTTTACCCCGCGAAGCTTACCGCGGAGGGAGCCTGTCACGGCAGTAATGCTCGATTCCCCACGTCCATTCGGCGGAGAAATCCTTGTGAGTGGTGAACAGAGCCTTGACCCGGCGGAAGATCTCTGTGTTGCTCAATTCGAAGGAGGAGGTTCGGTTGGGGTCGCGGCTGAAGCTCATGTGGCACAACTTATGGGTGCGCTTCTGGAGGGGAGAGATTCGGTTGCGCACGAACGTGATCATGGCGTCCTCGTTGCGCAATCCGAGTTTCATCAGCTCCGGGAACCTCTTGTTGACTTGGTTGGCCAGAGCGGTAGGCTTCTTGGGGACCTCCTCCCATAAATCCGTGTCGGGTGGATCCGGAGCGTAGGGCAGCAACCGAATCAAATCTTCGGTACCCTCGTTCCGGACGTAGAAGAAGGTCCGGGCCCACCCTTTGCAGGAGTCAAGCCCGGTGACCCGGGGAAAGATGGAAAATCTCCGGGGCAAGATGGAGGCAGCTCCGAACTGGGTGAGCTGCTTGTCCTCCGACTCAACGTGGATGTTGGGGACGACGTTGCGACGCAGGCCGAAGAACCGGATCCACAGCTCCTTCGTCGGCCATAGCCCGGTGTAGCCCTCGATCGTAGAGGCGAAGGCGGAAAGGGAGGTGATAGCGTTTGCTGGGAGATGGTGCGGCTGCAGGTGGTATGTCCTAACCCAATCCCGGAAGAAGTCGCTCACTGGAAGACCAAATCCCCGCTAGAAATGGGACAAGAATACAACGAACTCACCCGGATTGGGTGACGGGGCCAATTCCGAGGAGGGTAGACGAGCGGCGACGCCGGCAGGAATCCGCCGGGTCCGGTAGAGCCAGTCAAGATCATCTTGACAAACCCATGATCCGGCCCACGCACCGCGGTCCGCCACGGTGGCGTCCTCCTCCATCTCCTGCTCGACGATGACAAGCTCTTCCTCAGTCATCTCGTAACCGCTGTCCTCACTGGAGCTAGTGGCGGCGGGGATCTGTGACCTAGATTGGCATGGACCCGTGGCGGAGAAGCTGCACAGCGGGAGCTGCGGTGCGGAGGCACGGAGAAGGTGCGGCGGCGGCGCTGCTGCTACGAGCACTGGCGGCGGCGCGGTCGCGAGGAAGACGAAGGAGAAGAAGAGGAACGGGCAGAGGGGCGCAGAGGTAAAAAATGCTAAGGGACGCGCCTCTCCGCTACTTAACCAACCCCAGAGATGGGTGAGTGGGATCGCGCTGTGCGCACGAGCCACGCGATGTGGCCGTGTATTACTTGTATCGGCCAATCATAGAAAAGCCACACAGGGGGCCACAGAGTAGACAAGATCCCATGACGCGACGTGCTGTTGCGGTAAACGAGGAGACAGGCATGACATAACCCACGCCTAAAGAAACCGACAGTATGGTTACCGTGGTGCCCTTAAAATAAGACAAGGTAATGATTAGCCTCCACGTGGGTTGGCGTATGAGAGAAGGAAACGGGGCTCGAATCAAACCATGGTAACCATAGGATCCGAGCCAAAGTGGTGACCCGGCCGGCAAGTGAAAACTTGGAACGTGCGAAGGGAACGTAAATCCATATAATCCGAGATAAGGAGCTAACCCGGAATTGAACGTCTGAGGCTCGGACGAAAATGAACCTGATGTGGCCTTTAGCGGCCGAGGCAGCTAAGACCGCACTAGCTTCGGGGACTAATGTTGGGGGGATACCCCCGGGTAGGGTCACTCCAGGGTATAAGGGCCGAGTTAGCCGAGGTTCAGCAAGGTCAAAGCGGATGCTGGCCGAGTCACCTCAAGGCAGGCCGGATCACGGAGTAACCCGGACCAGGGGGGTCGCCTAACATTGTCTCATCCGACTTAAGGAGTATGTCGGAAATGCTTGTCTAACTTATATGCAGGAACAGGTGTGGCCGGATCTACTATGATCCGGATCCTCGCTTATCTTCTAGGAGAAGGAAGGAATCTCTCTGGTCAAAAAAGAAGGTCTGGTACGTACTGGGTGAGCGAATAAAGCAAGGGCAGGACCACCGGGTCGTGGCCGACAACGGTGACGATGCTCACGTAGGCTTACGTCACTAAAGCAAGTGTGACGCGGGGGAAAAGCACCCCTGTCGGGTTACTACTTTGGGAGGGGGCATATTCTTAGGAATATGCCTCCACGTATGCCCTAGGCCAGGACCGAACCACCTCTATATAAGGGGGGTAGGGGTTCTGGTAGAGGGGGTTGGCAGAATGCTAGTTGGTTGAGCACTAGTAGATCTAGGGTTCTTGGGCTAGATAGTAGGCTAGAGTAAGAGAGCACCTTCTTCCTCCTCTCGCCAATACAGCTCAAGGAGCACTTGTAATCTTGGAGATATCGCAATACAAACTTCTGTGTAGAGAATCACTCTACTATCCCTCCCTGGATTCCCCTAGCGCATATTAGTCCCCACCTTTAGCCTATCCATGGCATCTGCCGTGACACCACCACGACAATGCTGCAAGTTTCCACCATAATTAGGCATGGCTTAGGCTAGCGGCCCAGGCGTTTGTCTAACATACATATAAACTCCATGATCTTACAAGTTCCACTTTTATTTCACACCGCCGGGATCCATAAGAAAAAGAACATGATATCAACTATGTACAAAGTACCAATGAAGTGTTGAAAGCGGTCCCCATGATACATGGTTCTGCTAACTTCAACTCATAAAGCGCAAGCATATACGCAACAAAGAAGGACGCAATGGTTCAGGTTTATTAAGTGCAAGAAAATAAAGTGTGCCATCAAGTTCGTGAGAGCTTTACTAACTAACTTTCTCATAACAAGCAAACATTTTATTCGGAAGAAAACAAGGCATAATGAATATGCACGGAAGTAGCAAATGATGCTAATGGGTAGGTATGGTGGACACTTTGGAAATATTTTGTTTAGGGAGTTGGAAACTTGAGTAAAACACTGAGTGGAAGTGAAGGCTAGCAATAGTAAGGGAGCGGCAAACGAGAGAGCAAGAGCTGTCATTATCATGCTTGCAACAAAATAGGACTACTCATGGCATGAAAGTGATTCAAGATCCTCAGGGCAAAATAATTCATCAAGGCTTAACTGATTATCACAGTCATGTGCATGTGTGAGCATGTGCCAAGTCAATTCAAATGAAACATTCACAGGATGATACCACGGTGTCATACCAATTTATGAATAGAGCAATGTAGGCAAACATTCATAAGACATGCTACAAACTATTAACGAGTTGGAGCTAATCATAAGAAAGCAAGAACTACTAAGCATTCAAAGAAAACATATACTCTACATGAATGGACTAAGCATGCCCACAGTGATGAGTATATGTACAAAAATGAAAACAAATAGAGTTCGTTACCAGCCTCTTACCACGCCTCAAGTTGTCATTAATCCTCATTATTGCTCTTCACTTGTGTGGCTTGAATAATAATATGAAACCAATATCCACTGAGGACTGCTGAACCCTGTAGCAAACTCACAAAAACCAAAGAAGAACAACAAATATTTTTGTTGTTTTTTATTTTTAAAACAAGAACCAAAGAGGAAAAACAAGCAAAGCAAAAATCTTTTTGGGTTTTTCAAATAGTTCAAACAAAGCAAAAAGGAAAAACAAACCAAGGCAAAAAGAAGAAGCAAACCAAAGAGAAACAACAGAAATATTTTTGGTCTTTTTGTTTTTTGGAAAGCAAAAGCAAAGAAGAACGAAAACTAAAAAGAGAACGAAAACATGAATATACAAAGTACCGACGCAACATGATATGGAGATGAGTGCGGTGTCGGTGTACCTCCCCCAGCTTAGGCTTTTGGCCTAAGTGGGTATCAATCCATATACGAATAGGGGTTCCAAGCAGGCAGATCTTGATAGAATGATCGTAGTTGGGCCCATGGGAAGAAGAAGAAGCTCCCCAATCATAAGCAGGCTGATGATATGAAGACTCTCCCTCATTCGAGGGATGGACCGAATCATCCGTGACCTTCCTTCTAGTGTCCTGCTCCTGTTGGGAGAGCTCTCCCAAGTACGTGTCAAGCTCCTCCTCAGTGAGGGACCATCCTTCCCTGTTATCAAGGTTAAATAAAACAGGTGCAGGCAAAAGAACAACACGCTTGGACTTGCTCTTTCTCCAACCAGCTTTGAGAAAGGTTATTTCATAAGATAACTCACTCATACCATCCCACGAGGAAACAAATTTATGCTGTATCATGGAATTAAGATCAAGCCTTTCTATGGGAAACTGTAGGTCTAGATGATGAGGCACTAAACCATGCAATGCTAGTAAACGAGAAGCAATGAGGCCTCCACAAATTCCACCTTTCTCACGGTCAGCAGCAAGACGGAAAGCTATCAAAGCCCCTAAGTTGTAAGACCTATCTCGTTTAAGAGCAGCAGAGATAAATGCTAGATCATATGAAGATAACTTATTGGCAGTCTTCCTAGCAAGAACGCACTTGGCAACAAAGTAGGCAAAGTAACGAATGGAGGGAAGATGAATGTTACTGATTTTTCCATTCTCCTTCGAGAAACTGCTCCCTTGTCAAATTTCTGCGTATAAATCCATGAGTGGTTTAGGTCTCTCCTTAATCCTTCTACATGATCCCCATTGAGGTACTTTAATAGCTGCACAAAAATCATCAAGAGAAAGGTCGACAACAATATTGTAAATTTTGTAATGGACCATCGGGTTAGGCAAAGAGTGACTAAATTGGAAGTCCTGCACCACAGACATGGTTAGCTTCACAAATTGACAAGGTTCATCTTCCAAAAAGTGCTCTAACCTTGCATTAGAAACCAAAGTGTGGAAATCTTGTAGAATTCCTGCAGCTCCCATGAATTCAGAGCATGGATAAATGGAACTTCCTCTTCCCGGTGGACCTTCATGATCTCAGGCACCCATAATTCATGTTGGTTTAGGTGGTGTCCACTCATCTTCTATTCTTAAATTTAAACACATATTAAACAAGTGATTGCAAAGTGAATATAATGAAGGATTCTACTCATAGGGACTTGCAAGAGGCCTAAACATGCATCAAAACTATATCTCTAAGCATCAAACAAGCTTACAAGCTCTCACAACCAGTCACCTACAGCAGCAAAATACTCAAGATATAATCCACTAAACACAAATCTACTTGGACAAGGGGAGGAGTCACATACCAGGGAACAAATGCTCCAAATTTCAGCAAGAAAGATGGGCTGAGCAAGGAGATCGAAAAAATCGAGAGCAAGCATAGCAAGAACGCGATTTTGAGCAATGAACTGGAGCTTACTCGGGAGAGAGAAGAAAGTGGCAGGTGAGAGAGTTAGTGGGGGGCTAGGGGTGGCCCACACCAGGGCATGGCGCCACCCAGGGCTGGCCGCGCCACCAGGTGGTGTGCCTTCCTAGTGGGCCCCCTGGTACCTCCCAGGTACTCCTCTGCCCCTTTTTTAACGTAAAAATTTAATATGAATTTTCTGGGATTTTTCAAGACACTTTATTTTTGGGCATTTTCAGGCATAGAAGAATGATTTTCTGATAGACAGATTTTTTTATGATGCAATGACAAAACAAGGCTAGAACTACAGGAGTTCTAAGACACTCTAGAATGCAAGAAACTAACAACAAAAAGAAAGCTAAACGAAAGCAAAAACTAAAATGCAAAGGATAGAAATAAACAGAGATAATCATAATGAAAACATTGTTTTGTTCAATGAAATCCTTTTGTTAACAAGGTTGATCAAGTCTTGCTACCAAAACAATTCCATATGAGACAAAACTTTGTATTCCACTAATGATTATGTTACCTCAACCTTGATAGCAATGGTCCTAATCATAATAGTTTCAAATTTTTCTCTTGGTATGGGACAATATATTTCTCCAACTTGAATGCCTTCAACATGTTCAATTGAATTCAAACCATAAGTCCTTTGAATCTTCTTGTTGAAATAGATAGTATGTTCCTTGTCATTAACATTGAAAGTCACCTTTCCTTGATTACAATTAATAACAGCTCATGTAGTATTAAGAAAAGGTGTCCTAAGAATAATAGACATATTATCATCTTCAGGCATTTCAAGCACAACAAAATCAGTTAATATTAAGCAATTGTGAGCCACCTGAACAGGTACATCCTCACATATACCAACAGGAATAGTGGTAGATTTATTAGCCATTTGCAAAGATATATCAGTTGGTATTAACTTTTCTAGTTGAAGCCTCTTATAGAGAGAGAAAGGCATAACACTAACTCCAGCTCCCAAATCACACAAAGCAGTTCTAACATAACTGTTCTTAATAGAGCAAGGGATAGTTGGAATCCCTGGGTCTCCAAGTTTCTTAGGAACCTTACCATTGAAAGAATAATTAGCAAGCAAAGTAGAAATTTCTTCATTAGGGATCTTTCTTTTATTCGAGACAATATCCTTCATATACTTTGAGTAAGGAGGCAATTTAATAACATCAATCAAAGGAATTTGCAGGAATAAAGGTTTCATCCACTCACAAAACTTGTTATAGTGTTCGTCTTCCTTTGACTTGTGTTTCTTATCAGGGAAAGGCATAGGTTTTTGGACCCAAGGTTCTCTTTTACTACCATGTTTCTTAGCAATAAAATCTTCTTTAGTGTATTTAGTATTCTTAGTGTGGTTTTCAGGTTCTTCTTCAACTTTTTCTTCATTAGGAACTTCATTTTCTTCATTACCACTTTCAGTTTCAGCATTAGAGATAGATATACTATTAGGATTTATAGCAGGTTCAGAGGGTTCTACAATACTTTTATGCTTCTTTTTCCTTTTCTTACGAGTAGAACCACTATTTTCAGCTTGTTGAGAATCCTGCTCAATTCTTTTGGGATGCCCCTCAGGATATAGAGGATCCTGGGTAGCAGCTCCACTTCTAGTTCTAATTTCATAAGCATGTTTTTTTAGCAGCATTAACTAGCAAGTCGTTTTGCACTTTAACGAGTTGATGTATTTGAATTTGAACCATTTGAAAGTTTTTAACAATCATTTTAACATCATTAGAGGTTCTTTCCACAATATCTTTCAACTCAACAATAGCTCTAGTGTTTTCCATTAGATGATTTTGCACCCTTTTATTAAAGTTATCTTGCTTAGCAATAAAGATATCGAATTCTTCTAAGCATTGATCAGGAGGTTTAGAGTAAGGGATATCACCTTCATCAAAGTGTTGGAGAGAGTGTACCTCAATAGTGGATGAGTAGGGAATAGGCTTACATAATTCTTCTATAGGAGGTAAATTCTTGACATCTGCAGCTTTAATTCCCATCTCCTTAAGACATTTCTTAGCTTCCTTCATCACTTCATCATTTAATTCAATAACTCCCCTCTTCTTTGATGTTGGAATAGGCACCGGAATAGATGGTTCAGGTACAATTACTTCAGTTATAGCTTGTTTAGGAGGAGTCCAATCTTCATACTTCTTGCTTATTTTAGCCATTAATTCCTCAGCTTCCTTAGGAGTCCTATTCCTGAAAACACAATCAGCACAACTATCTAGGTATGTCCTAGATTCTTCAGTTAGTCCATTATCAAATATATCAAGAAGCTCATTCTTAGGTAATGGACTTCCAGCCTGTGCATGAATCAAAGCACAAAACCTTGCCCAAGATTCAGGCAATACCTCTTTTTCTCCCTGTTTAAAATCAAAAAGTTCCTGCAAAACAGCATGTCTAGCACTAGGAGGAAAATATTTCTGCAGGAAAGCACTAATCAAGCACTCATGGCTATCAATAGATCCAGGAGGTAAATTACTAAACCAAGTTTTAGCTTCTCCTTTCAGTGAAAAGGGGAAAATCTTAGCAACAAAGTAAGTACGCATCTTAATATCATCAGAAAAGAAGCCACTCATGGTAGAAAGTTCATTCATATGTGCTATCGCACTTTCATTCTTAGTCCCACAAAAAGGTTCTTTCTCGATAATAACTATGTAAGATAGATCGAGAGAGAAATCATAATATTTATCTATAATGTTTATGGGACAAGCAACAAACTTAGCAATAGGAGACAATTTGGGTCTAATAGTACGCCTCTCAAGGAGACTCTTAGCAGCACTCCTATCATGGGTGTTTTTACATTCTTTCATAAATTCATCAGTCATCTCAACATAACCATCTTCAATATCATAACTTTCACTAGACTCAGGTGAACTAACAGGTGTGGTAGTGTCTTCATTAGGAGTTTCGGTATTTCCAACTATAGTTCTAGCAATCGTAGCATCTAAGAAAGGACCTAATGAACCACTCTTATCAAGCACAGTAGAAGCAACATCATAAGCATCAGAAGTTTCAGATTCAGCAGTAGTAGCAGTGTGTGTAGCATGTGTATGTGGTGGTGTAAGGAACTTACTCATAACAGACAGTGAATCAAGAGCAGCAGAGGTGTTTAGAACCGTACCTCTTCTTGTAGTGGATGGTAAAATAGGAACCTTGCCATCACAATACTTACCCATGATGGATGGATAGCAGCGAACAATAGAGAATCCAAGTGAACTTGATAAATAAAGCTACGCTCCCCGGCAACGGCGCCAGAAAATAGTCTTGATGACCCACAAGTATAGGGGGTGTATCGCAGTATTTTCGAGGGAAGCGAAACCCAATTTATTGATTTGACACAAGGGGAGCCAAAGAATATTTATAAGCCTTAACAACTGAGTTGTCAATTTAGCTGCACCTGGAAACAATCTTGCTCACAACAGTTTATCAGTAGCAACAGTTTTGTAGTAGGAATAGCAAAGTAACAGCAGTAGTAAAGTAAAGACAGTAGTGACAATAGTAGTATACCGTGGATTCGAGTGCGGTAGGCATAGGGACGGATGGACGGGCGTTGCATGGACAAGACAATTCACATAGCAATCAGAACATAGGGGAATTGGAAATAAATAAGATAAAGCATCCAAGTACTAGATAATCCTAGGCATGTGTTCCATATACAGTCATACGTGCTTGCAATGAGAACTTGCACAACATCTTTTGTCCTGCCAGCCCGTTTGCAGCGGGGCCTCAAGGGAACTACTGGCAATTAAGGTGCTCCTTTTAATAGAGCACCGGAGCAAAGCATTAACACTCCATGAACACATGTGATCCTCACATCAAAGCCATTCCCTCCGGTTATCCCGATTTCTGTCACTTCAGGGCCATCGGTTCCGGACAACAACGTGTGTATACAACTTGCAGATAAGACCATAAACAATACTATCATAATGAATCAATAACATGTTCAGATCTTAAATCATGGCACTTGGGCCCTAGTGACAAGCATTAAGCACAACAAGTCGCAACAATGTCATAAAGCACTAATAAAAGATACTAGGCACCATGCCCTAACAATCTGATGCCATTACATGAACGATCTCATCCAATCCCTACCATCCACATAGCCTACAACGGGGGATTACTCACTGATAGATGGGGGAAACATGGATGGTCGATGGAGAAGCGATGGTGATGATGATGGTGATGATATCCTCCAATTCCCCGTCTCGGCAGGGTGCCAGAATGGAGTTTCTGGTGCTATTTCATGGAATCTGGTGGTGGCGGCGGAGCGGACCTCCTTCTGGAAAAACGTCGAACCCCCCAGAGTTTTTAGGTCAGAAGGCAACTTATAGGCGAAGAGGGAGACCGAGGGGGTGCCTGGGGGGGGGGCACAACACCCCTGGCGCGGCCTGGCTTGGCCCGTGCCACCAGGTGGTGTGGGCACCCCTGGCTCTTCTTCGTCTCGTATTCTGGCTCCTAGAGTCTTCGGGTGAAATAAGATTTTTGGCATATTTTCCGGGATTTTTCCTGATAGTTAATTTTCTGCACAAAAAGTAGACACCAAGGCAATTCTGCTGAAAACAGCGTCAATCCGCCTTAGTTGTATCCAAATCACACAAGTATAGAGGAAAAACAATAGCAAAAGTGTTCGGGAAAGTAGATACGTTTTGGACGTATCAGCCCCCAACTCCATCTTAGAGATGAGCGCCTATGCGGCCTTGTGCGAGGGATATCTCGGCATTAGGCCAAGTCTTACTTTATTTCGGTACTATTTCCATGTCCGGAGAAACTCTATCACAGCCGGTATTCCTTATATTACCGGTACAATTAGTTTTTCAGTTAGGCATGATCGCTCCGATCCTAAGATTCTAGCCAGTGATTCGGTCAAACAATGGCCAGCCACTTTCTTTTATCACAAGGATGTTCCTGCTCCTGAAAAATCCACTGCTTTGCCGGCTTTCATCGACGGAGCCATCACGCCTCAAGCATCCTGGGAAGAGGCTGCTCCGGCTCTCAGTGACGATCTGCTTCGTGCCAAGAGGCGGATTGAATATCTGATAAAACACAAAGGACTGAAGGGATCCGACTTGGTCCAATGTTGGGTATCACGCCGGATCCAACCCCTCTAGCACCATGGAGACCGACTGATGCACTCCATCACGTCGTCCAAAAAGGATTCCCTCCGCATCAGGCCCAGAGCCTATACCTCGCAAGGTTATATAAGCCAGGTTAAATGGCTGATAAGGGAACGGATCGAGAGGAAGATCCCGGAGGTTTCTCTGGACATGCACACAACAGAAGACCCTGTTGTGCCGGTAAGGATTTAACAATAAACCTTTTTATGTGTTTCATCCTTTAAGTTATCTCGCAATACTGATATGTTTTCTTCTTTTCAGCTTGCCGACCTCCCCGAGTCGGAACTTGCTCCACTCGAGGGATATCCTGTAGAGTTTTCTAAGGAGGCGGAACTGGTCCCATTGCCGGAAATTGTGACCAGTAAGCGCAAGGCTCCGACAGTGGCCGTCGGCACAAAGGAGGTGCCCGTCATGAAGAGGTAACTTTCAACACAACTTTCGCCTTTGTACCTTACTCGAATTTTCTTCCGAGATGTAATGTTTACATTCTATTACATTCTCAGAGCTAAGCAGCTCATCAAGGGAAAGGGGAAGGGAATTTCTTCAAAGCCCCTGCAACAGACGAAGCTTACCATAGCTTCTCCTGTCGTGGCTCCTCCGACTCCTACCCCTCAACCTTCTGCAACACCGGTGATTACTCTGTCGCCGGTCATCGCAGAAGATACGGCTCCTTCGACGGGGCCAGCGATCCTTGAATCACAGACTGACATCACCATGAGTGAGTCAGGTTTAGATAAGGTGAACCCTCTTCGGGTAATGATCCCTCGGCAGAGACCTTTGCCGAAAACCTCCTTAGAAATCCGGGGCTTGCCAAGTTTGGCTTGTCCCTGAAATCTGCGGAGGAGATCCAACGGCTGGCCCGGTAATGCCTCGAGAAGAGAAATCTCTCTGCCGAAGAAGAAGCACAAGAGGCAGAGGGACATCAAGCACTCTGACCTTCTTGAACAAGTGCGTCTTCGTGACGAGAAGCTAAGGACCGGTGAGCTTCCAACTGCGCTAGTGGTTCCTCTGACTCTCGCCGAGAAGGTTGCTGTTGAAGTGAATGCGAGTATGGACAAACTTACTCGCGAACAATAGTTCATTCTTTGTAAGTCGGAATTCCGACTCCCGTTTTTCCATATTTCATATCATATCCTCTAGCCCCCAAGCATGAAGTAGGATATATAATCCGGGTTTATGCTTCCTTAGGATGCCAAAGAATGAACTAGTGTAGCCCCCAAGGCTCGTGCTGATATTAGTAAAAATATTAGCCCGAGTCTTTATTAGACTTCTGACTTTGGGTATTCTGACTTACAGAAAGTATATTCCTATAACCAGGATTTGTTGAAAAATGTCTGCAACAAGCGGAGAGAGATCAGAGCTCTCCGACTTAAGAATGCTGAGCTTAAGGTCTCCAAGGATGAGGCTGAAGGTAAACATTTCGGGACTCAGACCTTGTCTTTCGTGTTTTCATAGTCGAATATTTTTACTGAGCTGTTGTTCTTTTTGACCTACAACACTGGTAAAACAGTCCTGCGCTATGATTGAAGAGGCCGAGAACCTCAAAACCTTGGTGGTGGAGAAAAAAGAACTTTGCCAAGAGCTGGATAAGCTCAAGGCGGATCATGAGAAGAGCATCGCTCAAGTTCTCTAATCCTCCTCCATGGCTACTGACGAGCGTGGTCGTAAGATTGCTGCCCAAGATCAGAGAATCTCGGATCTCAACAACGAGCTTTGCAGAGAGAAGTACCTTTCCGAGGCGCTCCGGGCTAAACTCCGGAGTCTTCGAGAAGAGAAGACCAAAGTTGACGACGTCATCTTCGGTATGTTTCCATCTTTCTAACTTATGTTTATGCTTCGACTCTTTCAATGTCGGTTTCTCTTAACTGTTTTTGTGTATAGGTCCTCTGAACTTGACGGACTCTACCTCTGCCGTGCCTCGCACCCACCGGCTTACCCAAGTCGGTGATCTGCTTCATGACTTCCGCCAATCCCTTGAGGATATTGGTGAAGCTCTCAAGATTCCGGACATGCATAGCATGTCGGACTTTCAGGTGCGAGACAAGGCACAGGAGATGCCGCAGCTCGTCCGGGACTGGAACATGTCCTACGCGCGATCCGCGGCGCAGAACGCTCTCACCATGGTCATGATCCACCATGGAAACATGGAGATATGGCAAGTGACCCGAGGGTACTGCAAGGTGGATGAAGACAGCCAGGAGCAGGATATCAAGGCCATCATGGACTCCTGCGCCGGATATGGGTGTCACGTGGCTGATTTAACCAGCTATGAAACTCCTTTCTTCACCCGCGTGGATACACCGCCTTTGCCTTTGGCAGAATCAGCTAAAGTCTCCGACGATGAACAGTCCGTATCGGATCTGAACATCTCGGAGCGTTACCAAACCGAGGCCGATGCATCCAGCGAGCCGGCAGCTCCTGTATCCTCTTCTCCTGCACCATAGATTACCAGAAACAAATGTATTATTCTGAGAAACATTATGGGTCTGTAAATATGCAGTACTATAATTTTGCTAGTGCTATACTTTTGATCTATTCAGCACTTTTGGCTTTAAATTTTTATGTGCCTGAAATGTTTTCATAAGCACTTATACTTTTTCGTCTATACTTATCGTTTATCTGGCTTTCCGCCTTGTCCCTTTCGTGAGCCGGCTAAACATTCTGCACGGAAACTTCGCCGAGAAACGGAGCTCAATTGCTAAACTAGTTTAAACTAGGAAACAAAGCCGGCTTCCAGTACCAACAATTCACTACTCGGAAAATACCCGCATCCGGCAATTAGACAAATAACCAAAGTATAAACTGGAAACTTTAGAGTTATACCCGAAGGTAGCATTTTTAGAATTGGAAATCTAAACCAGAACAAACATGAGCATAAAGTACTTTCAAGTATTCTGGGATTTTCGACTATGACATGATCATTCAAAAATAAGATGGTAAAAACTTCTCAGAAAAACTTGAGGCAACCAAGACTTTTATTTCTCACAGAGCATGTACATATGTATGATTACAAAGAAGGATAAACTAAGAATAAAAGGGACGTAGCTGAGCAATATTCCATGGTCTGTCTAACTCATCCGGATTTGTACTGCCTCCAGCTCTCTTTCTCTTCTTAGTA
Organism: Avena insularis; assembly: GCA_023614405.1. Lineage (NCBI taxonomy): Eukaryota > Viridiplantae > Streptophyta > Magnoliopsida > Poales > Poaceae > Avena > Avena insularis. Next base: position 110,170,783 of record CM042694.1, read on the forward strand.
GCAGGTCTTTCTTTGACTGGCCTCATGTCCGTTAAGTAGTACGAACCATTGTGCAATACTCGACTAACTAAAAAGGGCCCTTCCCATACTGGGAAAGTTTGTGCTTTCTTTGTTGCACAAGCCGGAGAACCAAATCACCTTTACTGAAAGATCTGTTTCTGACTCTCTGGCTATGATACTTGCGCAACTTCTGCTGATAGGCTGTTGATCTCATTTCAGCAACGACGCGAACTTCTTTCACTAAGTCGAGATCATTTTGTCGAGAAATCTCGGCATCCTCTTCGATATACGCGGCCACTCTACGAGACGTGTGAATCAAATCACTAGGAAGAACTGCTTCTACGCCATATACCAAGAAGAAAGGTGTGTATCCGGTTGACCTATTCGGAGTCGTTCGAAAACTCCATATTATAGAGGGTAATTCCTCTGCCCAATCCCTTGCAGCACGTCGTAGTGGTGCTTCGAGTCTCGGTTTTAGGCCTTGCAAGATTAAACCATTTGCTCTTTCGACTTGTCCGTTAGCCTATGGATGTGCGACTGATGCAATGTCAAGCCGGACATTTTGTTCGTTGCAGAATTCGGCCAATTTCTCCCATAGAGAAATTACTCCCGTTGTCCGTGATAATACTATGCGAATAACCATATCGGATGATAACATCCTCGACAAATCTTTTGGCTGTTGCTCCATCACAACTAGTGACGGGTTTGGCCTCAATCCATTTTGTGAATTTATCCACCATCACTAAGAGGTGAGTAAATCCACTTGGAGCCCGTTTAAACGGTCCTACCATATCAAGTCCTCAGACCGCAAAAGGCCATGTTATAGGTATTGTTCGCAGCTGATCAGCCGGAACATGAGCTTGTTTGGCATACTTTTGGTAGCCCTTGCATGTCTTGACTAATCGTTCGGCATCTGCCTGAGCTGTAAGCCAGAAAAATCCGTGTCTAAAAGCTTTTGCCACTAAAGATTTGGCTGCAGCGTGGTGATCACACTCGCCTTCGTGGATTTCTCTTAAGATCTCCACTCCTTCTTCTGGAGATACGCAGCGCTGAAAACCCCCAGAAACACTCCGCTTAAAGAGCTCACCTTTAACTATAGTACAGGCTTTCGCTCGTCGGATAATCTGCCGGCTCAGAACCTCGTCTTCGAGTAAGTTGCCATCTACCAGATAATCAAGGTAGGGTTTAGTCTAGCTAGGAATTACAGCCAGAACTGCTATTAGAGGTGAGTCGGATTTGATCGGATATTCGTCATCCACTCCCTTTATCGAGGGAACTTTGAGGTGCTCTAAAAAAGCGCCATCCGGGACTTCTTTCCGTGCAGAGCCTATCCGAGATAGTGCATCTGCTTCCTTGTTTTCTGCTTGAGGGATGTGATGAACCTCAAACCCTTCGAACTTTAATCATCCATGACAGCTTTATATGCTGCCATGTGTTTATTTGCATTACAAATATCCTACACTTGCTGAGCAACAAGATCCGAATCTCCATAACACGTCAAACGTCGGATGCTAATATCCTTAGCAATCCAGATTCCGTGCAGCAGTGCTTCATACTCGGCAATATTATTTGTCGATGTGAAGTGGATCTACAACACGTATAGAAGTTTATCACCTTGGGGTGATTTGAGCACCACGCTAGCCCCGAGCCCCCTCGAGTCTTAGACCCATCAAAGTAGAGGGTCCAATATTCCGACTCAGGGAGGGTCATATTCTCCTCCGTCTCTGTCCAATCAGTAACAAAGTCGGCAAGGATTTGGGATTTGATTGCTGTCCGGGGTTTATACTCAATATCAAAAGCTCAAAGCTCTATGCCCCATTTGGCGACGCGTCCTGTGGCGTCACTATTGTTGATTATATCTCTCATGGGAGTTGTGCTCACCACGGTAATTGGATGCTCCTGGAAATAGTGTCGTAGCTTACAAGATGCTAGAAAAACACCGTAAGCCAACTTTTGATAGTGCGGATACCGCTGCTTTGATTCTGTCAGGACCTCGCTGACAAAGTAAGTCGGACGCTGCACCGGGTGTTCCAGATTTTCCTCCGGTCTCTCCACCACCATGATGATACTAAGGACTTTGTTTGTCGCAGCAAGATAAAGCAACATCGGTTCCTATGGTTCCGGCGCAGCAAGGATAGGAGCAGATGAGAGTACTTTCTTCAGGTCTTGTAGTGCAGCTTCAGCTTCGTCGGTCCTCACAAAATCCTTGGTATTTTTCAGGAGTTTGTATAATGGTGCAGCTCTTTCACCAAGCCGACTTACAAATCGACTGACTGCAGCAATGCAACCAGTTAGTCTTTGTACGTCCTTCAGGCGAGTTGGCCTGGAAATATTGAGTATAGCCTTGATTTTGTCCCGGTTCACCTCTATGCCTCTTTGAGACACGATGAAACCAAACAATTTTCCGGCTGGAATTCCAAAGAAGCATTTCTTCGGATTAAGCATGATGTTATATTTTCGTAGATTGGCGAACGTTTCCTCCAAGTTGGAAATCAATGTTTCCTTCTTTTTGGCATCACCGCAATATCATCCACGTATGCATGTACATTGCGTCCAAGTTGGTCTTAGAGACAACGCTGCATCGTGCTGGTAGGTTGCTCCTGTGTTTTTTAGCCCAAAAGGCATCGTAACAAAACAGAAGGTTCCGAAGGGGGTTATGAATGAAGTTTTGACTTTGTCAGATTCCTTCATCTGGATTTGGTGATAACCGGAATATGCGTCGAGAAAACAGAGAAGTTCCGAGCCTACGGTAGAATCGATAACTTGATCAATCCTAGGCAGAGCGAACGGATCTTTTGGACAAGCCGTGTTCAAGGCAGTATAATCAACACACATCCTTAAATCAGTGGTGTCCTTTTTAGGGACCATCACAGGATTGGCCGACCACTTAGTGTGGATGAACTCTTCTATGAATCTGGCTAACTCGAGCTGCGCTAGTTCCTTAGCTATTGCCTTACGCTTTTCATCACTAAAACGTCATAAGGACTGTTTAACGGGTTTAGCGTTCGGGTTTACATTTAAAGAGTGCTCGGCAAGTTCCCTAGGTACTCCGGTCATCTGAGATGGCTGCCATGCAAAGATATCTTGATTTGCTTTGAGGAACTTAACGAGCGCGCCTTCCTATGCGCTATCTAGGCCTACGCCTATCTGGGTCACCTTGGAGGGGTGATGGCTCAGTGTATGGCGCCAGAAAAATGCTGGTGCCGTGTTGATGTAGAGCTTGTTGGGAACCCCAAGAGGAAGGTATGATGAGCACAACAGCAAGTTTCCCTCAGTTATGAAACCAAGGTTTAATCGAACCAGTAGGAGCAAGGAAACACCCCAAAGGTGTTACTAGCTAAGCCTTGGCAGGGTGCACTACCGTTGCTAGTAGCAACGTGGAGACCTGCACAACACAACCACAGAACTCTGTCCCCAACTTGCGATGAGGTTGTCAATCTCACCGTGTTTTGCTGAAAACAAAGGATTAAATGTATCAAATGGAAGGAATTAATAGTTTGCAGAAAGTAAACACAAAGAAATAAACAGTTTATATATGTAAAGAAAAGGACCAGGATCCATAGTTCACTAGAGGTGGCTCTCCTTAGATACATAACATGCTGGGTGAAGAAATTACAGCGGGGCAATTGACAAACATCGAGAAAGCAATACATGCATATACTAATCATCTTGACTCATTTGGAACTTGATTGGGCATTACGACATTATACATAGACCGCCAGCCAACTGCATCTATGACTAATAATCCACCTTTAGGTTATCATCCGAACCCCCTCCAGTATTAAGTTGCAAGCAACAAATTATTGCTTTACGAACTGCGTGTAAAGTAAATAATACGATTGTTCTATGAACAAAGGATTGTTGTTTTCTCCCTAGTAGCAACAGCACATCTAGTACCTTAGAGATTTCTATCACTTCCCCAGATTACCAGAGGCATGAGCCCACTATCAAGCATAAATACTAACTCTTGGAGTTGCTAGCATCTACTTGGCCAAGATAGCTACTAACAACGGAAAGCATGCAAGATCACAAATAACAAAGACATGATAGAATCAATAATCAATCTGAAATAGCATCTCAATATCCATCGGATCCCCGCAAACACAACATGCAAAATTACAAATAGATGATCTTGATCATGAATGGAGCTCACAAGATCTAAACATGAAAGCACAAAGGAGGAGAACCAGCCATCTAGCTACTACATGGATCCGTAGTCCAAGGATGAACTACTCATGCATCACACCGGAGGCTTGCATGGTGATGAAGAAGGCCTCCAGGGTGAATTCCCCACTTTGGCAGGGTGCCGGGAAGAGCTTCAGATCCCTCCTGATCTAGGGATGGAGATGACAGTGGCTACAGACTCTTTCGTGGATTTTTGATCGGGGACTTAGGGTTTCTGTATCGGAGGCAACTTATAGGCGGAAGGGGAGGCCGAGGGGGTGCCGGAGGCGGCCAGACCACCCCCTGCGCGGGCTAAGCTGGGCCGCATGGCCAGGTGGTGTGGTGGCCCCCTGCCTGTTCTTCGTCTCGTTCTCTGGCATCTGATGACTTCCGGAAAAATAGGCACTTTGGCTTTTGTCCCGTCCAATTCCGAGAATATTCATTTTTTGACTTTCCTGGAACCAAAAACAGCAGAAAACAGGCAGCTGGCACTGTGGCTCTTGTTAATAGGTTAGTCCAAGAAATCATATGAAAAGTACTCCAAAGTGTGGACAAAACACAATAAAGTGTATAAAACCAAGCATGGAACATCAAAAATTATAGATACATTTGCAATGTATCAACATCCCCGAGATTAACTCCTGCTCTTCCTCCAGTAGGTAAGTGATAAAAAGAAAGAATAATTTTTGAGGTGACATGCACCATCAAAGACTTGATCAAAGTATTTGTAAAACATTCAAAGCTGGGATCATAGTACTTCAATCATAACATGAAAGACAAAGTTCTAGCAATAAGACAAAGAAACTATGATGCAACATGAAAAGGCACAAACAAAAGATTCATGAATAACAATGCTTTGCAAGACGTTTGTTTGTTTCACATAAGGAAAACATAGCATAATAGCATTCAGCTTGTCCCTCATAGAGTATAAAATATAAATGCATAGGACACCTTCAAAGTTCATAAGAGTGACTAGATACAAATAGTTTAAAACAAGCAATATCAAATTATGCATCAATCAACTAGTCTTGGGACAATGCACATAGAACTAAGAATGGCCACTATGCTCTCAAAGTAAGTGCATAAAGATAGAAGGTGGAGACTCAAGTCTCATAAAGAGCTTCCAAAAATTATGGTACTTATAGCTTTCAGCTCTCATTGCCCCTATCATAAGCATCTTGAAGTGATTAAGGTTAAAGTGAACAAGCTATGGTGTACATGCTTGACGAAGTATAAGTCAGAAATCTCATGTCCCTTGTATACGAGGGCCGCTCCTCATGCTACTGAAGTTTAGTCACCGGTAAGTTCTTGTCATCGTAAGTACGTGTGTATCATAGAGAACCGCCAACGGGGTACCCCTTGCCCGATGATACGGAAGAATCCCCATATCAAAATGACAAGGCAAGCAGACAACAAGCATCTCAGCAATCTTCTTATTTACCATGGGAATATGGTGCTTTTTTCTCTCTTTCCTCTTTTCATAATCTTTTTTTTCTTTTTCTCTTTTTTCTCAATATAGGACTCTTTTTTTTATAAGAATAATGCTTCATAGACATCTCATTATGGTTACGCTGCAGGTTTCCACCATGTCAGCATGGATTAGACCAGCGGCCCAGGCGTTTCTCTAACACATATACATAACTCCATGGACTTACAAGCTCCCCTTTCATTTCACACCGACGACATCCATATACAAAAGAGCATGATATCAACTAGGTACAAGTACCAAGTGCAATGTTGAAAGCGTTCCCCATGAAAGCATGGTTCTGCTAATTCCCAAAAGATAAGTGCAAGCATATACAACATAGATGACACAATGGTTTAAGTTTATTAAGGGCAAGAAAAGTAAACTATGCCATCAAGTTCGTGAGAGCTTTAATCACTAGTTTTCTCATAACAAGTTTAATTTGGAAGGTAAACAAAAGCATGAATATACTTGGAATAGCATAAGCTAGTAGGTAGGTATGGTGGACTCTTTGGAATAACTTGGTTTAGGGAGTTGGATGCATGAGTGGAACTCATACTTTGTTGTGGAGGCTAGCAAAAGACTGGGAGCGACAAACTAAGAGAGCAATAATGGCCATAATCATGCAGAGCGACAAAACATCATTGATCAAAGCATAAAGTAATACTACAAGTTGAAAACTAAAGGATCATAAAGGCTATGGTGACTTGAGATAGTCATAACATGGTGTGAGCATGCTCCAAGTCAACCCAAATAAAGCATCAAAGGAGAATACCACTATACTATGCTTTAATATGCTAAAACAACGCATGATTCATCCAAGGCACATTAAGAAATCTCAATTGTTTATAACAAGTCATGCTATAGCAAAGAATACTAAGCATAAATCCAAAACAATATCAAGCATGGCATGACAAAGCATAGGCCACAGTCAAAAACGAGCTCTTTTTACCACATAAGCATGAACTTTCCTACTCTTTTCCAAACCAAACCAAACTATTTGAAAACCAATGTATGAAAGAGGGGGTCCAACCAATTTATTCAGCAAACTAAGCAAACAAAGCAAACAAAAAACCAAAACAAAAATGAAAAAGAAGACGCTCCAAGAACAACATAACTGTGCATGAAACAATAAAAATGAAGCTTATGGAAGAAACCTGAGATTTTTATTTGATGAAGAAGGGGATGCCTTGGGCATCCCCAAGCTTTGATGCTTGTACTTCTTGGATATTTCTTGGGGTGACACGTGTGGCATCCCCAAGCTTGAGCTTTAGTCCATCCTTCATCTCAATACTCATTCCTTCCATACACCTAAAATTTTTCCTTCATACAAAACTTCACACAATCTTTATTAGCAACATTAGTGCACTCAAGATAAATAAGTCTTAAGGTTCAGTTATAACACCAAATAAAATTCCATTAGAACACTAGCTACTGAAACACTTCCCTCAAAAAGCTCAATTCCCCAACAGAACTCAAAAAGGAACCAACAAGAAGCAAATGCAGAAAATGGCAGAAATCTGTCAAAACAGACCAGCAGGTAAAGACGAATTTTTTAGAAGACCTTCTGTTGCTCAAATAAAAAAGTGTTGAACTAATGAAAGTTAGATAACAACCTGGGATAGAAGCACAAAAATTCACGCCTCAAAAAGACGTTCAGAGATTTTACACGAATTTGTACGGTGAAGCACATAAATCTGTTTCGGGACAACAACTTTCCCAATCATTACTTCTCTCTCATTACAGGTTACTCTTGGCACAAAAAAGCAAATAAAAAGGATAAGGAGCGGTTATTACTGAAGTAATAACTTCTAATACTAATCTAAAACTTTTGGGTTATCTCCCAATTAGTACTTTTCTTTAACGCCTTTAAGTTAGGCATAAGAAGCAAGAAAGAATCAAGTGTTCTCAAATGAAGAAACATTAAGACCAAATTTTGTTTTCATAGGAGAAGCAAAAGAAATCATCTCTCTCTTCTTAGGGAAGTGTTCTATACCTTTCTTGAGTGGGAGTTTATATTTAATGGTGCCTTCGTTCATATCAATAATGGCACCAACAGTTCTAAGAAAAGGTCTTCCCAAAGTAATATGACAAGAGGCATTGTATTCAATATCCAAAACATAGAAATCAACAGGGACATAGGCATTATTAACCATAATAAGAACATCATTAAGACTCCCCATGAGTTTCTTTTTAGCATTATCATCAAGTGGGACATTCAAATAACAATCTTCAAGTGGAGGCAAATCAAGTATATCATAAATCCTTCTAGGCATAATAGAAACACTACTATCAAGATCACATAAAGCTTTGAAATCAAAGTCATTCACTTTCATATTAATGATGGGTTCCCAACCATCTTCTTGTTTTATAGGAATAGAAGCTTTATGTTTCATCTTTTCTTCTTTAATCTTTATGAGAGCATCAGTAATGTGTTTTGTAAAGGCCATGTTCATAGCACTAGCATTAGGACTTTTAGAAAGCTTTTGTAGGAACTTAATAACTTTAGAGATATTGCAACCATCAAGATCAAAATCAAATTTATCATCTAAAGTAGTAGAACTATTACTAGCCTCAACACTAGTGGTGGTGATAGTAGAAACACTAATGTTTCTAGCAATTTCATCTTCTCTTTCCCACTTAGCATGCAATTCAGCTAATAGTCTAACATTTTCATCAATTCTTACTTGTATGGCATTAGTAGCTACAAAGGGATTATCATTAGTTTCAGGTTTAGCAGCCATTTTATTAATCAAAGAGGATTGGGCTTTAGACAAAGATGATATATTTGTTTTAGCATTGGAAAGTTTTAGTTGTAAACTAGGAATTTCCCTATTTAAACTCTCAAGTTGATGGCTAATGTTCTTCAAAATGATAGATTGTTCCTCCATAGTTTTAGTAAATAGTTGATTTTGCTCATATTGCATTTGCATGAAGTTCTTAGTAGCTCTTTTAACTTCTAAAATTCTTCCTTCACTAGGTAATCTAGGTTTACCATTATAACCATAAGTATTATTAGAAGTGTAGGGCCTATAATTGTTATTACCATAAGCATTGTTGCCAAAATTATTATTTCTTATGAAGTTCACATCAACTTGCTCTTCTTGAGCAACCAAAGAGGCTAAAGGAACATTATTTGGATCAATATGGGCTTTCCCATTAACAAGCATAGACATAATAATATCAATCTTATCACTCAAGGAGGAGGGTTCCTCAACAGAATTTACCTTCCTACCTTGTGGAGCTCTCTCAGTATGTCATTCAGAATAATTAACCATTATATTGTCCAGAAGTTTTGTTGCAGCACCCAAAGTGATGGTCATAAAGGTACCTCCAGCAGTAGAGTCCAATAGGTTCCTTGAAGAATAGTTCAATCCTGCATAAAAAGTTTGGATGATCATCCAAGCAGTCAGTCCATGAGTGGGACAATTCTTTATCAAAGATTTCATTCTTTCCCAAGCTTGAGCAACATGCTCATTATCAGATTGTTTAAACTTCATTATTTCACTTCTCATAGATATAATCTTAGCAGGAGGATAGTATTTTCCAATGAAAGCATCTTTGCACTTAGTCCAAGAATCAATACTATTCCTAGTTAAGGAATTCAACCATTCTCTAGCTTTTCCTCTCAAAGAGAAAGGAAACAATTTTAGCTTAATAATATCACCATCTACATCCCTATGCTTTTGCATCTCACAAAGTTCAACAAAGTTATTTATATGGGCAGCAGCATCTTCATTACCAATACCAGAAAATTGTTCTCTCATAAAAAGATTGAGCAAAGAAGGTTTTATCTCAAAGAACATATCTTCAGGCACAGGTGGAGCAATAGGTGTGCTCATAAAATCATTATGGTTGGTGCTAGTGAAGTCACACAACTTAGTGTTTTCAAGAGTAGTCATTTTTTGGGTTTTTGAATAAGAAAGCAAACTTGTAAAACTATTTTTTGTGTGTTTTTGATAACAAAACAAGCAAACAACACAAAAACAAACTAAGCAAAACAAAAATAACAAAGTAAAAAGATTGGTTATGAGGGACTCCCCTGGTGAATATGTCCTTGACTCCCCGGCAACACCGCCAGAAAAATGTCTTTGATGGCACGTGGTTGACGTGGGAGCTTCTTCTTCTTCAGTCCCCGACAACGGCGCCAGAAAAATGCTTGATGGCTCAGTGTATGGCGCTAGAAAAATGCTGGTGCGGTGTTGATGTAGAGCTCGTTGGGAACCCCAAGAGGAAGGTATGATGAGCACAACAGCAAGTTTCCCTCAGTTATGAAACCAAGGTTTAATCGAACCAGTAGGAGCAAGGAAACACCCCAAAGGTGTTGCTAGCTGAGCCTTGGCATGGCGCACTACCGGTGCTAGTAACAACATGGATTAAACGTATCGAATGAGGTTGTCCCCAACTTGTGATGAGGTTGTCAATCTCGCCGTGTTTTGCTGAAAACAAAGGATTAAACGTATCAAATGGAAGGAAGTAATAGTTTATAGATTGTATGTAAAGAAAAGGACCAGGATCCATAGTTCACTAGAGGTGGCTCTCCTTAGATAGATAACATGCTGGGTGAACAAATTACAGCGGGGTAATTGACAAACATCGAGAAAGCAATACATGCATATACTAATCATCTTGACTCCTTTGGAACTTGATTGGGCATTACAACATTATACAAAGACCGCCATCCAACTACATCTATGACTAATAATCCACCTTCAGGTTATCATCCGAACCCCCTCCAGTATTAAGTTGCAAGCAACAGATTATTTCTTTATGAACTGCGTGTAAAGTAAACAATACAATTGTTCTATGAACCAAGGATTGTTGTTTTCTCCCTAGTAGCAACAACACATCTAGTACCTTAGAGATTTCTATCACTTCCCTAGATTACCAGAGGCATGAACCCACTATCGAGCATAAATACTAACTCTTGGAGTTACTAGCATCTACTTGGCCAAGATAGCTACTAACAACGGAAAGCATGCAAGATCACAAATAACAAAGACATGATAGAATCAATAATCAATCTGATATAGCATCTCAATATCCATCGGATCCCCGCAAACACAACATGCAAAATTACAAATAGATGATCTTGATCATGAACGGAGCTCATAAGATCTAAACATGAAAGCACAAAGGAGGAGAACCAGCCATCTAGCTACTACATGGATCCGTAGTCCAAGGATGAACTACTCATGCATCACACCGGAGGCTTGCATTTGATGAAGAAGGCCTCCAGGGTGAATTCCCCTCTCCGGCAGGGTGCCAGGGAAGAGCTTCAGATCCCTCCCGATCTAGGGATGGAGATGACGGCAGCTACAGACTCTTTCATGGATTTTTGATCGGGTACTTAGGGTTTTCGTCCCGAGGGCATCTTATAGGTGGAAGGGGAGGCCGAGGGGGTGCTGGAGGCGGCCAGACCACCCCCTCGCACGGGCCAGGCTGGGCCACGTGGCCAAGTGGTGTGGTGGCCCCTTGGCCCCTCTCCGTCTCGTACTCTGGCATCTGATGACTTCTGGAAAAATAGGCACTTTGGCTTTTGTTCCGTCCAATTCCGAGAATATTCATTTTTTGACTTTCGTAGAACCAAAAATAGCAGAAAACAGGCAGCTTGCACTGTGGCTCTTGTTAATAGGTTAGTACAAGAAATCATATGAAAAGTACTCCAAAGTGTGGACAAAACACAAGAAAGTGGATAAAACCAAGCATGGAACATCAAAAATTATAGATACATTAGCAATGTATCAAGGGGTCATCATCCTTCAACGATGTATTCTTCGTCTCTTCTGATGCCTTGAACTCTGGATTCGGCTTTGTCACCTCCTTCTTCATTGCGGGCATCTCGGACGAATCTATGCTCTTCTTGATCTCCTGGTACTCCTGGGTGTGTAGCACGGCTTCAGCAAAGGCGACATTTCCATCCTCGCACTCTTGCGCTTTCTTCGGGTCTCCCCTGATGGTGATTACGCCGTTGGGACCTGGAATTTTCATCATATTGTAAATGTAACACGGACGAGCCATAAAAACCCAGTAAGTCGGACGTCCGAATATAGCGTGGTACGCGCTCTTGAATGGGACCACTTCGAAGGAAAGTGCCTCCGTCTGATAATTCTTTGGAGTTCCGAATGTAACATCCAAAGTGATTTCTCCCAGGGAATTAGCTTGTCTTCCTGGGACAATTCCGTGAAAGATCACAGAGCTATGGTTAAGCTGGGTCTCTGAGATCTTCATCCGGCGTAGCGATTCGACATAGAGAATATTGATACTGCTACCACCGTCCATGAGGGTCTTGGAGAAACCATAACCGTCAATTATCATCATCATGATTACGGCGTATTTTCCTTGCCTGTGTAGCTTAGGAGGATGATCAACTCGGTCAAATGTGATTGCCACTTCCGACCAGTCCGGGTATTGAGGGACAGCCAGAACTATTGCGTTGAGCTCATGTAGAACTGCTTTCTTGACCTTTGCTGGTTGAGAACCGAGGAAGGTGACATAAGTGTCTTTTTTGGTCAGAAAATTTTTCTTCCCTTCCGGCTTGGGATTTGAAGCATCGGCTTCCTCCATGTCAGAATCTTCCTTGGTCTCTTTATCCTTTTCGAGATTCTTCTTTCCCTTTTTTCCGCTTGGCTTTGTAGCCAGCGGTATCATCTCTTTTGATGTCATCATTGAAACGACATTCAGCGTTGGTGTGGGACGAGACCCCATTGGCATCTAAGTGATGTAGACATGGGTTATTGGCAATGTCAGCCCAAGTGTAGGTTTTGCCTGGTTGCTGGTCTCCTCTACCTTGAACTCTTGAAGTCCCACGGCCACGCCCGTGGCCTCCGCTGCGTCCTCCTCGTCCTCTAGACCCGAAAGTAGCAGTAACCACTGCCGTTTCCGCGTTAGGTTTCTCTTTCGAGGTATTTTTGCGCTTCTGAGCCTGTTGCTTTGGTTGTTTTGTCGACTGTGGCACAGCTAGGGCATTGAGTAATCCCTTTGTGTCGTCGTCAGCGTCTGCATACTTGCTCGCTGTTTCTATCATCTCTTTCATGTCTAGAGGGTGGCATTCTTTTTCGGTCCCCCTCCCGACGTTTATCCTTATCATCGTCCCTGCGGTCTTTCGACTCTCGCCGGGGCAGGTTCCTCGGATTCAGTGCAGCTATTGCCTCTTGCTCCGCAACTGGATTAACGTTGCGCCAGTCATGGGCAGCTTTGTGGTGCTGTCCCGAAGATCCTGTTCTCGAATAATTGTCTTCCCGGCGATCAGGGCGATGGTGCTACTCCGGAATGCGCTGGGGTCTTACGTCAGCCCATGCCGGATCTGTGCAACATTGGTCGGAATCGGAGACCAGTGACTTCCATACATGGCGACCTTTTGCTTCTCTAGTCCCTTGTTGGGTAGTTTGATTCCCATCCGGATCTCCTCCGGGCCTGGATTAGCCGATAGAATTTCTCGGGCCGCCACGGTATTCTGTACTGGGGTTGGATACACCCAATCCCCTTTGCTATCTTTCCGAGGCTTCCCCATCTCTTCTCCGAAAAGGACGGCGTGGATCTGCAGGAATTAGTTGTCATTAGTATGACGTTTCCTGGTCTTCTGGTATTGCCTGGATTTGTACTTCTCCGTAGATGCTATGCGTTTCATTTCCTCCTTAATGTTTTTGGCTTCATCGAGGAGTACTTGACGACGCGCTTCTAGGGCCTATGCCCTCTCGTCCAGTTCTTCAGCAGTAAGTTCTGCAGCTAAAGGAATAGGTGTGGTTAATGCAGCATCGATGAGTTTACAGGCACCTTCAGTGATCACGTGTCCGTCCACCGATTCTTATTTTTTGGGCTCTTTTGGGATAAGTGCTCCATTCGAGTCTTCCTCGTATTCCTCGGCAATCACCTCCTATGCCAGAGGGTCTTTTGCCGAGGTCTTGTTTTTCTTGTTCTTCTTCTTTGCCTTCTTGGCAGCGCCGGTAGCAAAGACGGCTTTGGGTCCGTTTCCCGGAGTCAAGCTCTGATCAATACTTTTGGACATCTAGACTTCGGGATTACCTCTGACTTCCATGTCATCCTGCGCTTTGGGAGAGTGTTCCCCGGATCCTTCATCCATGGCTTCTCCTTCCTCTGCAGCTTTGGAGTTATACTCCTCTTCATATTCTGCGGAGAACTTTCGGAAATCTGCTGACGTCATCGATTCATCCAAGGATGCGGGTACGTCGGCGTTTGTTCCGATTGCCTCCAGCACAAAGTCGGTGTCGTCTCCGGGATCAGCAGAGCCGGATCCGGATCCCACATATCTGACGAAGTGTGATACATGTTTCCTGAGGTACCTTCGGCTCTCGCGATCAGCTTCGTCGAAACTTTTGATGGTCTCAAGAATTGCGTCTACGCCTGAGTTTTGCATTATCATACGTTGCAGCATGTACCTTAGGAAAGGCTTGTCTGTCCCGGCGTCATCAGAGCCGGAATCAGTGTCATTGATATGCTCCTCCTGGATTTCGACTTTAGCTGGTGGGTCGATCTGGTATTTGGCCTTTCCAAGGAGATCCACTCCAGATTCGACTTGGACCGCTAGGTCTTCTTCAGGCTCGGATTTCTCCACTATCTCCGCAACTGGTGCGGGCTGGGTGGGATTAGGATTTTCTGAGATCCGGAACTCTGCCGCCTCCGCGGACAAAGGGGACCCAGAAGATTCTTCTGCCTCTATCATCTCCGCTGGGGTGGGTGGGACAGGTTCAGCAAAACCGATGTAAACATCGATCTCGCCAAAAGACATGATGGTGTAGGCAGTCACAACCTCCTTAGCCGGAATCTAGGTTGCGTCGAGAACGATGAGAGGGACGTCAATGGCGTAGAGGATGTGACCGACGGCGATAGTTTCGCCAATTCCGATTCTCGCAGGTTCTGCTCGGAACGCAGATCCGAAGCTCACTTGCCCCATGGTGGGCGCCAATTGTCGTCGGATTAATGACAAGTACGCCATGAGTGGGTCCTCGAGGCATGCGGAAGAGAGGGGTGTGAGATGTACGGTGTTCTGGGATGGTGAGCACACAAGTTTACCCAGGTTCGAATCTGCCGGCTTTGGACGGATCCTACTCCTGCTAGCAATCCAATAATACGGCAGAGCCGGAATATGGGTTACAAAGGTTCGCCTGTGTGAGTTGAGATTGTAGACTATGAGGGTAGGTGCCCTAAAGGCTCTCCCTAGGACAGCTTATATTGATATCCAGCCTAGGGTTTACAGGAGAGATCAGTCCGGCTACGACTAAGAGTTGGTTACAAAGTACATCTTGAACTACAAGTAATACTATGGGCCTAAGTCGGTAAGTCTTCTGGGCCTTCCCGTAGCCGGATTGGACTCCGTATTTTCTCCCTGACTGGGCCGCCCGTGAAGCAAAGCTCTAACCCGAAGTGAGCCACCCTGGTATGTGAGGAACTGTGAGGATATCCAGAAAGTATATCCCCAACACTCACAATTTTGGGGTTCTAGGACGATTTACAATGACCGGAAGACCCAATACATGTTTGAGAGATATGACCAAAAGCTCGTTGTATTCGTGTTTTATGGCCGTTTTCAAGAGCTATTGCCTACAGTTTTGGGGTTCTAGGGCGATTTACAATGACAGTAAGACCCGATACAAGTTTGAGAGATATGACCAAAAACTCGTCGTATTCGCGCTTTATGGCTGTTTTCATGAGCTATTGCCCATGGTTGGGTGTAAGGTCCCCAACCTTGAATAAGATTGAGCCCCCTGTGTTTACAATGCTAGTCCCTGGATCAATAGCTAGCATCCACAGTTAAGATGTAATATCAAGAACAAAGGTCATAATATAACTTTATAACCAGGAATAACATAATCTTATTACATCATACATAGCTCATTTGGCTATTACATTACATTGCAGCGGAATAACTATAGTCATGGGGTCCTTCATCTTCAAAGTGCCACAGTGTATGTTGGTTGTAGACTTTGTAATCCTAATCAATCAATCTTCACTAAAAACAATCAACCTGCAACATTATAAGTTACAGCCACAAGGGTCAATACATTTGAATTGTATTGGCAAGTTTCACTATTATGATGAATATAAGTGGATCCTATCATTACATGCAAATTTGGCTAAGTAGGGTTTCAGGCTCATTTGCATAAAGCAATATTTTATCCTATCTTTTCAAAAATGGTTTTTTGGTCCTTTTTCAAAACTCCTTTCAAAAAAAAACTCTTGAACTCCTTGATAAAAACTCAAGTGTTCAAGTAACTCCAAGTGCATCAAGTTTTGTCAAAATCTCTTGAGTTCCTTGGTAACTCCAAGTGCATCAAGTTTTGTCAAAATCTCTTGAGTTCCTTGGTAATTCCAAGTGCATCAAGTTTTGTCAAAATCTCTTGAGTTCCTTGGTAATTCCAAGTGCATCAAGTTTTGTCAAAATCTCTTGAGCTCCTTGGTAACTCCAAGTGCATCAAGTTTTTAAAAGTTTTCTTTTGGAAATTAGAGTGTCGAGATCTTCCATAGCTTCAGGCCTTAGTTGCTCAGTATTGTCCATAACCGGGGACACGGCTAAGTACTTAGATTTTATTATCTTCTGCAGAAGTTGTACACTTTACCCACATGTCCCACTCTCATCTTGTTGCCACCAGTGGCCGCTGGATTAGTACTCACCAAGATGGAATACTGGCAGATTGAGAGTGTGACGAAGTCTTTCCAAAAGGTCCTCCCATACACCATTGCTAGCTTGTCTTTAGCCCCCATGAAGCATTCCAGATCCCCATGTCTGGTAACTAAAGACAATGTATGGGTCTTCCTAATGTAATCGACTAAGCCAGGGCCATAATAGCATGTGGTTGCATTTAAAGCCACAATTGGAGAAGCATGTTCAATCTCTAAGTTTCCTAGGTGGGTTTTCTTTTGGAGCACAACACAAAGAGGTTACCATAGTCATGGTTCCTTTTGTTGCCACCTTCTCCAAAACTTAAAGTATCCTCCACCTAGGTGGTTCATTGAGTCCTTGTTTTATTATATAAAACACAAGTCCTTTTCTCATCTTTGTAAAATCTCAACATGTATCTCTTTTCAAAATATAGCATGGCTAAGCATGTAACAACTACAATATTTTCACTAAGGAATGTATAGGGAATCCTATTAGGATTTAGCATAGCATAAGTATAGAAATTATTTTCATGCATGTTTTCAAAATCCACTAAGTATAATGAAAATAGTAGGACTTTTGTATGATAGTGTAACTTGCCTTTTTGGTAGGGAAGGGTGGTTCACTCCTTGATCTTGCTAGTCTCACACTTCACTACAAGTCAATCAAGCAAACACCAATCAACTAACATTCCATACCAAGAATCACTCAAACAAATTCACACACAAGACTATGGAAGCTAAGTCATGCATAAGCATGCAAAGGTTGGTTCTATTGTAAGGATGGTCTCCACTAGGCTTCTAAATTTTGTAAGTTCCAAATTGGTCACTTTCCAAAATGGCAAAGCCATTGGTTAGAGGGTTTTGCTCAAAAACCATTTTAAAATCCATTCATCATTTTATGTGGTGGGAAATATTTCTATCAAGGCAAAACTTTATGTTTTTCACCAAATGTGTTGCTATTGCAAAACTTGGTGTTTTGGGTCAGTAGGTTTGGTCCAAAACATTTTTCCAAGGTTTTTACTCCAAAACATTTTCATAAACAAAACCAATAGTTTTTATTTAGCTAGAAATGGACTAAACCAATTAATCCATTCTAAACTTTCCAAATTCATTTTCCAAAACATGGGTTGGTTCCTAGGGTCAGTAAGGTCACAACAATCCATTTTGCAAAGGTTTTAACCCAAAAATCATTTTTAAACAATTTTTCTAATCTAAACAAGCAATCAAATGTTTCTTCATAATCCACCAATCTAACAAGTACTATTTGCTAATCCAAAGGCATGGTTAGCTAGGGTTTGTTCCACTGATTCCAACGGTATAAAATTTGTAATTTTTGGACGTGTGGTTTGAAAGTTACAGAGGTTTGAAAATGGCAAAAAAATCTGTTTTTCAAATTCTGTTTTAAAACATCTCTGGGCCACGTGTCTGTATCCTATTGGCTCATAACGGTTCGATAGGATCGCGTGATGTGGACCGCAGGATTTAAGTGGGATTGTGCGGTGCAGATCAAACGTAACAGTTCAGGTTAAGTGATCTATCGTGTGCACAGGATCGTGATCTAACGGCTCACATCGTATCAGCCAGGAACTGGCGGCGCTGCGGTGGCTACCGGCGGCGGAGCTGTCGGTCATCGACGGTGCCGACGATGCAGGAAACGAGGGAGGAAAAGAACATGCTCACCGTGCTCGCAAGAACATGGGGAAGCTCGAGGTAGTGTCGTCTTATCGCGGGGCGCACTGGAGTGAGCTTGATTGCTCGCCGGAGTGGAGCTGCGCCTCGGCCTTGCTCAGTCGTCGTCGAGGATGGTGCTAGGGATCACTCAGAGGCAAACGAAATGCACGGTCAGATGCGCCAAGACACGACGAAGGTGTGTGCGTGAATGAGAGGGGAAGGGGCGGTCTGGTCTCACCGGTGGGACTCGTCGGAGCGGAGGCAGACGGCGGTGGTGCTGGAGGTTGTCGTTGTCGATGCTCTGGAGCGCCCGCGGTCGTACAAAGGGCACAGGCGGATGCGCCTGGATGTGGTGAATATGCCTGCGTGTAGAGGGAGTCGAGGGGCGGCCGTGGTTCGCCGGATTTTGCTGGAGAAGGTCGCCGGAGCAGAGAAGTCGAGCTCGAAATTCCGGCAGCCTCGTGGCAGAGAGGAGACGGGGTTTGAGGGGAAAGATAGAGCGGAGAGGGGCGAATAAGTACGCGTGATCACAGCGGGGAGTTATTTGGCCAATTACGCGTATTGACACCGGCAGTAACTCGGCGGTAACGGCTGGGCGACGAGGTCTCGTTGAAGACGATGAATAGTGAAGGGTGGGTCCCGGCGTCAGTGGGGAAAACGTTTCAGGTGGGGTCCTCTGGTCAGCGTCGGTGCGGGTATGTGTTCGTGTGCAAAACGTTTCGTGCAGGGGAGCAGACTGAGCTGGACTGGGCTGCTGTTGGGCCACTTTGTTGGGCTGGGTCTGTTTTCTCTATTTTTTTCTGTCTGTTTGTTTTATTCTTTTCTAATTATTTTTCTGTTTTGAATTTCAATCAATTTTTCAAACATTCAAACAAATTCAAACAATTCAAACAATCACTCAACTTTGTATTTTGAATTTGGTTCTGTTTATCAACATAATCCAAATCTCAAAAACAAAATTAATATTTTTATTTATTTTTTTGGATCCATTTAATAATTAAATAAATGGATCTTTAGTTTAATAAAATAGGGTTTGATTTAGTTGATAAAATTTCCATTTGAAATCCCAATAAAACACTTTAGTAGGTTTTATTTGAGAAAACAAAATACTTGGAAAACTTATTTAAGATAAATAAGTTTTAGTGCTTATTTAAAATGGGAAAAGCCTTTACTTAAATAAAATTGGATATTTAAATCCTTATTATTTTATTTAAATAAACCTTTACTCATTTTAATCAAAGCAAAACCTTTTTGTTTCAAAGTCTTGGCCAAGGTTTAATTTGGCTTTATAAAATAATCTTTATTTAAAATATTTCTTTTCATTTTGAAAACCAAAACCTTTTATAAAAGATTTCAAAGTAGTGTTTCCAAAATATTTTATTTTCCTTTATTAAATGTTTATTTTTATAAATCCCTTTAGGATTTAATTTGATCTAAATTGGTTTGGGTTTTTGGTAAGGGCTTTATTAGCTTTGGAAATTCAATTTCCTTATCTCAATATAATCATAAGATTTTATTTATGGTTCCAATTTGAGTGAAACCAATTTCTAAGGCTTTATTTTATTTCTATTTGCCTTTCTTGATCCTTTGTGAATATTGTTGATCAATTTTGGTATGGATCAAATCCATGGATTTGGAGACAACTTTGGAAAATGATTTCCTTCCATTAGGGTTTAGGGATTTGGATTTATTTTCCAAGTGTTCAAATTTCCAGATACATTCATTGAGGAATGCATTTCCCTTGATTTGGATTTTTGTTGAACTCAAACTTTAACCAAAGTTTGTTCAAGATGGGATTTTAAGTTTCCTTTTAGAAACAAAAGTTTCTTTTCACCCTGATTTTCAACAAAAATTTATTTTGTTTATTTATTTTTCACATTACAAGATTTGGAAAATCTTGGGATGTGACAGGCTACCACCCTTAAAAGAAATCTCGTCCCGAGATTTGGGAAGGCTAGGGTTACAAGTTGGCTTCAAGGCAACTAGGGTACTACCACCCTTAAAATAAAGTCTCAAAGGGTTACATTGATGGTTCTCTTGACTATAGGTTCAACACTTGATATTCAGACAAGGAATCCTTATTTGACTCAACTGAGTTATCTAATCCACTTCTTCTATCTCTTCAACGTTTCCATCCATGTCAATGTGGTTCACATGTCCTTTCTGGGTCACATTGGAGTCATTTCCATTGGCTTTTCTAGCATCCTTTTTCTTTTTCTTCTCAGGACAGTTTGATGCATAGTGTCCAAGTTCCTTGCGTATAGCAATCAGAATCGCTAATGTCTTTCTTCCTGAATTTGTCTTGTTGATTCTGACCAAGGTCATCTCCATTGTCAGTATCATTTCCATTATTCTCACTTCCATTGTTGTTGTGGTGATACTGATGTGGTTCAGAATCTTCATCGATCCTTTTGAATGAATGCTTCTTCTTTGATGATCCTGAATAGTTCTTGAGTTTATGCTTCCTCTTTCTGTTCTCAACTTGATTCATCTTGTTTTCCAAAATGATGGCTTTGTCACAGAGGGATTGATAAGTTGGGACATAGGCAACAACTAGCTGTAGGTTCAACTCATCATTAAGTCCTTCAAGAAATTTTACAATGCTAGTCCCTGGATCAATAGCTAGCATCCACAGTTAAGATGGAATATCAAGAACAAAGGTCATAATATAACTTTATAACCAGGAATAACATAATCTTATTACATCATACATAGCTCATTTGGCTATTACATTACATTGCAGCGGAATAACTATAGTCATGGGGTCCTTCAAGAAATTTTTATTTTCTCTTAGCATCTGTATCAACTTCATCCGGTGCATAGCGTGCCAGATTGTTGAATTCTTCAATATACTCAGCCACACTGAGGTGATGTTGTTTCAGATTGTGAAACTCCTTTTTCTTCAAGTACATTACTCCAGGTGAGATGTGAGTTGTTCTGAATCCATCCTCAAAAATAGCCCAAGTTACATCTTCAAGGGGAGTGGTGATCTGGAAGTTATCCCACCATGTTGCTGCTGGTCCTTCAAGTAGAAATGCTGCAAACCTAACTTTTTCTCCATCGGTGCAGCCAACAGTCACTAAGTATTTGTTTACTGAACATAACCATTCATCAGCTTCCATTGGATCAGTTGTTCCAGAGAACCTTGTAGGCCTAAGTTTCAGAAACTTGGTGAGCATATCTAGTGCTGGAGGATTATTCTGATTGTTGTTGTTGTTATTCAAATTCTGTATGAATGTGGTCATCTGTTGCATCAACTCTGTCTGAGCCGCCATCATCTGTTGCATCTCAGGGGTGAAGTTGTTGTTGTTTTGGTTGGGGTTGGCACGACGGGGAGGCATCTGTTGGTTTGATAGGGATAAGTATTGGTGGATAGGTTTTTAAGAAGTCCTAACACACAACTCAAAACAATCAAGTTCAATCAAACAATCAAACCATCAAACATTCAACAAGCAACCAATCACTTAACAACTTATGAACTTAACTCATGAGTTGAAGTAAACAACAAGTTTCAAGCATATTTTTAGGCAACCAAAAATAATTTTGTTACACCACATAAGTTGGTGGGTTTGACTTAACTAAAATATGGTGGTCCATCTATATGGTTCACTTGGAATCTTGCCATCCTTCTTTGTTGATTCTTCTTGAATGAGGTCTTTGTATCCTTGGAGAATTCTTGTGTCTTGGTCACAAAACTTCAAGGTGGTGATGGCTCCTTCTAAGTTGTGTTTCCTTAGTCTTCAAGTCTTGGGCAAAATTTCTTGTATCACTTGTAGTCCTTTGTAGTATCCAAGTTGGAAGTCCTTGGTGAACATGCTGAAGATGTTGAAGTCATTAGAGTTGAAGAAGTTGAAGTCATTGGAGTTGAAAGTTGAAGTCCTTTGCACATGGTGTAGTCTTTGGTCATGGTGTAGGTTTTTCCATCAAGTTTGAAATAGAAGAGATGTAGAGTTGAAACCAAAATGGTTGAGGAAAGAGTTTACAAGATTGTTTTGTAAATAAGTTTTGGAACAAATACAACTCCTATTTTTCTAAGGGTTTTTGTCCAAACCTAGGGTTACAAATCCTACAGGCAACACAATGCTCTGATACCATCTGTAACGTCCCCAACCTTGAATAAGATTGAGCCCCCTGTGTTTACAATGCTAGTCCCTGGATCAATAGCTAGCATCCACAGTTAAGATGTAATATCAAGAACAAAGGTCATAATATAACTTTATAACCAGGAATAACATAATCTTATTACATCATACATAGCTCATTTGGCTATTACATTACATTGCAGCGGAATAACTATAGTCATGGGGTCCTTCATCTTCAAAGTGCCACAGGCAGATGTTGGTTGTAGACTTTGTAATCCTAATCAATCAATCTTCACTAAAAACAATCAACCTGCAACATTATAAGTTACAGCCACAAGGGTCAATACATTTGAATTGTATTGGCAAGTTTCACTATTATGATGAATATAAGTGGATCCTATCATTACATGCAAATTTGGCTAAGTAGGGTTTCAGGCTCATTTGCATAAAGCAATATTTTATCCTATCTTTTCAAAAATGGTTTTTTGGTCCTTTGTCAAAACTCCTTTCAAAAAAAACTCTTGAACTCCTTGATAAAAACTCAAGTGTTCAAGTAACTCCAAGTGCATCAAGTTTTCTCAAAATCTCTTGAGTTCCTTGGTAACTCCAAGTGCATCAAGTTTTGTCAAAATCTCTTGAGTTCCTTGGTAATTCCAAGTGCATCAAGTTTTGTCAAAATCTCTTGAGTTCCTTGGTAATTCCAAGTGCATCAAGTTTTGTCAAAATCTCTTGAGCTCCTTGGTAACTCCAAGTGCATCAAGTTTTTAAAAGTTTTCTTTTGGAAATTAGAGTGTCGAGATCTTCCATAGCTTCAGGCCTTAGTTGCTCAGTATTGTCCATAACCGGGGACACGGCTAAGTACTTAGATTTTATTATCTTCTGCAGAAGTTGTACACTTTACCCACATGTCCCACTCTCATCTTGTTGCCACCAAAGGTCACTGGATTAGTACTCACCAAGATGGAATACTGGCAGATTGAGAGTGTGACGAAGTCTTTCCAAAAGGTCCTCCCATACACCATTGCTAGCTTGTCTTTAGCCCCCATGAAGCATTCCAGATCCCCATGTCTGGTAATTAAAGACAATGTATGGGTCTTCCTAATGTAATCGACTAAGCCAGGGCCATAATAGCATGTGGTTGCACACGAAAGCCACAATTGGAGAAGCATGTTCAATCTCTAAGTTTCCTAGGTGGGTTTTCTTTTGGAGCACAACACAAAGAGGTTACCATAGTCATGGTTCCTTTTGTTGCCACCTTCTCCAAAACTTAAAGTATCCTCCACCTAGGTGGTTCATTGAGTCCTTGTTTTATTATATAAAACACAAGTCCTTTTCTCATCTTTGTAAAATCTCAACATGTATCTCTTTTCAAAATATAGCATGGCTAAGCATGTAACAACTACAATATTTTCACTAAGGAATGTATAGGGAATCCTATTAGGATTTAGCATAGCATAAGTATAGAAATTATTTTCATGCATGTTTTCAAAATCCACTAAGTATAATGAAAATAGTAGGACTTTTGTATGATAGTGTAACTTGCCTTTTTGGTAGGGAAGGGTGGTTCACTCCTTGATCTTGCTAGTCTCACACTTCACTACAAGTCAATCAAGCAAACACCAATCAACTAACATTCCATACCAAGGATCACTCAAACAAATTCACACACAAGACTATGGAAGCTACGTCATGCATAAGCATGCAAAGGTTGGTTCTATTGTAAGGATGGTCTCCACTAGGCTTCTAAATTTTGTAAGTTCCAAATTGGTCACTTTCCAAAATGGCAAAGTCATTGGTTAGAGGGTTTTGCTCAAAAACCATTTTAAAATCCATTCATCATTTTATGTGGTGGGAAATATTTCTATCAAGGCAAAACTTTATGTTTTTCACCAAATGTGTTGCTATTGCAAAACTTGGTGTTTTGGGTCAGTAGGTTTGGTCCAAAACATTTTTCCAAGGTTTTTACTCCAAAACATTTTCATAAACAAAACCAATAGTTTTTATTTAGCTAGAAATGGACTAAACCAATTAATCCATTCTAAACTTTCCAAATTCATTTTCCAAAACATGGGTTGGTTCCTAGGGTCAGTAAGGTCACAACAATCCATTTTGCAAAGGTTATAACCCAAAAATCATTTTTAAACAATTTTTCTAATCTAAACAAGCAATCAAATGTTTCTGCATAATCCACCAATCTAACAAGTACTATTTGCTAATCCAAAGGCATGGTTAGCTAGGGTTTGTTCCACTAATTCCAACGGTATAAAATTTGTAATTTTTGGACGTGTGGTTTGAAAGTTACAGAGGTTTGAAAATGGCAAACAAATCTGTTTTTCAAATTCTGTTTTAAAACATCTCTGGGCCACGTGTCTGTATCCTATTGGCTCATAACGGTTCGGTAGGATCGCGTGATGTGGACCGCAGGATTTAAGTGGGATTGTGCGGTGCAGATCAAACGTAACGGTTCAGGTTAAGTGATCTATCGTGTGCATAGGATCGTGATCTAACGGCTCATCGTATCGACCGAGGCTGGCGGCGCAGTGGCATACCGGCGGCGGAGCTGTCGGTCATCGACGGTGCCGACGATGCAGGAAACGAGGGAGGAAAAGAACATGCTCACCGTGCTCGCAAGAACGTGGGGAAGCTCGAGGTAGTGTCGTCTTATCGCGGGGCGCACTGGAGTGAGCTTGATTGCTCGCCGGAGTGGAGCTGCGCCTCGGCCTTGCTCAGTCGTCGTCGAGGATGGTGCTAGGGATCACTCAGAGGCAAACGAAATGCACGGTCAGATGCGCCAAGACACCACGAAGGTGTGTGCGTGAACGAGAGGGGAAGGGGCGGTCCGGTCTCACCGGTGGGACTCGTCGGAGCGGAGGCAGACGGCAGCCGTGCTGGAGGTTGTCGTTGCCGACGCTCTGGAGCGCCCGCGGTCGTACAAAGGGCACAGGCGGATGCGCCTGGATGTGGTGAATATGCCTGCGTGTAGAGGGAGTCGAGGGGCGGCCGTGGTTCGCCGGATTTTGCTGGAGAAGGTCGCCGGAGCAGAGAAGTCGAGCTCGAAATTCCGGCAGCCTCGTGGCAGAGAGGAGACGGGGTTTGAGGGGAAAGATAGAGCGGAGAGGGGCGAATAAGTACGCGTGATCACAGCGGGGAGTTATTCGGCCAATTACGCGTATTGATGCCGGCAGTAACTCGGCGGCAACGGCTGGGCGACGAGGTCTCGTTGAAGACGATGAATAGTGAAGGGTGGGTCCGTCGATGGGGAAAAGCTCAGTGGGGTCCTCTCGGTATGTGTTCGTGTATGTGTTCGTGCAAAGCGTTTAGTGCAGGGAAGCATGAGCTGAATTTGTTGGGCCACTTTGTTGGGCTGGGTCTGTTTTCTCTATTTTTTTCTGTTTGTTTGTTTTATTCTTTTCAAATTCTTTTTCTGTTTTGAATTTCAATCAATTTTTCAAACATTCAAACAAATTCAAACAATTCAAACAATCACTCAACTTTGTATTTTGAATTTGGTTCTATTTATCAACATAATCCAAATCTCAAAAACAAAATTAATATTTTTATTTATTTTTTTGGATCCATTTAATAATTAAATAAATGGATCTTTAGTTTAATAAAATAGGGTTTGATTTAGTTGATAAAATTTCCATTTGAAATCCCAATAAAACACTTTAGTAGGTTTTATTTGAGAAAACAAAATACTTGGAAAACTTATTTAAGATAAATAAGTTTTAGTGCTTATTTAAAATGGGAAAACCTTTACATAAATAAAATTGGATATTTAAATCCTTATTATTTTATTTAAATAAACCTTTACTCATTTTAATTAAAGCAAAACCTTTTTGTTTCAAAGTCTTGGCCAAGGTTTAATTTGGCTTTATAAAATAATCTTTATTTAAAATATTTCTTTTCATTTTGAAAACCAAAACCTTTTATAAAAGATTTCAAAGTAGTGTTTCCAAAATATTTTATTTTCCTTTATTAAATGTTTATTTTTATAAATCCCTTTAGGATTTAATTTGATCTAAATTGGTTTGGGTTTTTGGTAAGGGCTTTATTAGCTTTGGAAATTCAATTTCCTTATCTCAATATAATCATAAGATTTTATTTATGTTTCCAATTTGAGTGAAACCAATTTCTAAGGCTTTATTTTATTTCTATTTGCCTTTCTTGATCCTTTGTGAATATTGTTGATCAATTTTGGTATGGATCAAATCCATGGATTTGGAGACAACTTTGGAAAATGATTTCCTTCCATTAGGGTTTAGGGATTTGGATTTATTTTCCAAGTGTTCAAATTTCCAGATACATTCATTGAGGAATGCATTTCCCTTGATTTGGATTTTTGTTGAACTCAAACTTTAACCAAAGTTTGTTCAAGATGGGATTTTAAGTTTCCTTTTAGAAACAAAAGTTTCTTTTCACCCTGATTTTCAACAAAAATTTATTTTGTTTATTTATTTTTCACATTACAAGATTTGGAAAATCTTGGGATGTGACATTGGGGTTATAGGGCGATTTACAACGATAGTAAGACATGATACATGTATGAGAGATATGACCAAAAACTCGTCGTTTTGGGGTTCTAGGGCGATTTACAATGACACTAAGACCCGATAGAAGTTTGAGAGGTATGACAAAAACTCATCGTTTTAGTGTTTTATGGCCATTTTCATGAGCTATAGCTCTAGTTTTGGGGTTCCAGGGTGATTTACAACGACAATAAGACCCGATACATGTTTGAGAGATATGACCAAAAACTCGTCGTATTCGTGTTTTATGGCCGTTTTCATGAGCTATTACCCACAATTTTGGGGTTCTAGGGCGATTTCCAATGACCGTAAGACCCGATACAAGTTTGAGAGATATGACCAAAAGCACGTCGTTTTCATGTTTTATGGCCATTTTCATGAGCTATTACCAACGGTTTTGGAGTTCTAGGGCGATTTACAACGAGAGAAAGACTCGATACATGTTTCAGAGATATGACCAAAAACTCGTCGTTTTCCTGTTTTCTGGCCGTTTTCATGAGCTGTTACCCACAGTTTTGGGGTTCTAGGGCGATTTACAATGACCGTAAGACCCGATACATGTTTGAGAGAAATGACCAAAACCTCGTCGTATTCTTGCTTTATGGCTGATTCCATGAGCTATTACCCACAGTTTTGGGGTTCTATGGCGATTTACAATAACCATAAGAGCCGGTACCTGTTTGAGACATATGACCAAAAACTTTTTGTTTCCACATTTTATGGCTGTTTTCATGAGTTATTGCACATAGTTTTGGAGTTCTATGGTAATTTACAATGATCGTAAGAGCCTATACATGTTTGAGAGATATGAACAAAAACTCATCGTATTCGTGTTTTATGGCCGTTTTCATGAGATATTGCCCATAGTTTTGGAGTTCTAGGGTGATTTACAATCATCATAAGAGCCGGTACATGTTTGAGAGATATCACCAAAAACTCGTCGTTTTGGGGTTCTAGGGTGATTTACAACGACCATAAGACCCGATAGAATTTTGAGAGATATGACCAAAAACTCGTCATTTTCGTGTTTTATGGTTGTTTTCATGACCTATAGCTCACAGCTTTGGGGTTCCAGGGCGATTTACAACGACAACAAGACCCGATACATGTTTAAGAGATATGCCCAAAAACTCGTCGTATTCGTGTTTTATGGCCGGTTTCATGAGCTATTCCCACTGTTTTGGGGTTCTAGGGCGATTCACAACGACTGTAAGACTCGATACATGTTTGAGAGATATGACCAAAAACTCGTCGTATTCGTGTTTTATGGCCGTTTTCATGAGCTATTGCTCACGGTTTTGGGGTTCTAGGGCGATTTACAATGATAGTATGACCAGATACATGTTTGAGAGATATGACCAAAACCTCATCGTATTCGCGTTTTATGGCCGTTTTCATCAGCTATTGCCCACGGTTTTGGGGTTCTAGGACGATTTACAACGACAGTAAGACCCGATAAAAGTTTGAGAGATATGATCAAAAACTCGTCGTTTTCGTGTTTTATGGCTGTTTTCCTGTGCTATTGCTCACATTTTTGGCGTTCTAGGGCGATTTACAATGACAGTAAGACCCGATACATGTTTGAGAGATATGACCAAAAACTCGTCGTATTCGTGCTTTATGGCCGTTTTCATGAGCTATTGCCCATAATTTTGGGGTTCTAGGGCGATTTACAACGACAGTAAGACCCGATACATGTTTGAGAAATATGACCAAAAACTCGTTGTTTTCGTGTTTTATGGCCGTTTTCATGAGCTATTGCCCACAGGGGTTCTAGGGAGATTTACAACGATAGTAACACCCGATACATGTTTGAGAGATATGACCAAAAACTCATCGTATTCGTGCTTTACGGCCGTTTTCATGAGCTATTACCCACAGTTTTGGGGTTCTAGGGCGATTTACAATGACAGTAAGACTCGATACAAGTTTGAGAGACATGGCCAAAAACTCGTCATATTCGTGCTTTATGGCCGTTTTCAAGAGCTATTGCCTACAGTTTTGGGGTTCTAGGGCGACTTACAACGATAGTAAGACCCGATACAAGTTTGAGAGATATGACCAAAAACTCGTCCTATTCGCACATTATGGCCGTTTTCATGAGTTATTGCCCATGGTTGGGGTTATAGGGTGATTTACAACAACAGTAAGACCCGATACATGTTTGAAAGATATGACCAAAAACTCGTCGTATTCGTGTTTTATGGCTGTTTTCATGAGCTATTGCTCACAGTTTTGTGGTTCTAGGACGATTTACAATGACCGGATGACACAATACAAGTTTGAGAGATATCACCAAAAACTCGTTGTATTCGTGTTTTATGGCCGTTTTCAAGAGCTATTGCCTATAGTTTTGGGGTTCCAGGGCGATCTACAATGACCGTAAGACCCGATACAAGTTTGAGAGATATGACCAAAAACTCGTCGTATTCGCGCTTTATGGCCGTTTTCATGAGCTATTGCCCATGGTTGGGGTTATAGGGCGATTTACAACGATAGTAAGACCCGATACATGTTTGAGAGATATGACCAAGAACTCGTCGTATTCGTGTTTCATGGCCGTTTTGATGAGCTATTACCCATAGTTTTGGGGTTCCAGGGCGATTTACAATGACAGTAAGACTCGATACAAGTTTGAGAGATATGACCAAAAACTCGCCGTATTCGCGTTTTATGGTCGTTTTCATGAGCTATTGCCCACTGTTTTGGGGTTCTAGGGCGATTTACAACGATAGTAAGACCCGATAAAAGTTTGATAGATATGATCAAAAACTCGTCTTTTTCGTGTTTTATGGCCATTTTCATGAGCTATTGCCCACGGTTTTGGGGTTCCAGGGCGATTTACAACGACCATAAGACCTGATACAAGTTTGAGAGATATGACCAAACACTCGTTGTATTCGCGTTTTATGGCTGTTTTCATGAGCTATTGCTCACAGTTTTGGGGTTCTAGGACGATTTACAATGACCGGAAGACCCAATACAAGTTTTAGAGATATGACCAAAAAGTCGTCGTTTTCGTGTTTTATGGCCGTTTTCATGAGCTATTGCTCACGGTTTTGGGGTTCTAGGGCGATTTACAACGACAGAAAGACCCGATACAAGTTTGAGAGATATGACCAAAAACTCATTGTATTCGCATTTTATGGCCATTTTCATGAGTTATTCCTCACAATTTTGGGGTTCTAGGGAGATTTACAACGACAGTAAGACCAAATACATGTTTGAGAGATATGACCAAAAACTCGTTGTTTTCATGTTTTGTGGCTGTTTTCATGAGCTATTGCCAGAGTTTTGGGGTTCTAGGGCGATTTACAACGACCGTAAGACCCGATACATGTTTGAGAGATATGACCAAAAACTATCGTATTCGCGCTTTATGGCCGTTTTCAAGAGCTATTGCCTACAATTTTGGGGTTCTAAGGCAATTTACAACGACAGTATGACCCGATACAAGTTTGAGAGATATGACCCGATGCGCTCGACTTTCGACGTAGAGCTCGTTGGGAACCCCAAGAGGAAGGTACGATGAATATAGCAGCAAGTTTTCCCTCAGTTATGATACCAAGGTTTAATCGAACCAGTAGGAGCAAGGAAACACCCCAAAGGTGTTACTAGCTGAGCTTTGGCAGGGCGCACTACCGGTGCTAGTAGCAACGTGGAGACCTGCAAAACACAACCATAGAACTTTGTCCCCAACTTGCGATGAGGTTGTCAATCTCACCGTGTTTTGCGGAAAACAAAGGATTAAACGTATCGAATGGAAAGAAGTAAAAGTTTGCAGAAAGTAAACACAAAGCAGTAAAAGATTGTAGACCGGGATCCATAGTTCACTAGAGGTGGCTCTCCTTAGATAAATAACATGCTGGGTGAACAAATTACAGCGGGGCAATTGACAAACACCGAGAAAGCAATACATGAATATACTAATCATCTTGACTCCTCTGAGACTTGATTGGGCATTACAACATAATACATAGACCAGAGGCATGAGCCCACTATCGAGCATAAATACTAACTCTTGGAGTTGCTAGCATCTACTTGGCAAAGATAGCTACTAACAATGGAAAGCATGCAAGATCTCAAATAACAAAGACATGATAGAATCAATAATCAATCTGAAATAGCATCTCAATATCCATCGGATCCCCGCAAACACAACATGTATGAATTACAAATAGATGATCTTGATCATGAACGGAGCTCACAAGATCTAAACATGAAAGCACAAAGGAGGACAAACCAGCCATCTAGCTACTACATGGATCCGTAGTCCAAGGCTGAACTACTCACGCATCACACCGGAGGCTTGCATGGTGATGAAGAAGGCCTCCAGGGTGAATTCCCCTCTCCGGCAGGGTGCCGAGAAGAGCTTCAGATCCCTCCCAATCTAGGGGTGGAGATGACGGCGGCTACAGACTCTTTCGTGGATTTTTAATCGGGTACTTAGGGTTTTCGTCCTGAGGGCAACTTATAGGCGGAAGAAGAGGCCGAGGGGGTGCCGGGAGCGGCCACACCACCCCCTGGCGCGGGCCAGGTCTGGCCGCATGGACAAGTGGTGTGGTGGCTCCCTGGCCCTTCTCCGTCTCGTATTCTGGCACTTGATCCCTTCGGGAAAAATAGGCACTTTGGCTTTTGTCCCGTCCAATTTCGAGAATATTCATTTTTTGATTTTCCTGGAACCAAAAACAGCAGAAATCAGGCAGCTGGCACTGTGGCTCTTGTTAATAGGTTAGTCCAAGAAATCATATGAAATTACTCCAAAGTTGGAACAAATCACAAGAAAGTGGATAAAACCAAGCATGGAACATCAAAAATTATAGATACATTGCAATGTATCATGACCAAAAACTCGTCGTATTCGCGCTTTATGGCCGTTTTCAAGAGCTATTGCCGACTGTTTTGGGGTTCTTGGGCGATTTACAACGACAGTAAGACCCGATAAAAGTTTGAGAGATATGATCAAAAACTTGCCGTTTTCGTGTTTTATGGCTGTTTTCATGAGCTATTGCCCACTGTTTTGGGGTTCTAGGGCAATTTACAACGACAGTAAGACCCGATAAAACATTGAGAGATATAATCAGAAACTCGTCGTTTTCGTGTTTTATGGCCGTTTTAATGAGCTATTGCCCACCGGGGTTCTAGGGAGATTTACAACGACAGTAACACCCGATACATGTTTGAGAGATATGACCAAAAACTCGTCGTATTCGCGCTTTATGCCTGTTTTCATGAGCTATTACCCACAGTTTTGGGGTTCCAGGGCGATTTACAACGACAGTAAGACCCGATACATGTTTGAGAGATATGACCAAAAACTTGTCGTTTTCGTGTTTTATGGCTGTTTTCATGAGCTATTGCCCATGGTTGGGTTTATAGGGCGATTTACAACGATAGTAAGACCCAATACATGTTTGAGAGATTTGACGAAAAACTCGTCGTTTTCGTGTTTTGTGGCTATTTTCATGAGCTATTGCCCAGAGTTTTGGGGTTCTAGGGCGATTTACAACGATCGTAAGACCCGATACATGTTTGAGAGATATGACCAAACACTCGTCGTATTCGTGTTATATGGCCGTTTTCATGAGCTATTGCCCACAGTTTTGGGGTTCTAGGGTGATTTACAATGACCATAATACCCGATACAAGTTTGAGAGATATGACCAAAAACTCGTCGTATTCACGCTTTATGGTCATTTTCAAAAGCTATTGCCTACAGTTTTGGGGTTCCAGGGCGATTTACAACAACAGTAAGACCTGATACAAGCTTGACAGATATGACCAAATACTCGTCGTATTCGCGCTTTATGGCGGTTTCCATGAGCTGTTTCCCATGGTTGGGGTTATAGGGCGATTTACAATGACAGTAAGACCCTATACGTATTGAGAGATATGACCAAAAACTCGTTGTTTTCGTGTTTTATGGCTGTTTTCATGAGCTATTGCCCATGGTTTTGGGGTTCTAGGGAGATTTACAACGACAGTAAGACCCGATACAAGTTTGAGAGATATGACCAAAAACTCGTCGTATTCGCACTTTATGGCCGTTTTCATGTGCTATTTCTCACAATTTTGGGGTTCTAGGGCGATTTACAACGATAGTAAGATCCGATACATGTTTGAGAGATATGACCAAAAACTCGTCGTTTTCGTGTTTTGTGGCCGTTTTCATGAGCTATTGCCCAGAGTTTTGGTGTTCTAGGGCGATTTACAACGACCGTAAGACCCGATACATGTTTGAGAGATATGACCAAAAACTCGTCGTATTCGCACTTTATGGCAGTTTTCAAGAGCTATTGCCTATTGTTTTGGGGTTCTAGGGCGATTTACAAATAAAGTAAGACCCGATAAAAGTTTGAGAGATATGATCAAAAGCTCGTCATTTTCGTGTTTTATGGCCGTTTTCATGAGCTATTGCTCACAGTTTTGGGGTTTTAGGGCGATTTACAATGACAGTAAGACCCGATACATGTTTGAGAGATATGACCAAAAACTTGTCGTTTTCGTGTTTTATGGCCGTTTTCATGAGCTATTGCCCACAGTTTTGGGGTTCCAGGGCGATTTACAACGACCATAAGACCCGATACAAGTTTGAGAGATATGACCAAAAACTCGTTGTATTCGCGCTTTATGGCTGTTTTCATGAGCTATTGCTCACAGTTTTGGGGTTCTACCTTTGTCATTCTCCCAAGCTTCAGCATTGTCTTTAATACGGTCGAGAAGATCCCATTTAGCTTCTTGTTCCATGTGAGTGAATGATCCAGCGCAAGAAGCATCCAATAAATATTTATCATGTAGAGGGAGCCTTGCATAAAAGGTATTGATAATAATATTGTTGGGGAGCTCATGAATGGAACATTTGAGCATCAGTAACTTCAATCTCCCCCAAGCTTGAGTTGTACTCTCTCCATCAAGAGGCCAAAAGTTGTATATTTGATTCTGATCTTTATGAATCTCACTAGGAGGATAAAACTTTAAATAAAAGAGAGGCACTATTTCCTCCCATTCCAGAGCTTGACCATTCTTCAGCAGCTTATACCAATCCCCAGCTCTTCCTTTTAGCGACAATGAGAATAACTTCTTCTTAACTTGATCTGTAGTAATACCTGCACACTTGAACAACCCGCATGATTCGTGTATAAAGAGTAAATGATCACCGGGATGGACAGTTCCGTCCCCAACATAGTAGTTATCCATAACACGATCAATAATTCTTGTAGGTATTTTGAAAACATCATACTCAGCAGGTGGTGGCTTATCTACTACCTTAGCAGTGGTAGTAGCATTACCAAATAAGAAACTCAGCAAATTATCCATAACAAAAAATAAAGCAACTAACAGAAGTAAACAATACTCACAGTAGAAGTTTCCTTTACCAAATCCACTCTCCAATAGCACTTCACTCCCCGGCAACGGCGCCAGAAAATAGTCTTGATGACCCACAAGTATAGGGGTTGTATCGCAATATTTTTGATAAGTAAGAGTGTCGAACCCAACGAGGAGCAGAAGGTGCTGGCTAGTGGTATGGATCAGGAATTCTCTGCAAATACTTAGCAAACGGATTTTTAGGGGTTTTCGATAAGGGAAGTAAACAAAGTATGAGTAAATGAAAGACAGTAGGAATAAATGCAGCAAGTGGCCCAATATGTTATGCAGCAAAGGACAAGCCGGTTGTATTACTTAAGATGACCAAATGTTCTCGAGGACATATGGGAAGACTGTCAAGTGCTTTCGCTTCATATAGTTGATTAATCTTCTTTAGCTTGCTAAGTGTTGTGTGGGTGAACATGTGCTAACGTACCGCCCCATCCAAGACTAATACATACTTGTGATTATACCCCTTGCAAACATCCGTAAGTACAAGAAAGTAATTAAGGTAGAAACCTAACCATAGCTTTAAACTCTAAGACCCTTACGTCCCTTGTGCAATGGTTTCCTAACGGGGGTTCAGGTTTCTGTCACTCCGGCAACCCCTACGATTAGTAGCCAAATACACAATGCATTCCGCTAGGCCCATATAGGTGAAGTGTCATGTAGTCGACGTTCACATGACACCACTAGAAGAAGTACACCACAACTTAAATAACAATCTACTGAATCTTTCTCAACACAACTCCACTACTAACAACAAGACTTCTCCCATGTCCTCAAGAACAAAATGAACTACTCACAAGACATCATAAGGATCATGATCAGAGATGAAATAATGATGTATAATAATCTGAACATAAACAATAATTCAATGGTTCACTCAATAGCATCAACTACAAAGAGTAATCAACACCGGGAAAGTTTCCCCTATGAACTATGCAAGATTCAACTCAATTGTTACAGCAATATGGAGATGGTGATGAGGGTGATGATGGTAATGATGGTGGTGATGATGATGATGATCCCGATGAAGTCCAGCTTGATGGTGGTGTTGATGGCGACGATCTCCCCTCTCCGGGAAGGAATTCCCCGGCTGAAATCTGTCTGCCGGAGAGATCTTTCTCTCTCCGTGTTTTTCGCCCCGCAGAGGCAGCGGAATCTTTCTGTGGTCGCTCCCTGAGTCTTAGGGTTTCGGGAGGATGATATACGCCTGAGGGGAGAGGCTGGAGTGGGCCAGGGTGGCCACACAACCCCTAGGCGCGGCCTAGGCCTACCCGCGCCATGGGGTGGTGTGGGCCCCCTGTGGCCCACCTCCACTCCATCTTCTGGCATCCTTAGTCTTCTGCAAAAATAGGATTTTCTGTATATTTTCCTAGATTTTATGATCTTCGCGAATTTTGCCTCCAAAAAGCACCTTTTCCATCAGAATCCTGACTGCAGCGGTCCATGCTCCAAAAGTCATCAACCATGCAAAAATAGATGAAATAACATAAGTATCACCTCTCAATACGAAATATATCAATGAATAATAGTGAATTAAGACATATAATAGTGATGCAAAATGGACGTATCAACTCCCCCAATCTTAGACTTCGCTTCTCCCCAAGCGAAACTGAGCTCAATAAACATGACCTCAGGTTTATGGAGTGAAGAGTCGATAAAAGAATACGGACAAGAAGCATCACATTCATTAAATACATAGATCATAATAGAAGACAACTCACTATTATATAACTCAACTTGTAATGAGCAAAGGAAACACAATAAAGATACATAAAGTGAATCATAATTGGTAATGGCAAACTTAGCTCTTGGTTGAAGAATAGTTGATAATTTCCTGGAGTTCTCAAATAACTGGTTTTTCAATGAAAGCCTTCAAAGTAGTAAACATCAGGATAAGAGCAATGTGCAAAACAAGGAACATAAGAAACATGAATGAATAAATCAACATATGAATGAATGAAACACAACAACTCAAAAATACTTGCTGAGATAGAAGGGAGTAGGTTTACTGACTCAACTACAAAGTAAAAGAAAGGCCCTTCAAAGAGGGAAGCAGGGATTGCAAGTCTCATAAAGAGCTCCCAAAAATTATGATACTTACTAGCTTTCAGCTCTCATTGCCCCTATCATAGGCATCTTTAGGTGATTAAGGTTAAAGTGACACATCTAAGAGGATATGCTTGACAAGTTATAAGTTGAAATCTCATGCCCCTTACTTATGAGTACCGATCCTCATGCTACTCAACTTCAGTCACGAGCAAGCTCTTGTCATTCTAAATATATGCGTATCATTGAGAACCGCCAACGGGGTACCCCTTGCACATGACACAGGAGCTATCCCGTAATCAAGATGACAAGGCAAGCAGACAATGAGCATCTCAGCGATCTTTTTATTTGCTATTTGCATAGGTTTTTATTGAGGATGCTTCATAGAATGCTCACTATAGTTATGCTGCAAGTTTCCACCATGATTGGGCATGGCTTAGGCTAGCGGCCCAGGCGTTTCTCTAACACACATATAAATTCCATGATCTTACAAGTTCCACTTTTATTTCACACCGCCGGGATCCATAAGCAAAAGAACATGATATCAACTAGGTACAAAGTACCAAATGAAGTGGTGAAAGCGGTCCCCATGATACATGGTTCAGCTAACTTCAACTCATAAAGCGCAAGCATATACGCAACAAAGAAGGACCCAATGGTTCAAGTTTATTAAATGCAAGAAAGTAAAGTGTGTCATCAAGTTCGTGAGAGCTTTAATCACTGATTTTCACATAACAAGTTTAATTTGGGAGGTAGACAAAACAAGAATTTACTTGGAATAGCAATATTGCTACTAGGTAGGTATGGTGGACACAAATGGCATGGGTTTTGGTTTAAAGGAGGTGGATGCACGAGAAGAATACCCTCTCAATACAGGTTTTTGGCTAGCAAGGCTGGGTAGCAAGTATAAGAGTTGAGGGAAACAAACAATCATACAAGTGATAAAGACAAACATGCAATCTTCCTTGGAAACACAAAAGATCTTAACTAGAGAATACTAGACTTATGAGCAAATCAAGAAAGAAAGATGAAGAAATTTCATCCCTTTTTTGCTTCGAAACTTTCCTTATCGACTGAAAACTGCAAAAATATAGTTGTATTGTAGTTTCGTGGAACTTTTCTTACCAGAACTGTTACCTACATGAAAACAGACTCTGCAGGTCTCTGAATTTTTTCCTCAATGAATTTCTCTAGAGTTATAACTTGAAAGGCATCAACATCTTCATTGTTCGAATCTCCAGCAATATAGTGTTGGAGTCGCTGTCCATTCACTACTTGTGTAATATTATCTTGAGAAGAAATTTTTATTGCTCCTGAACGGTATACTTCTTCAATGATGAAAGGTCCTTCCCATTTTGATAGTAGCTTACCTGCAAAAAATCTGAGACGAGACCTATACAATAGAACTTTCTGACCAACATGAAATTCTCTCTTAAGTATTCGCTTGTCATGCCATCTTTTCAATTTTTCCTTAAAGAGCCTAGCATTCTCATAGGCTTCACTCCTCCATTCATCTAACGAACTTAAGTCAAATAATCTTTTCTCACCAGCGAGCTTACAATCTCTATTTAGTTCTTTCACTGCCAAGTAAGCTTTGTGTTCTAATTCTAAGGGTAGGTGGCAAGCTTTCCCATAAACCATTTTATAAGGAGACATTCCCATAGCATTTTTGTAAGCAGTTCTATAAGCCCATAAAGCATCATTCAACTTCTTAGCCCAGTTTTTTCTAGACCTTTTAACAGTCTTTTGCAAGATAGATTTAATTTCTCTATTTGATAACTCTACTTGCCCGCTTGTTTGGGGGTGATAAGCTGAAGCAATTCTATGATTAACATCATATTTAGCGAGGGTCTTCCTAAAACCGCCATGAATGAAATGAGAACCCCCATCAGTCATGAGATACCTAGGCACTCCAAACCTAGGAAAGATAACGTCCTTAAGCATTTTTAGAGAGGTTTCTGTCAAGACTTTTTCGAGGAATGGCTTCTACCCACTTAGTAACATAATCAACGCAACAGAATATGAGGTAACTGCTCAAGGAGGGAAAGGACCCATAAAGTCGAATCCCCAGCAATCAAAAGGTGCAATAACTTGAGAGTAGTTCATAGGCATTTCATTGCGTCTAGAAATATTACCAACACGCTGACATTCATCACAAGATAACACAAATTTTCTTGCATCTTTAAAAAGGGTAGGCCAGTAGAAACCAGATTGTAGTACTTTTTGTGCAGTTCTATCTCCTGCATGATGTCCTCCATAGGCGCTACCATGAGATTTACGCAATATCTCTTTTTGTTCATATTCTAGAACACATCTTCGCATAATACCATCAACTCCTTCTTTGTATAAGTGTGGGTCATCCCAAACATAATGCCTCAAATCATAAAAAAACTTTCTTCTTTGCTGAGCTGTAAAAGTTGGAGGAAAATACTTGGAAACAATAAAGTTAGCATAATCAGCATTCCTCGCGAGCTCACCCCTACTGCGGCTAACTTTTCATTTGGGAAACTATCATTAACAGGCATAGGATCAAAAGAGATGTTTTCCAAACGAGATAAATTATCAGCTACAGGGTTTTCAGCACCCTTCCTATCTACTATGTGTAGATCAAACTCCTGTAAAAGCAGTACCCATCTAATAAGCCTAGGCTTAGCGTCCTTCTTCGTCATAAGATATTTAATAGCAGCATGATCAGTGTGAATGGTTACTTTTGAGTCCACAATATAGGGCCTAAACTTATCACAGGCAAAAACAACAGCTAGAAATTCCTTTTCAGTAGTGGCATAGTTCCTTTGAGCAGCGTCTAGAGTCTTACTAGCATAATGGATAATGTTTAACTTTTTATCAATACGTTGCCCAAGGACAGCCCCTACAACAAAATCACTAGCATCACACATTATTTCAAAGGGTAAACTCCAATCAGGTGGTTGAACAATAGGGGTTGTAGTTAAAGCCTTCTTAAGAGTTTCAAAAGCATCCCTACAATCATCATCAAAAACGAAAGGTACATCATTTTGAAGAAGATTAGTGAGAGGTTTTGATATCCTAGAGAAGTCTTTAATAAACCTCCTATATAAACCAGCATGACCAAGGATACTATGAGTACCTTTGATGTCTCTTGGACATGGCATCTTCTCAATTGCCTCAACCTTAGCTCTATCAACTTCTATGCCTCTTTCAGAAACTTTATGCCCAAGAACAATCCCTTCATTAACCATGAAGTGGCATTTCTCCCAATTAAGAACAAGATTAGTTTCTTCACATCTCTGCAAAACTTTATCAAGGTTGTGCAGATAATTATCAAAATCAGTTCCATAGACAGAAAAGTCATCCATGAACACTTCTACAATTTCCTCACAAAAACCATGAAAGATAGCAGACATGCACCTTTGGAAAGTAGCAGGAGCATTACATAAACCAAAAGGCATACGTCTATAAGCATAAGTTCCATAAGTGCAAGTAATAGTAGTTTTTTCTTGATCTTGTTGTTTAACAGCAATTTGAGAGAAACCAGAATAACCATCAAGAAAACAAAAATGGGTCTTTTTAGACAACCTTTCCAACATTTGATCAATAAAAGGAAGCGGGTAGTGATCTTTCTTAGTAACTTTATTGACTTTCCTAAAATCGATGCACATCCTATAGCCTACCACTATTCTTTGAGGAATAAGCTCATCATTATCATTAGGGACAACGGTAATACCTCCCTTTTTAGGAACACAATGAACATGACTAACCCATTCACTATCAGCAATAGGGTAAATAATACCAGCATCAAGGAGTTTCAATACCTCATTCCTTACCACTTCCTTCATCCTAGGATTTAAACGTCATTGGTGCTCCACCACCGGCTTCGCATCTGGTTCTATGTTGATAGAGTACTGACATATAGTAGGTGAAATCCCTTTTAAATCATCCAGATTATAGCCCATAGCTCCTCGATGTTTCCTTAAAACTTCCAATAACCTTTCTTCTTCCTTCCCTGAAAGTTTAGCGCTAACAATAACAGGATATATCTTTTTATCATCTAGATAAGCACATTTAAGATCATCAGGGAGAGGTTTTAGATCGAAAACAGGATCCTTTTTAGGTGGCATCGTGGTACCCAAGTCTTCTACAGGCAAGTCGTGCTTAAGCTTCATAGGTTGATCACGGAGAATCCTGTCAATCTCATTCCTTTCTTCCATGAAGATTTCACTTTCATGATCTTCCATAAACTGCTGCAAAGCATTGTTAGGAGCAAGAGCAATAGAAGCAAGTTGTTCAACCCTAAAATCCTCATTATGGGTTTCCTCTTCGCAAGGTTCTTCAGCAAATTTCGAAAAATTAAACTCATAAGATTCCCCATCAAACTTAGTCAAGATTTTCTCCCTCTTGCAATCAATAATAGCTCCACAAGTACTCAAGAAAGGTCTACCAAAAATGATAGGGTAGGTTTTACTAGCAGCCAAACCAAGTACTAGAAAATCCGCAGGGTACTTAATCTTACCACAAAGAACTTTCATGTCTCGTACAATACCAATTGGAGAGATGGTCTCTCTATTAGCAAGGTGAATAACCACATCAATCTCTTCCAACTCGCAAGGACTGATTTCATGCATAATTTCTCTGTAAATCTCAAAAGGAATAGCACTAGAACTAGCACC
Source organism: Avena insularis (assembly GCA_023614405.1). Classification (NCBI taxonomy): domain Eukaryota; kingdom Viridiplantae; phylum Streptophyta; class Magnoliopsida; order Poales; family Poaceae; genus Avena; species Avena insularis. The sequence goes on from CM042694.1 coordinate 110,211,380, forward strand.
AATATCACATAAACCATAATAGCAATGATCACCAATTCTAATAGAAAGCACAGGAACACTAGCCTTTTTAGTTCTATTGGGATGTGAAACAATATTAGAAGCATCCTCGCAAAAGACTATGTGCCCATCTTCTACGCTTTTAGTGACAAGGTCTTTCACAATTGCTACCACAGGTTCAATGTTTATTTGTTCATCAGGTTTTACAGTTCTTTTTTCACTTTTGGTGATTACATTAGTTATCATAGGATGGTCCTTTACCTTTTCGGGGAAGGGAATCTTCTTGATATAAGGTTCAGGTAAGATGGGGTCAATAATGCAATACTCAGCACTTCCAATAGGAGCATAGTCAACAATATCTTTGTAAGGTGCATGGTATTTGTTCCATCCCCTTTTTGGAATTTTGATATAGGAAGCAAAAGCTCTAAAGCAATTCGTAATAACTTGCAAATCAAGACCATAAATATTACTAATATTTTGAAAGTCATCAGTTCCCATAAAAGATTCAATGCATTCATAATCATAATTTATACCTGACTTTCTACCTTTGTCATTCTCCCAAGCTTCAGCATTGTCTTGAATACGGTCCAGAAGATCCCATTTAGCTTCTTCTTCCATGCGAGTGAATGATCTAGCGCAAGAAGCATCCAATAAATCTTTATCATGTAGAGGGAGCCTTGCATAAAAGTTACTGATAATAATATTGTTGGGGAGCTCATGAATGGGACATTTCAGCATCAGTAACTTCAATCTCCCCCAAGCTTGAGCTGTACTCTCTCCATCAAGAGGCAAAAAGTTGTATATTTGATTTCGATCTTTATGAATCTCACTAGGAGGATAAAACTTTGAATAAAAGAGAGGCACTATTTCCTCCCATTCCAGAGCTTGACCATTCTTCAGCAGCTTATACCATTCCTCAGCTCTTCCTTTCAGCGACAATGAGAACAACTTCTTCTTAACTTGATCTGTAGTAATACATGCACACTTGAACAACCCGCATGATTCGTGTATAAAGAGTAAATGATCACCGGGATGGACAGTTCCGTCCCCAACATAGTAGTTATCCATAACACGATCAATAATTCTTGTAGGTATTTTGAAAACATCATACTCAGCAGGTGGTGGCTTATCTACTACCTTAGCAGTGGTAGTAGCATTACCAAATAAGAACCTCAGCGAATTATCCATAACAAAAAATAAAGCAACTAATGTATAAACAATACTCACGAGAAGTTTCCTTTCCCGATTCCACTCTCCAATAGCGCTTGACTCCCGACAACGGTGCGGAAAATAGTCTTGATGACCCACAAGTATAGGGGGTGTATCGCACTATTTTCGATAAGTAAGAGTGTTGAACCCAACGAGGAGTAGAAGGTGCTGGCTAGTGGTATGGATCAGGAATTCTTTGCAAATACTTAGTAAACGCATTTTTAGGGGTTTTCAATAAGGCAAGTAAACAAAGTACGAGTAAATAAAAGACAGTAGGAATAAATGCAGCAAGTGGCCCAATCCTTTATGCAGCAAAGGACAAGCCGGTTGTATTACTTAAGATGACCAAACGTTCTCGAGGACACATGGGAAGACTGTCAAGTGCTTTCGCTTCATATAGTTGATTAATCTTCTTTAGCTTGCTAAGTGTTGTGTGGGTGAACCTGTGCTAACGTACCTTCCCATCCAAGAATAATACATACTTGTGATTATACCCCTTGCAAACATCCGTAAGTACAAGAAAGTAATTAAGGTAGAAACCTAACCACTGCTTTGAACTCTAAGACCCTTACGTCCCTTGTGCAATGGTTTCCTAACGGGGATTCATGTTTCTGTCACTCCGGCAACCTCTACGATTAGTAGCCAAATACACAATGCATTCCCCTAGGCCTAGATAGGTGAAGTGTCATTTAGTCGACATTCACATGACACCACTAGAAGAAGTACACCACAACTTAAATAACAATCTATTGAATCTTTCTCAACGCAACTCAACTACTAACAACAAGACTTCTCCCATGTCCTCAAGAACAAAACGAACTACTCACAAGACATCATATGGATCAAGATCAGAGATGAAATAATGATGTATAACAATCTGAACATAAACAATAATTCAATGGTTCACTAAATAGCATCAACTACAAAGAGTAATCATAACCGGGAAAGTTTCCCCTATGAACTATGCAAGATTCAACTCAATTGTTACAGCAATATGGAGATGGTGATGAGGGTGCTGATGGTAATGATGGTGGTGATGATGATGATGATCCCGATGAAGTCCAGCTTGATGGTGGTGTTGATGGTGACGATCTCCCTCTTCGGAAGGAATTCCCCAGAAATCATCTCAGGAGATCTTTTCTCTCTCGGTGTTTTCCGCCCTGCAGAGGCGGCGGATTCTTTCTGTGGTCTCTCCCCGAGTCTTAGGGTTTTGGGAGGATGATATATGCCAGAAAAATAGGATTTTCCGTATATTTTCCCGGATTTTCTGATCTTCGCAAATTTTGCCTCGAAACAACACCTTTTCCATCAAAATCCTGACTGCAGCGGTCCATGCTCCAAAAGTCATCAACCATGCAAAATTAGATGAAATAACATAAGTATCACCTCTCAATACGAAATATATCAATGAATAATAGTGAATTAAGACATAGAATAGTGATGCAAAATGGACGTATCAGGGTTCTAGGGCGATTTACAACGGCGGAGAGCGATACAAGTTTGAGAGATATGACCAAAGACTCGTCGTATTCACGCTTTATGGCCGTTTTCATGAGCTATTGCCCAAAATTTCGGGGTTCTAGGGCGATTTACAACGACAGTAAGACCCGATACATGATTGAGAGATATGACCAAAAACTTGTCGTTTTCGTGTTTTGTGGCCGTTTTCATGAGCTATTGTCCAGAGTTTTGGGGTTGTAGGGCGATTTACAACGACCGTAAGACCCGATACATGTTTGAGAGATATGACCAAAAACTCGTCGTATTCATGTTTTATGGCTATTTTCACGAGCTATTGCCTATAGTTTGGGGTTCTAGGCGATTTACAATGATAGTAATACCCGATACATGTTTGAGAGATATGATCAAAAACTCATCGTATTCGCGCTTTATGATCATTTTCAAGAGCTATTGCCTATAGTTTTGGGGTTCCAGGGCGAATTACAATGACCGTAAGACCCGACACAAGTTTGAGAGATATGACCAAAAACTCGTTGTATTCGTGTTTATGGCCGTTTCATGAGCTATTGCCCCCAGTTTTGGGGTTCTAAGGAGATTTATAATGACCGTAAGACCTGATACAAGTTTGAGAGATATGCCCAAAAACTCATTGTATTCGTGCTTTATGGTCGTTTTCATGAGCTATTGCTCACAGTTTTGGGGTTCTAGGGCGATTTACAAGGACCGGAAGACCCAATACAAGTTTGAGAGATATGACCAAAAACTCGTTGTTTTCGTGTTTTATGGCGTTTCATGAGCTATTGCTCACAGTTTTGGGGTTCTATGGCGATTTACAATGACCGGAAGACCCAATACAAGTTTGAGAGATATGACCAAAAACTCGTTGTTTTCGTGTTTTGCCGTTTTCATGAGCTATTTGTCACGGTTTTGGGGTTCTAGGGCGATTTACAACGACCGGAAGACCCAATACAAGTCTGAGAGATATGACCAAAAACTCGTTGTTTTCGTGTTTTGTGGCCGTTTTCATGAGCTATTGCTCACGGTTTTGGGGTTCTAGGGCGATTTACAATGACAGTAAGACCCGATACAAGTTTGAGAGATATGACCTAAAACTCGTTGTATTTGTGTTTTATGGCTGTCTTCATGAGCTATTGCCCACGGTTGGGGTTCTAGGGCGATTTACAACGACAGTAAGACCTGATACATGTTTGAGAGATATGACCAAAAACTCATCGTATTCATGTTTTACGGCCGTTTTCATGAGCTATTGCCCACAATTTTGGGGTTATAGGTCGATTTACAACGACAGTAAGACCAGATACATGTTTAAGAGATATGACCAAAAACTCGTCGTTTCCGTGTTTTATGGCAGTTTTCATGGGCTATTGCCCGTAGTTTTGGGGTTATAGGGCGATTTACAACGACAGTAAGATCCGATACATGTTTGATAGATAGACAAAAAACTCGTCGTATTCATGTTTTATGGCCGTTTTCAGGAGCTATTGCCCATAGGGGTTCTTGGGAGGTTTACAACGACAGTAACACCCGGTACATGTTTGAGAGATATGACAAAAAACTCGTCGTATTCGCGCTTTATGGCCATTTGCATGAGCTATTACCCACAGTTTTGGGGTTCCAGGGCAATTTATAATGACAGCAAGACTCGATACAAGTTTGAGAGATATGACCAAAAAACTCGTTGTTTTCGTGTTTTATGGCCGTTTTCATGAGCTATTGCCCACGGTTTTGGGGTTCCAGGGCGATTTACAACGACCGTAAGACCCGATAAAAGTTTGAGAGATATGATCAAAAACTCGTTGTATTCGCGTTTTATGGCCATTTTCATGAGCTTTTGCTCATAGTTTTGCGTTCTACGAAAATTTACAATGACCGGAAGACCCCATACAAGTTTGAGAGATATGACCAAAAAGTCGTCGTTTTCGTGTTTTATGGCCGTTTTCATGAGCTATTGCTCATGGTTTTGGGGTTCTAGGGCGATTTACAACGACAGTAAGACCCGATACAAGTTTGAGAGATATGACCAAAGACTCGTTGTATTCCGGTTTTATGGCCGTTTTCATGAGCTATTGCTCACAGTTTTGGGGTTCTAGGACGATTTACAATGACCGGAAGACCCAATACAAGTTTGAGAGATATGACCAAAAAGTCGTCGTTTTCGTGTTTTATGGCCGTTTTCATGAGCTATTGCTCATGGTTTTGGGGTTCTAGGGCGATTTACAACGATAGTAAGACCCGATATAAGTTTGAGAGATATGACCAAAAACTCGTTGTATTCGCATTTTATGGCCGTTTTCATGAGCTATTGTCCACAATTTTGGGGTTCTAGGGCGATTTACAACGACAGTAAGACCCGGTACATGTTGAGAGATATGACCAAAAACTCGTCGTTTTGGTTTTATGGCTGCTTTCATGAGCTATTGTCCACAATTTTGGGGTTCTAGGGCGATTTACAACGACAGTAAGACCCGATACATGATTGAGAGATATGACCAAAAACTTGTCGTTTTCGTGTTTTGTGGCCGTTTTCATGAGCTATTGTCCAGAGTTTTGGGGTTGTAGGGCGATTTACAACGACCGTAAGACCCGATACATGTTTGAGAGATATGACCAAAAACTCGTCGTATTCATGTTTTATGGCTATTTTCACGAGCTATTGCCCATAGTTTTGGGGTTCCAGGGCGATTTACAATGACCGTAATACCCGATACAAGTTTGAGAGATATGATAAAAAACTCATCGATTCGCTTATGATCATTTTCAAGAGCTATTGCCTATAGTTTTGGGGTTCCAGGGCGAATGACAACGACCGTAAGACCCGACACAAGTTTGAGAGATATGACCAAAAACTCGTTGTATTCGTGTTTTATGGCCGTTTTCATGAGCTATTGCCCCTAGTTTTGGGGTTCCGGGGCGATTTATAATGACCGTAATACCCGATACAAGTTTGAGAGACATGACCAAAATCTCGTCGTTTTCGTGTTTTATGGCCGTTTTCATGAGCTATTGCTCATGGTTTTGGGGTTCTAGGGCGATTTACAACGACCGGAAGACCCAATACAAGTTTGAGAGATATGACCAAAAACTCGTTGTTATCGTGTTTTATGGCCGTTTTCATGAGCTATTGCTCATTGTTTGGGGGTTCTAGGGCGATTTACAATGATAGTAAGACCCGATACAAGTTTGAGAGATATGACCTAAAACTCGTTGTATTTGTGTTTTATGGCCGTCTTCATGAGCTATTGCCCACGGTTGGGGTTCTAGGGCGATTTACAAAGACAGTAAGACCCGATACATGTTTGAGCGATATGACCAAAAACTCGTCTTATTCGTGTTTATGGCTGTTTTCATGAGCTATTGCCTACAATTTTGGGGTTCTAGGGCGATTTACAACGATAGTAAGACCCAATACATGTTTGAGAGATATGACCAAAAACTTGTCGTTTTCGTGTTTTGGGCCATTTTCATGAGCTATTGCCCAGAGTTTTGGGGTTCTAGAGCGATTTACAATGACCGTAAGACCCGACACAAGTTTGAGAGATATGACAAAAAACTCGCCGTATTCGCGTTTTATGGCCGTTTTCATGAGCTATTCCCCGCAGTTTTGGGGTTCTAGGGCGATTTATAATGACCGTAAGACCTGATACAAGTTTGAGAGATATGCCCAAAAACTCATTGTATTCGTGCTTTATGGTCGTTTTCATGAGCTATTGCTCACAGTTTTGGGGTTCTAGGGCGATTTACAATGACCGGAAGACCCAATACAAGTTTGAGAGATATGACCAAAAACTCGTTGTTTTCGTGTTTTATGGCCGTTTTCATGAGCTATTGCTCACAGTTTTGGGGTTCTAGGGCGATTTACAATGACCGGAAGACCCAATACAAGTTTGAGAGATATGACCAAAAACTCGTTGTTTTCGTGTTTTGCCGTTTTCATGAGCTATTGGTCACGGTTTTGGGGTTCTAGGGCGATTTACAACGACAGGAAGACCCAATACAAGTCTGAGAGATATGACCAAAAACTCGTTGTTTTCGTGTTTTGTGGCCGTTTTCATGAGCTATTGCTCACGGTTTTGGGGTTCTAGGGCGATTTACAATGACAGTAAGACCCGATACAAGTTTGAGAGATATGACCTAAAACTCGTTGTATTTGTGTTTTATGGCTGTGTTCATGAGCTATTTCCCACGGTTGGGGTTCTAGGGCGATTTACAACGACAGTAAGACCTGATACATGTTTGAGAGATATGACCAAAAACTCATCGTATTCATGTTTTACGGCCGTTTTCATGAGCTATTGCCCACAATTTTGGGGTTATAGGTCGATTTACAACGACAGTAAGACCAGATACATGTTTAAGAGATATGACCAAAAACTCGTCGTTTCCGTGTTTTATGGCAGTTTTCATGGGCTATTGCCCGTAGTTTTGGTGTTATAGGGCGATTTACAACGACAGTAAGATCCGATACATGTTTGATAGATAGACAAAAAACTCGTCGTATTCATGTTTTATGGTCATTTTCAGGAGCTATTGCCCATAGGGGTTCTTGGGAGGTTTACAACGCGGTAATACCAATGTTGCATGTTTCAGAGATATGACGAAAAACTCGTCGTATTCGTGCTTTATGGCCATTTGCATGAGCTATTACCCACAGTTTTGGGGTTCCAGGGCAATTTATAATGACAGCAAGACTCGATACAAGTTTGAGAGATATGACCAAAAAACTCGTTGTTTTCGTGTTTTATGGCCGTTTTCATGAGCTATTGCCCGGTTTTGGGGTTCCAGGGAGATTTACAACGACCGTAAGACCCGATAAAAGTTTGAGAGATATGATCAAAAACTCGTTGTATTCGCGTTTTATGGCCATTTTCATGAGCTTTTGCTCATAGTTTTGCGTTCTACGAAAATTGACAATGACCGGAAGACCCAATACAAGTTTGAGAGATATGACCAAAAAGTCGTCGTTTTCGTGTTTTATGGCCGTTTTCATGAGCTATTGCTCATGGTTTTGGGGTTCTAGGGCGATTTACAACGACAGTAAGACCCGATACAAGTTTGAGAGATATGACCAAAGACTCGTTGTATTCCGGTTTTATGGCCGTTTTCATGAGCTATTGCTCACAGTTTTGGGGTTCTAGGACGATTTACAATGACCGGAAGACCCAATACAAGTTTGAGAGATATGACCAAAAAGTCGTTTTCGTGTTTTATGGCGTTTTCATGAGCTATTGCTCATGGTTTTGGGGTTCTAGGCGATTTACAACGATAGTAAGACCCGATATAAGTTTGAGAGATATGACCAAAACTCGTCAGATTCGTGATTTTATGGCCGTTTTCATGAGCTATTGTCCACAATTTTGGGGTTCTAGGGCGATTTACAACGACAGTAAGACCCGGTACATGTTTGAGAGATATGACCAAAAACTCGTCGTTTTCGTGTTTTATGGCCGTTTTCATGAGCTATTGCCCAAAATTTCGGGGTTCTAGGGCGATTTACAACGACAGTAAGACCCGATACATGATTGAAAGATATGACCAAAAACTTGTCGTTTTCGTGTTTTGTGGCCGTTTTCATGAGCTATTGTCCAGAGTTTTGGGGTTGTAGGGCGATTTACAACGACCGTAAGACCCGATACATGTTTGAGAGATATGACCAAAAACTCGTCGTATTCATGTTTTATGGCTATTTTCACGAGCTATTGCCCATAGTTTTGGGGTTCCAGGGCGATTTACAATGACCGTAATACCCGATACAAGTTTGAGAGATATGATAAAAAACTCATCGTATTCGCGCTTTATGATCATTTTCAAGAGCTATTGCCTATAGTTTTGGGGTTCCAGGGCGATTTACAATGACCGTAAGACCCGATACAAGTTTGATAGATATGACCAAATACTCGTAGTATTCGCGCTTTATGGCCTTTTTCATGAGGTATTTCCCATGGTTGGGGTTATAGGACGATTTACAATGACAGTAAGACCCGATACATGTTTGAGAGATATGACCAAAAACTTGTCGTATTCGTGTTTTATGGCCGTTTTCATGAGCTATTACCAACAGGGGTTCTAGGGAGATTTACAATGATAGTAAGACCCGATACATGTTTGAGACATATGACCAAAAACTCGTCGTTTTCGTGTTTTATGGCCGTTTTCATGAGCTATTGCTCAAGGTTTTGGGGTTGTAGGGCGATTTACAATGACCGTAAGACCCGATACAAGTTTGGGAGATATGACCAAAAACTCGCCGTATTCGCGTTTTATGGCCGTTTTCATAAGCTATTGCCCCCAGTTTTGGGGTTCCAGGGCGATTTATAATGACCGTAACACCTAATACAAGTTTGAGATATATGGCCCAAAACTCGTTGTATTTGTGCTTTATGGCCGTTTTCATGAGCTATTGCTCATGGTTTTGGGGTTCTAGGGCGATTTACAACGACAGTAAGACCGGATACAAGTTTGAGAGATATGACCAAAAACTCGTTGTATTTGCGTTTTATGACCGTTTTCATGATCTATTGCCCACGGTTAGGGTTCTAGGGCGATTTACAAAGACAGTAAGACCCGATACATGTTTGAGCGATATGACCAAAAACTCGTCTTATTCGTGTTTATGGCTGTTTTCATGAGCTATTGCCCACAATTTTGGGGTTCTAGGGCGATTTACAACGATAGTAAGACCCAATACATGTTTGAGAGATATGACCAAAAACTTGTCGTTTTCGTGTTTTGGGCCATTTTCATGAGCTATTGCCCAGAGTTTTGGGGTTCTAGAGCGATTTACAATGACCGTAAGACCCGACACAAGTTTGAGAGATATGGCAAAAAACTCGCCGTATTCGCGTTTTATGGCCGTTTTCATGAGCTATTCCCCGCAGTTTTGGGGTTCTAGGGCGATTTATAATGACCGTAAGACCTGATACAAGTTTGAGAGATATGCCCAAAAACTCATTGTATTCGTGCTTTATGGTCATTTTCATGAGCTATTGCTCACAGTTTTGGGGTTCTAGGGCGATTTACAATGACCGGAAGACCCAATACAAGTTTGAGAGATATGACCAAAAACTCGTTGTTTTCGTGTTTTATGGCCATTTTCATGAGCTATTGCTCACAATTTTGGGGTTCTAGGGCGATTTACAATGACCGGAAGACCCAATACAAGTTTGAGAGATATGACCAAAAACTCGTTGTTTTCGTGCTTTATGGCTGTTTTCATGAGCTATTGCTCACGGTTTTGGGGTTCTAGCGCGATTTACAATGATAGTAAGACCCGATACAAGTTTGAGAGATATGACCTAAAACTCGTTGTATTTGCGTTTTATGGCCGTTTTCATGAGCTCTTGCCCATGGTTGGGGTTCTAGGGCGATTTACAACGATAGTAAGACCTGATACATGTTTGAGAGATATGACCAAAAACTCGTCATTTTCGTGTTTTATGGCCATTTTCATGAGCTATTGCTCATGGTTTTGGGGTTCTAGGGCGATTTACAATGACCGTAAGACCCGACACAAGTTTGAGAGACATGACCAAAAACTCGCCGTATTCGTGTTTTATGGCCGTTTTCATGAGCTATTGCCCCCAGTTTTGGGGTTCTAGGGCGATTTATAATGACCTTAAGACCTGATACAAGTTTGAGAGATATGCCCAAAAACTCGTTGTATTCGTGCTTTATGGCCGTTTTCATGAGCTATTGCTCACAGTTTTGGGGTTCTAGGGCGATTTACAATGACCGGAAGACCCAATACAAGTTTGAGAGATATAACCAAAAAGTCTTTGTTTTCGTGTTTTATGGCCGTTTTCATGAGCTATTGCTCACGGTTATGGGGTTCTAGGGCGATTTACAATGACAGTAAGACCCGATACAAGTTTGAGAGATATGACCTAAAACTCGTTGTATTTGCGTTTTATGGCTGTTTTCATGAGCTATTGCCCACGGTTGGGGTTCTAGGGCGATTTACAACGATAGTAAGACCTGATACATGTTTGAGAGATATGACCAAAAACTCATCGTATCGTATTTTACGGCCATTTTCATGAGCTATTGCCCACAATATTGGGGTTATAGGGCGATTTACAATGATAGTATAACCAGATACATGTTTGAGAGATATGACCAAAAACTCGTCGTTTTCGTGTTTTATGGCCATTTTCATGAGCTATTGCTCATGGTTTTGGGGTTCTAGGGCGATTTACAATGACCGTAAGACCCGGAACAAGTTTGAGAGACATGACCAAAAACTCGCCGTATTCGCGTTTTATGGCCGTTTTCATGAGCTATTGCCCCCAGTTTTGGGGTTCTAAGGAGATTTATAATGACCGTAAGACCTGATACAAGTTTGAGAGATATGCCCAAAAACTCGTCGTTTTCGTGCTTTATGGCCGTTTTCATGAGCTATTGCTCACAGTTTTGGGGTTCTAGGGCGATTTACAACGACCGGAAGACCCAATACAAGTTTGAGAGATATGACCAAAAACTCGTCGTATTCGTGTTTTATGGCCGTTTTCATGAGCTATTGCTCACGGTTTTGGGGTTCTAGGGCGATTTACAATGACAGTAAGACCCGATACAAGTTTGAGAGATATGACCTAAAACTCGTTGTATTTGTGTTTTATGGCCGTCTTCATGAGCTATTGCCCACGGTTGGGGTTCTAGGGCGATTTACAAAGACAGTAAGACCCGATACATGTTTGAGCGATATGACCAAAAACTCGTCTTATTCGTGTTTATGGCTGTTTTCATGAGCTATTGCCTACAATTTTGGGGTTCTAGGGCGATTTACAACGATAGTAAGACCCAATACAAGTTTGAGAGATATGACCAAAAACTTGTTGTTTTCGTGTTTTATGGCTGTTTTCATGAGCTATTGCTCACAGTTTTGGGGTTCTAGAAGCGATTTACAATGACCGTAAGACCCGATACAAGTTTGAGAGATATGACAAAAAACTTGTCGTTTTCATGTTTTATGGACGTTTTCATGAGCTATTGCCCATGGTTTTGGGGTTCTAGGGCGATTTACAATGACCGCAAGACCCGATACAAGTTTGAGAGATATGACCAAAAACTCGTCATATTCGCGCTTTATGGCCATTTTCATGAGCTATTGCCCACAATTTTGGGGTTCTAGGGCGATTTACAATGACAGTAAGACCCGATACAAGTTTGAGAGATATGACCAAAAACTCATTGTATTCGCGTTTTATGGCCGTTTTCATGAGCTATTGCTCACAGTTTTGGGGTTCTATGGCGATTTACAATGACCGGAAGACCCAATACAAGTTTGAGAGATATGACCAAAAACTAGTTGTTTTCGTGTTTTTCCGTTTTCAATAGCTAATGCCCACTGTTTTGGGTTTCTAGGCCATTTACAACGAGAAGACCCAATACAAGTTTGAGAGATATGACCAAAAACTTGTTGTTTTCGTGTTTTATGGCTGTTTTCATGAGCTATTGCTCACAGTTTTGGGGTCAAGGGTGATTTACAATGACAGTAAGACTTGATGCAACTTTGAGAGATATGACCAAAAACTTGTCGTATTCGCGTTTTATGGCTGTTTTCATGAGCTATTGCTCACGGTTTTGGGGTTCTAGGGTGAATTACAATGACAGTAAGACCCGATACATGTTTGAGAGATATGACCAAAAACTCATCGTATTCATGTTTTATGGCCGTTTTCATGAGTTATTGCCCACAGTTTTGGGGTTGTAGGGCGATTTACAACGTGATGAGACCGATACATGTTTGAGAGATATGACCAAAAACTTCGTCGTTTCCGTGTTTTATGGCAGTTTTCATGGCTATTGCTCCGTAGTTTTGGGGTTATAGGCGATTTACAATGCGGAAGATCCGATACATGTTTGATAGATAGACAAAAAACTCGTCGTATTCATGTTTTATAGTCGTTTTCAGGAGCTATTGCCCATAGGGGTTCTTGGGAGGTTTACAACGACAGTAACACCCGGTACATGTTTGAGAGATATGACGAAAAACTTCGTTTTCGCTTTTATGGCCGTTTTCATGAGCTATTACCCACAGTTTTCGGGTTCTGAGGCAATTTATAATGATAATAAGACCTGATACATGTTTGAGAGATATGACCAAAAATTCGTTGTTTTCATGTTTTATGGCCGTTTTCATGAGCTATTGCCCACGGTTTTGGGGTTCTAGAGCGATTTAGCAACAGTAAGACCCGATAAAAGTTTGAGAATATGATCAAAACTTCGTTGTATTCGTGTTTTATGGCCATTTCATGAGCTTTTGCTCATAGTTTTGCGTTCTACGAAAATTGACAATGGACCAGACCCAATACAAGTTTGAGAGATATGACCAAAAAGTCGTAGTTTTCGTGTTTTATGGCCGTTTTCATGAGCTATTGCTCATGGTTTTGGGGTTCTAGGGCGATTTACAACGACAGTAAGACCCGATACAAGTTTGAGAGATATGACCAAAGAAACCTACTATTCCGGGTTTATGGCCGTTTTCATGAGCTATTGCTCACAGTTTTGGGGTTCTAGGGCGATTTACAATGACCGGAAGACCCAATACAAGTTTGAGAGATATAACCAAAAAGTCTTCGTTTTCGTGTTTTATGGCCGTTTTCATGAGCTATTGCTCATTGTTTTGGGGTTCTAGGCGATTTACAATGTAAGAACCGATAAAAGTTTGAGAGATATGACCAAAAACTTCGTTATTCGTGTTTTATGGCCGTTTTCATGAGCTATTGTCCACAATTTTGGGGTTCTAGGCGATTTACAATGATAAGACCGATACATGTTGGAGAGATATGACCAAATAGTCGTCGTTTTCGTGTTTTATGGCCGTTTTCATGAGCTATTGCCCAAAATTTCGGGGTTCTAGGGCGATTTACAACGACAGTAAGACCCGATACATGATTGAGAGATATGACCAAAAACTTGTCGTTTTCGTGTTTTATGGCCGTTTCATGAGCTATTGTCACAGTTTTGGGGTTGTAGGCGATTTACAAGTGAAGACCCGATACATGTTTGAGAGATATGACCAAAAACTTCGTCGTTTCATGTTTTATGGCTATTTTCAGCTATTGCCCATAGTTTTGGGGTTCGGCGATTTACAATGATAAGACCGATACAAGTTTGAAGATATGACCAAAAACTCATCGTTTTATTCGCTTTATGATCATTTTCATGAGCTATTGCCTATAGTTTTGGGGTTCGAGCGATTTACAATGATAAGACCCGATACAAGTTTGATAGATATGACCAAAAACTTGTAGTATTAGCGCTTTATGGCCGTTTTCATGAGCTATTTCCCATGGTTGGGGTTCTAGGGCGATTTACAATGATGAACCCGATACATGTTTGAGAGATATGACCAAAAACTTGTCGTATTCGTGTTTTATGGCCGTTTCATGAGCTATTACCATTTTGGGGTTCTAGGCGATTTACAATGACAGTAAGACCCGATACATGTTTGAGATATGACCAAAAACTTCGTTTTACGTGTTTTATGGCCGTTTTCATGAGCTATTGCTAAAGGTTTTGGGGTTGTAAGGCGATTTACAATGGAGTAAGACCCGATACAAGTTTGAGAGATATGACCAAAAACTTCGCCGTATTCGCGTTTATGGCCGTTTTCATAAGCTATTGCCCCCAGTTTTGGGGTTCCAGGGCGATTTATAATGACCGTAACACCTAATACAAGTTTGAGAGATATGGCCCAAAACTCGTTGTATTTGTGCTTTATGGCCGTTTTAATGAGCTATTGCTCATGGTTTTGGGGTTCTAGGCGATTTACAACGATGTAAGACCGATACAAGTTTGAGAGATATGACCAAAAACTTCGTTGTATTTCGTTTTATGGCCGTTTTCATGAGCTATTGCCATACTTTTGGGGTTCTAGGGCGATTTACAAAACTGACAAAGACCGATATATGTTTGAGAGATATGACCAAAAACTCGTCTTATTCGCGCTTTATGGCCGTCTTCATGAGCTATTGCCCACAATTTTGGGGTTCTAGGCCGATTTACAACGACAGTAAGACCCGATACAAGTTTGAGAGATATGACCAAAAACTTGTCGTTTTCGTGTTTTATAGCCGTTTTCATGAGCTATTGCCCGAGTTTTGGGGTTCTAGGCGATTTACAATGACCGGTAAGACCCGATACAAGTTTGAGAGATATGACAAAAACTTCGCGTTTTAGTTTATGGCGTTTTCATGAGCTATTGCCACAGTTTGGGGTTCTAGGCGATTTATAATGACCGTAGACCCGATGCAAGTTTGAGAGATATGACCAAAAACTCGTCGTATTCGCGTTTTATGATCGTTTTCATGAGCTATTGGTCATGGTTTTGGGGTTCTAGGACGATTTACAATGACCGTAAGACCCTATACAAGTTTGAGAGATATGACCAAAGACTCATTGTATTCGCGTTTTATGGCCGTTTTCATGAGCTATTGCTCACAGTTTTGGGGTCAAGGGTGATTTACAATGACAGTAAGACTTGATGCAACTTTGAGAGATATGACCAAAAACTTGTCGTATTCGCGTTTTATGATCGTTTTCATGAGCTATTGCTCACGATTTTGGGGTTCTAGGGCGATTTACAATGACCGAAAGACCCGATACAAGTTTGAGAGATATGACCAAAAACTCATTGTATTCGCGTTTTATGGCCGTTTTCATGAGCTCTTGCCCATGTTTGGGGTTCTAGGCGATTTACAATAGTAAGACCGATACATGTTTGAGAGATATGACCAAAAACTCGTCGTTTTGGTGTTTTATGTCCGTTTTCATGAGCTATTGCTCATGGTTTTGGGGGTTCTAGGCGTTTACAATGATAAGACCGATACAAGTTTGAAGATATGACCAAAAACTTCGTCGTTTTCGTGTTTTATGGCCGTTTTCATGAGCTATTACCCAGGTTTTGGGGTTCTAGGCGATTTACAATGACGGTAAGACCTGATACAAGTTTGAGAGATATGACAAAAACTCGTTGTATTCGTGTTTTATGGCGTTTTCATGAGCTATTGCTCAGTTTTGGGGGTTCTAGGGCGATTTACAATGATAAGACCCAATACAAGTTTGAGAAGATATGACCAAAAACTCTTCGTTTTCGTGTTTTATGGCCGTTTTCATGAGCTATTGCTCACTTTTGGGGTTCTAGGCGATTTACAATGACAGTAAGACCGATACAAGTTTGAGAGATATGACCAAAAACTCGCCGTATTCGCGTTTTATGGCCGTTTTCATGAGCTATTGCCCACGGTTGGGGTTCTAGGGCGATTTACAACGACAGTAAGACCTGATACATGTTTGAGAGATATGACCAAAAACTCATCGTATTCGTGTTTTACGGCCGTTTTCATGAGCTATTGCTCACAATATTGGGGTTATGGGCGATTTACAACGACAGTAAGACCCGATACAAGTTTGAGAGATATGACCTAAAACTTGTCATTTTCGTGTTTTATGGCCGTTTTCGTGAGCTATTGCTCATGGTTTTGGGGTCTAGGTGATTTACAACGACGGTAAGACCCGATGAAATTTTGAGAGATATGACCAAAAACTCGTCGTATTCGCGTTTTATGATCATTTTCATGAGCTTTTGCCTTCAGTTTTGGGGTCACAGAGCGATTTACAATGACAGTAAGACCCGATACAAGTTTGAGAGATATGACCAAAAACTTGTCTTTTTCGTGTTTTATGGCCATTTTAATGAGCTATTGCTCATAGTTTTGGGGTTCTAGGGCGATTTACAATGACAGTAAGACCTGATACATGTTTGAGAGATATGACCAAAAACTCATCGTATTCGTGTTTTATGGCTGTTTTCATGAGCTATTGCTCACGGTTTTGTGGTTCTAGGCAATTTACAATGATAGAAGACCGATACAAGTTTGAGAGATATGACCAAAAACTTGTTGTATTCGTGTTGTATGGCCGTTTTCATGAGCTATTGCCCATAGTTGGGGTTATAGGGCGATTTACAACGACAGCAAGACCTGATACATGTTTGAGAGATATGACCAAAAACTCGTCGTATTCGTGTTTTATGGCTGTTTTCATGAGCTATTGCCCACAGTTTTGGGGTTATAGGGCGATTTACAACGACAGTAAGACCAGGTACATGTTTGAGAGATATGACAAAATACCATCAGTTTCGCGTTGTATGGCTATTTTCATGAGCTATTGCCCACAGTTTTGGGATTCTAGGGCGATTTACAACGACCGTAAGACCCAGTACATGTTTGAGAGATATGACCAAAAACTCGTCGTTTCGTGTTTTAGAGCCGTTTTCATGAGCCATTGCCCACAGTTTGGGGGTTCTAGAGGCGTTACAATGATGAGACCCGATACAAGTTTGAGAGATATAACCAAAAAGTCGTCGTATTGGCGTTTCATGATCGTTTTCATGAGCTATTGCTCATGGTTTTGGGGTTCTAGGATGATTTACAATGACCGTAAGACCCGATACAAGCTTGAGAGATATGACCAAAAACTCGTATTCGCGTTTTATGGCCATTTTCATGAGCTATTGCCCATAGTTTTGGGGTTCTAGGCGATTTATAATGATAAGACGATACAAGTTTGAGAGATATGACAAAAACTTCGTTTATTCGTGTTTTATGGCGTTTTCATGAGCTATTGCTCAGTTTTGAGGTTCTAGGCGATTTACAATGGCCAAGACCCGATACAAGTCTGAGAGATATGACCAAAAACTTCGTCGTTTTCGTGTTTTATGGTCGTTTTCATGAGCTATTGCTCATGGTTTTGGGGTTCTAGGGCGATTTAAAATAACCGTAAGACCCGATACAAGTTTGAGAGATATGACTAAAAACTCTTTGTATTTACGTTTTATGGCGTTTTCATGAGCTATTGCCCATGGTTTTGGGGTTCTAGGGCGATTTACAATGATAGTAAGACTGATACATGTTTGAGAGATATGACCAAAAACTTCGTCGTTTTCATGTTTTATGGCCATTTTCATGAGCTATTGCTCATAGTTTTGGGGTTCTAGGCGATTTACAACAGTAAGACCCGATACAAGTTTGAAGATATTACCAAAAACTTCGTTGTATTAAGTGTTTTATGGCCGTTTTCATGAGCTATTGCCCATTTTGGGGTTCTAGGCGATTTACAATGACTAAGACCTGATACAAGTTTGAGAGATATGACCAAAACTTCGTTGTATTCATGTTTATGGCGTTTTCATGAGCTATTGCTCAGTTTTGGGGTTCTAGGCGATTTACAATGACCGTAAGACCAATACAAGTTTGAGAGATATGACCAAAAACTTCTCGTTTTAGTGTTTTATGGCTGTTTTCATGAGCTATTGCTCACGGTTTTGGGGTTCTAGGCGATTTACAATGATAGTAAGACCGATACAAGTTTGAGAGATATGACCTAAAACTTCGTTGTATTTACGTTTTATGGCGTTTCATGAGCTATTGCTCACGGTTTTGGGGTTCTAGGCGATTTACAACGATAGTAAGACCGATACATGTTTTAGAGATATGACCAAAAACTCGTCGTTTTAACGCTTTATGGCCGTCTTCATGAGCTATTGCCCACAATTTTGGGGTTCTAGGCCGATTTACAACGACAGTAAGACCCAATACAAGTTTGAGAGATATGACCAAAAATTTGTCGTTTTCGTGTTTTATTGCCGTTTTCATGCGCTATTGCTCATTGTTTTGGGGTCTAGGGTGATTTACAACGTCAGTAAGACCCGATACATGTTTGAGAGATCTGACCAAAAACTTCGTCGTTTTCGTGTTTTATGGCGTTTTCATGAGCTATTGCTCCCGGTTTTGGGGTTCTAGGCGATTTACAATGACCGTAAGACTGATACAAGTTTGAGAGATATGACCAAAACTTCGTTGTATTCGTGTTTTATGGCCGTTTTCATGAGCTATTGCTCACAGTTTTAGGGTTCTAGGGCGATTTACAATGACCGGAAGACCCAATACAAGTTTGAGAGATATGACCAAAAACTCGTCGTATTCGTGTTTTATGGCCGTTTTCATGAGCTATTGCTCACGGTTTTGGGGTTCTAGGGCAATTTACAACGACAGTAAGACCCGATACAAGTTTGAGATATGACAAAAACTCGTTGTATTTGCGTTTTATGGCCGTTTTCATGAGCTATTGCCGACGGTTGCGGTTCTAGGGCGATTTGCAACGACAGTAAGACCTGATACATGTTTGAGAGATATGACCAAAAACTCATCGTATTCGTGTTTTACGGCTGTTTTCATGAGCTATTGCCCACAATTTTGGGGTTCTAGGGCGATTTACAACGATAGTAAGACCCGATACATGTTCTGAGATATGACCAAAAACTCGTTGTATTCGTGTTTTATGGCCATTTTGATGAGCTATTGCCCACAATTTTGGGGTTCTAGGGCGATTTACAATGACAGTAAGACCTGATATATGTTTGAGAGATATGACCAAAAACTCGTCGTTTTCGTGTTTTATCGCCGTTTTCATGAGCTATTGCCCACAATTTTGGGGTTCTAGGGCGATTTATAACGATAGTAAGACCTGATACATGTTTGAGAGATATGACCAAAAACTCGTCGTTTTCGTGTTTTATGGCCGTTTTCATGAGCTATTGCTCATGGTTTTGGGGTCTAGGGTGATTTACAACGACAGTAAGACCCGATGCAAGTTTGAGAGATCTGACCAAAAACTCTTCGTTTTCGTGTTTTATAGCCGTTTTCATGAGCTATTGCCCAAGGTTTTGGGGTCTAGGGTGATTTACAACGACAGTAAGACCCGATACATGTTTGAGAGATCTGGCCAAAAACTCGCCCTATTCGCGTTTCATGGCCGTTTTAATGAGCTATTGCCTACAGTTTTGGGGTCCCAGAGCGATTTACAATGATGATGACCGATACATGTTTGAGAGATATGACCAAAAACTCGTCGTATTCGCGTTTTATGATCATTTTCATGAGCTATTGCTCATGGTTTTGGGGTTCTAGGGCGATTTACAATAACCGTAAGACCCGATACAAGTTTGAGAGATATGACCAAAAACTCATTGTATTCGCGTTTTATGGCCGTTTTCATGAGCTATTGCCCCAGTTTGGGGTTCTAGGCGATTTACAATGACCGTAAGACCAATACAAGTTTGAAGATATGCCCAAAAACTTCGTCGTTTCGTGTTTTATGGCCGTTTTCATGAGCTATTGCTCACGGTTTTGGGGTTCTAGGGCGATTTACAACGACGGTAAAACCCGATAAAAGTTTGAGATATTACAAAAACTCGTCGTATTCGCGTTTTATGGCCGTTTTCATGAGCTATTGCTTGGTTGGGGTTCTAGGCGATTTAGCAGCGATAAGACCCGATAAAGTTTGAGATATGACCAAAAAATCTTCGTTTTCATGTTTTATGGTCGTTTTCATGAGCTATTGCTCACGGTTTTGGGGTTCTAGGGCGATTTACAACGACAGTAAGACCCGATAAAAGTTTGAGAGATATGAACAAAAAACTCGTTGTATTTGCGTTTTATGGCAGTTTGGGGTTCTAGGGTGATTTACAACAGTGAACCCGATACATGTTTGAAGATATGACCAAAAACTTCGTCGTATTCGTGTTTTATGGCCGTTTTCATGAGCTATTGTCCACAATTTTGGTGTTCTAGGGCGATTTACAACGATAGTAAGACCCGATACGTGTTTGACACATATGACCAAAACCTCATCGTTTTCGTGTTTTATGGCCGTTTTCATGAGCTATTGCCCACAATATTGGGGTTATAGGGCGATTTACAATGACAGTAAGACCCGATAGATGTTTGAGAGATATGACCAAAAACTCGTTTTCGTGTTTTATGGCCGTTTTCATGAGCTATTGCCCAGAGTTTTGGGGTTCCATGGCGATTTACAATGACTATAAGACCCGATACAAGTTTGAAGATATGACCAAAACTTGTTGTTTTCGTGTTTTATGGCCGTTTTCATGAGCTATTGTTCACGGTTTTGGGGTTCTAGGGCGATTTACAATGACAGTAAGACCCGATACAAGTTTGAGAGATATGACCTAAAACTCGTTGTATTTGCGTTTTATGGCTGCTTTCATGAGCTATTGCCCACGGGTTTGGGGTTCTAGGGCGATTTACAACGATAGTAAGACCTGATACATGTTTGAGAGATATGACCAAAAACTCATCGTTTTATTTTTCTGGCCGTTTTCATGAGCTATTGCCACAATATTGGGGTTATAGGCGATTTACAACTGGGCAGATAAAGATACATGTTTGAGAGATATGACCAAAAACTTCGTCGTTTTAAGTGTTTTATGGCCATTTTCATGAGCTATTGCTCATGGTTTTGGGGTTCTAGGCGATTTACAATGATAAGACCCGATACAAGTTTGAAGATATGACCAAAAACTCGTCGTATTCGCGTTTTATGGCTGTTTTCATGAGCTATTGCCCCCAGTTTTGGGGTTCTAGGGAGATTTACAACGACCGTAAGACCCGATACATGTTTGAGAGATATGACCAAAAACTCGTTGTATTCGTGTTTTATGGCCGTTTTCATGAGCTATTGCCCACAGTTTTGGGGTTCCCGGGTGATTTACAATGACCGTAATACCCGATACAAGTTTGAGAGATATGACCAAAAACTCGTCGTTTTTGTGTTTTATGGCCATTTTCATGAGCTATTGCCCGCAGTTTTGGGGTTCTAGGGAGATTTATAATGACCATAAGACCTAATACAAGTTTGAGAGATATGCCCAAAAACTCATTGTATTCGTGCTTTATGGCCGTTTTCATGAGCTATTGCTCACAGTTTTGGGGTTCTAGGGCGATTTACAATGACCGGAAGACCCAATACAAGTTTGAGAGATATGACCAAAAACTCGTTGTTTTAGTGTTTTATGGCCGTTTTCATGAGCTATTGGTCACGGTTTTGGGGTTCTAGCACGATTTACAATGATAGTAAGACCCGATACAAGTTTGAGAGATTTGACCTAAAACTCGTTGTATTTGTGTTTTATGGCCGTTTTCATGAGCTCTTGCCCATTGTTGGGGTTCTAGGGCGATTTACAACGATAGTAAGACCTGATACATGTTTGAGAGATATGACCAAAAACTCGTCATTTTCGTGTTTTATGGCCATTTTCATGAGCTATTGCTCATGGTTTTGGGGTTCTAGGGCGATTTACAATGACCGTAAGACCCGACACATGTTTGAGAGACATGACCACAAACTTCGCGTTTCGTGTTTATGGCCGTTTCATGAGCTATTGCCCCAGTTTTGGGGTTCTAGGCGATTTATAATGACTAAGACCTGATACAAGTTTGAGATATGACCAAAAACTTCGTTGTATTACGTGTTTATGGCCGTTTTCATGAGCTATTGCTCGCAGTTTTGGGGTTCTAGGGCGATTTACAACGACAGGAAGACCCAATACAAGTTTGAGAGATATGTCCAAAAAATCGTCGTTTTCGTGTTTTATGGTCGTTTTCATGAGCTATTGCTCACGGTTTTGGGGTTCTAGGGCGATTTACAACGACAGTAAGACCCGATACAAGTTTGAGAGATATGACCAAAAACTCGTGGTATTTATGGCGTTTTATGGCTATTGCACTATTGGGGTTCTAGGGTGATTCACAACGATAGTAAGACCCGATACATGTTTGAGAGATATGACCAAAAACTCGTGTTTTTCGTGTTTTATGGCCGTTTTCATGAGCTATTGTACACTTTTTTGGGGTTCTAGGGCGATTTACAACGATAGTAAGACCCAATACAAGTTTGAGAGATATGACCAAAAACTCATCATATTCGTGTTTTATGGCCGTTTTCATGAGCTATTACCCACAATTTAGGGGTTCCAGGGCGATTTACAATGACGGTAAGACCCGATACAAGTTTGACAGATATGACTAAAAACTTGTCGTTTTGTTTTATGGCCGTTTTCATGAGCTATTGCCCAGAGTTTTGGGGTTCCATGGCGATTTACAATGACCATAAGACCCGACTCTAGTTTGAGAGATATGACCAATAACTTTTTGTTTTCGTGTTTTATGGTCGTTTTCATGAGCTATTGCTCACGGTTTTGGGGTTCTAGGGCGATTTACAATGACCGTAAGACCCGATACAAGTTTGAGAGATATGACCAAAAACTCATTGTATTCGCGTTTTATGGTCGTTTTCATGAGCTATTGCCAACGAATTTGGGGTTCTAGTGCGATTAACAAATACATTAATAACTGATACATGTTTGAGAGATATGACCAAAAACTCATCATTTTCGTATTTTATGGCCGTTTTCATGAGCTATTGCATTTTGGGGTTATAGGCGATTTACAACAATGATAAGACCTGATACATGTTTGAGAGATATGGCCAAAAACTCGTCGTATTCGTGTTTTATGGCCGTTTTCATGAGCATTTGCTCATGGTTTTGGGGTTCTAGGGCGATTTACAATGACGGTAAAACCCGATAAAAGTTTGAGAGATATTATCAAAAACTCGTCGTATTCGCGTTTTATGGCTGTTTTCATGAGCTATTGCCCCCAGTTTTGGGGTTCTAGGGAGATTTACAACGACCGTAAGACCCGATACATGTTTGAGAGATATGACCAAAAACTCGTTGTATTCGTGTTTTATGGCCGTTTTCATGAGCTATTGCCCACAGTTTTGGGGTTCCCGGGTGATTTACAATGACCGTAATACCCGATACAAGTTTGAGAGATATGACCAAAAACTCGTCGTTTTTGTGTTTTATGGCCATTTTCATTAGCTATTGCCCGCAGTTTTGTGGTTCTAGGGAGATTTATAAAGACCATAAGACCTAATACAAGTTTGAGAGATATGACCTAAAACTTCGTTGTATTCGTGTTTTATGGCCGTTTTCATGAGCTATTGCCCATGGTTTTGGGGTTCTAGGGCGATTTGCAACGACAGTAAGGCCCGATAAAAGTTCGAGAGATATGATCAAAAACTCATCGTTTTCGTGTTTTATGGCCGTTTTCATTAGCTATTGCTCACATTTTTGGGGTTCTAGGGCGATTTAGAATGACAGTAAGACCCGATACATGTTTGAGAGATATGACCAAAAACTTGTCGTTTTCGTGTTTTATGGCTATTTTCATGAGCTATTGCCCACAATTTTGTGGTTCTAGGGCGATTTACAACAATAGTAAGACGAGATACATGTTTGAGAGATATAACCAAAAACTCGTCGTTTTTTCGTGTTTTTATGGCCGTTTTCATGAGCTATTGCTCACATTTTGGGGTTCTAGGCGATTTAGAATGATAGTAAGACCCGATACATGTTTGAGAGATGACCAAAAAGCTTCGTTTTCTTGTTTTATGGCCATTTTCATGAGCTATTGCCCACATTTTTGGGGTTCTAGGGCGATTTACAATGACCATAAGACCCGATAAGTTTGAGAATATGACCAAAAACTTCGTATTCATGTTTTATGGCTGCTTTCATGAGCTATTGCCCACGGTTTTGGGGTTCCAGGGCGATTTGCAATGACCGTAATACCCAATACATGTTTGAGAGATATAACCAAAAACTCGTCGTTTTCGTGTTTTATGGCCGTTTTCATGAGCTATTGCTCACATTTTTGGGGTTCTAGGGCGATTTACAACGATTGTAAGACCCAATACAAGTTTGAGAGATATGACCAAAAACTTGTTGTATTAGTGTTTATGGCGTTTTCATGAGCTATTACTTACGGTTGGGGTTCTATGGCGATTTACAAGCGTGGATAAGACACGATACATGTTTGAGAGATATGACCAAAAAACCGTATTTGCGTTTTATGGCGTTTTCATGAGCTATTGTCCATAGTTTTGGGTTCTGGGCGATTTATAATAGTAAGACTGATACAAGTTTGAGAGGTATGACCAAAAATTCATCGTATTAAACTTTATGGCCATTTTCAAGAGCTGTACCTCTAGGTTTGGGTTTCGAGGCGATTTACATTAATCGAAGACGATACAAGTTTGAAGATATGACCAAGAACTGTCATATTAAGTGTTTATGGCCGTTTTCATGAGCTATTGCCCACAATTTTGGGGTTCGAGGCGATTTACAACGATGTAAGACCGTTACAAGTTTGAAGATATGACCAAAAACTTCGTTGTTTTCGTGTTTTATGGCTATTTTCATGAGCTGTTGCTCACCGGTTTTGGCGTTATAGGCGATTTATAATGGCCGTAAGACCCGATACAAGTTTGAGAGATATGACCAAACACCGCCCGTATTCTACCGTTTTATGGCTGTTTTCATGAAGCTGTACCCACAGTTTTGGGGTTCTAGGCGTTATAATGACCGTAAGACCCGATACAAGTTTGAGACATATGACCAAAAACTTCGTTGTTTTCATGTTTTATGGCGTTTCCATGAGCTATTACTCACGGTTTTGGGGTTCTAGGCGATTTACAACGCAGCAGTGGGCCGATATATGTTTGAGAGATATGACCAAAAACTCTTAGTATTAGCGTTTTATGGCGTTTCATGAGCTATTGCCCATGGTTTTGGGGTTCTAGGCGATTTATAATAGTAGACCCGATACATGTTTGAAGATATGACCAAAAATTCCCCGTATTAGTGTTTTATGGCGTTTTCATGAGCTATTGCCCATAGTTTTGGGCTTCTAGGCGATTTACAATGGCCGTAATACAATACAAGTTTGAGAATATGACCAAAAACTCGTCAAATTACGCTTTTATAATGGGCGTTTTCAAGAGCTATTGCCTCTGATTTTGGGGTTACGTGGCGATTTACAATAGCCAAGACCCAATACAAGTTTGAGAGATATGACCAAAAACTTCGTTTAAATTGTTTTATGGCCGTTTTCATGAGCTATTGCTCACGGTTTTGGGGTTCTAGGCGATTTACAACGTAAGACCAGATACATGTTTGAAGATATGACCAAAAACTTGTTGTATTCGCGTTTGGTGGCTGTTTTCATGGCTTACCACGGTTGGGGTTCTAAGCGATTTACAGCGATAGTAAGACCGGTACATGTTTGAGAAATATGACCAAAACTCATATCGTATTCGCGCTTTATGGCCGTTTTCATGAGCTATTACCCACATTTTTGGGTTTCTAGGGCGATTTACAACGAAAGTAAGACCCGATACATGTTTGAGATATATGACCAAAAAAACGTCGTTTCGTGTTTATGGCCGTTTTCATGAGCTATTGCTTCACGGTTTTTGGGGTTCTAGGGCGATTTACAATGGCCGAAGACCGATACAAGTTGAGAGATATGACCAAAAACTCACCGTATTTGCGTTTATGGCCGTTTTCAAGAGTTATTGCCTGATTTTGGCGTTCGAGGCGATTTATAATGGCCAAGTGAGACCCGATAAGTTTGAGAGATATGACCAAAACTTCGTTGTATTAGCGCTTTATGGCCATTTTCAAAGCTATTGCTCTGTTTTGGGGTTTCTAAAGGCGATTTACGGTGATCGTAAGACCGATACATGTTTGAGAGATATGACCAAAAACTACCGTCGTATTCGCGCTTATGGATGTTTTCATGAGTTATTGCCCATGGTTGGGGCTATAGATTTACAAATGATAAGTGGAAGACCCTTTATACATGTTTGAGAGATATGACCAAAAACTTGTCGTATTAAGTGTTTTATGGCCGTTTTCATGAGCTATTGCCACGAAGGGTTCTAGTGAGATTTAGCGACGGTAAGACCCGATACATGTTTGAACATATGACCAAAAACTCATCGTATTGCGCTTTATGGCGTTTTCGCGAGCTATTACCACAGTTTTTGGGTTCAGGCGATTTACAACAACGAAGACTGATACAAGTTTGAGAATATGACCAAAAAATTCGTTTAAGTGTTTTATGGCCGTTTCATGAGCTATTGCTCCACGGTTTTGGGAGTTTTAAGGCGATTTACAACCGTAAGACCTGATACAAGTTTGAGAGATATGACCAAAACTTCGCCCGTATTAGCGTTTATGGCGTTTCATGACTATTGCCCATAGTTTTGGGTTCGAGGCGATTTATAATGGTCGTAAGACTGATACAAGTTTGAAGATATGACCAAAAACTCATTGTATTCGTGTTTTATGGCGTTTCATGAGCTATTGCTCACGGTTTTGGGGTTCTAGGCGATTTAAAAGCGACATTAAGACCGATACATGTTTGAGATATGACCAAAAACTTCGTCGTTTCGTGTTTTATGACCGTTTTCATGAGCTATTGCCCACGTTTTGGGGTTCTAGGGCGATTTACAATGACCGTAAGACCGATACATGTTTGAGATATATGACCAAAAACTCGTCGTATTCGTGTTTTATGGCCGTTTTCATGAGCTAATACCCACAGTTTTGGTTTTCCAGGGCGATTTACAACGATAGTAAGACCCGATACAAGTTTGAGAGATATGACCAAAAACTCGTCGTATTCGTGTTTTATGATCGTTTTCATGAGCTATTGCTCACGGTTTTGGGGTCCTAGGGCGATTTGCAATGACGAAATACGATACAAGTTTGAAGATATGACCAAAAATCAACGTATTTGCGTTTTATTGCCCGTTTTCATGAGCTATTTCCCGGTTTTGGTGTTCGGGAGATTTATAATGGCGTAAGACCGATACAAGTTTGAGAGATATGACCAAAACTTCGTCATATTAGGTACTTTCGTGGCCGTTTTCAAGCTAAGAGCTTACCCTACTGATTTTGGGTTTCTAGGCGATTTACAAAGACCGTAAGACCCGATACATGTTGGAGACATATCACCAAAAACTCGTCGTATTCGCGCTTTTGGCCGTTTCATGAGCTATTGCCCACGGTTGGGGTTATAGGGCGATTTACAACGACAGTAAGACCCGATACATGTTTGAGAGATATGACCAAAAACTCGTCGTATTCATGTTTTATGGCCGTTTTCATGAGCTATTGCCCATAGGGGTTCTAGTGAGATTGGGGCCCTACAAGCAGCGATGGACATATGTTTGAGACATGACCAAAAACTCATCGTATTCACACTTTATGGATGTTTTCATGACCTATTACCCTGCTTTGGGGTTCGAGCGATTTACAACAGTGAACCCGTCTCGCGACATAAGTTTGAGAGATATGACCAAAAACTTCGTCGTTTAGTGTTTTATGGTCGTTTTCATGAGCTATTGCTCACTGTTTTGGGGTGCTAGGCGATTTACAATGGCCGTATGACCTGATACAAGTTTGAGAGATATGACCAAAAAGCTTCGCCGTATTACAGCGTTTATGGCCGTTTTCATGAGCTATTGCCTAGTTTTGGGGTTCTAGGCGATTTATAATGGCCAAGTAAGACCCGATGAAGTTTGAGAGATATGACCAAAAACTCATTGTATTAAGTGCTCATGGCGTTTCATGAGCTATTGATCACACTTTTGGGGTTCTAGGCGATTTACAATGGGGAAGACCCAATACAAGTTTGAGAAGATATGACCAAAAACTTCGTTGTTTTCGTGTTTATGGCCGTTTTCATGAGCTATTGCTCCCGGTTTTGGGGTTCTAGGGCGATTTACAACGATAGTAAGACGCGATACAAGTTTGAGAGATATGACCAAAAACTCGTTGTATTAGCGGTTTATGGCCGTTTTCATGAGCTATTGCCCACGTTGGGGTTCTAGAGGCGATTTAGCGGTAAGAAGACCCTATACATGTTTGCGAGATATGACCAAACACTACTATGAAATAGCCTATAGGTAGATAAGTTAATCTGTGGCGCATATGTAAATCCATGAGCCGCAGAGACTTGTCAATGGTGCACTAGGAAGCATGCGCCCCAGAAACTTAGAAGTTCTATGGCACATTTAAATTGCAATATGCACCAGATGATTGGTGGGACCATGATAGGGTAGAGGCGATCCAAGTTCTGTGGTAGCATAGCAAGAGATATCTGAAGTTGCCTCTTACGTAGGCATGACATTATTGTATTATCGCCGGAGAGAACATGGAGGAGGGCCCCACCACGGAATCTAATTCACCCACGATATGTATGGCGCATCGGATATGCACCACAAATATGTTTCACTTATGTATGACATATCCTCACATGCGCCATAACATGGAGGAGGCCCCACCACACGGAATCTGATTCACCCATACATGGCGCGATATGGACTTATGTACCCTGAACAGAAAGTCGAGCATCCATGATTTCCTACATATGTTCCATGATGAAACTGCTCATGGCGCATTTCCTACATATGCGCCCACAGATGAAGCGTCTACATATCGCCCACAGATGGCCGTCGAGATCCATGTTAAAAAGGTGACAAAGCTCCCACCTTATCTATCCACCACCACCCATTTCACATCTCTTCCTTTCTACCTCCTCCCAACTCGTCTTCCCTCCTCCTCACACCCCATTTTGCCCATAGTTTCTCTAGTTTCTTGTAACTAAACCTACTTTAGTCCATAGATTGGTAGAGTGGAAGCTTCCCTCCAACTTGTAGATCTAAAAGTTCCTTACTTTTCTCTCACATCTCTATTTGTTTATTAATTTCCTCTCTCACCAACTTGTAGATCCTATTTGTCCACACTCTCTCGCCATCAGCGGTCTCGTCTACGCTATTATTGTGTCTACTAGGTAGTACTTGGCCATGAACATGTAGGTGTTTGGAAGCAGCCAGCAGCGGACGGTGTGTGTGTGTGCTGATCCATGGAGAGATGATGCTTGTGTGGTGCATGAATGTTTGCAATGGGAGGAAGTTTTTGTTGCTTGCTTATTTGTAGTCCCGGCTGGTGTGGTTGCATGGATGTTTGCCAAAATGTTGATTCATTTCCATTTCGTGCAGGATTTTACACTACCCATATGTCCTAATTTTAGGAAAGGTCATGCCGATTTTTTCAGCTAGCATTCATGCATGCATGTGTGTTCATATGGTGTGGTTCTACCTATACTCTCTATTTTACCACGCTCGAGCCAACCATGGTCCTCATGATGGCGAAAGGTCAGATACTAAATTTTACAGAAAAGGCGTGAAGAGGACATGATTCTGAATAACAAGACCATGATAAGATGTCCATGTCGAACATGCAAAGCTACTGCATTTGGATCGACCACGAATCCTGGTCGGACAATTGGAGGGTCACACACCACTGCTTTCGGTAGCGGTTTCATCTTGGCGACCTCAATGAGGTCCATAGCCCGGGACATGGTGAGACGCAGACGGCATTAGGCGAGCGTGAAGGCGAAGGAATCTCTAGAGAGCATGATCATCATGTGGCGAAGAAGGAGAATCGCCGTGAGGGCATGATCGACATGGAGAAGGAGATGGCGACGGGCATGATCATAATGAAGGATAAGATGTAGGCACTACAGAACGGCTGCTAACCGGTCTTGCAAGACCCTCATGTTCAGAGAACCGCTCCTCGAGGAGGCGAGCAACGACAAAGGCTGCTGACCGGAGAGAGAAAGCCAAGCTGGCCCAAATGGAGGTAAGCGGGATGACTCCATTGTATCAAAATGGGTGTCGCCCGGAGATCTGGTTTGAGTCCTTAAGCTGATTTGAGAGGCTCTAGAGATGAAGGCCCGAACACAAATGGACCGATGTGAGCTTCAACTGCGAACATGGAATACTAACACCACCGGCTTCCTAAAGGGGAACACATTGCCAACAAATGTCGAGGAGGCCAAGAAAAATCGTGTGTGCCCTCTCGACCTACCACATTATATACCACGCATGCATCAAAGATTACGCACTTTATCGGAATAGTGCAGCGGATAGAACCACATGTCCGGTGTGTGGCCAGGATGGTACAATAGAGGAACAAAAAAGTTCCTCGAAAGTGGTATGGTACTTTCCTATCACCCCGCACATGATGCATGGCAATGCGTAGATCCCTAAGGAAGCAAAGCTCATGCAATGTATGCGGAAGAGAGAGAAACCGAAGATGATCCGGAGAAGGGCAAAGATCTAACACACCCTTGAGCGCTAGCGATGGAATGCATTAGACATCGAGTTGAAGAGTTCGGGGGTGATGCAAGGCAGCGTCGGGCCTGGAATATGAAGCTACCGATGGACTCAATCCTTTTGGAAACCGGTAGTATGCGCGCATAGCACTTTTGGCCCATGTTTGTATGGCCGCCATACAACCTCCCCGATGGCTATGCGAAGCAAAGGTATGTACACATGAGCATTCTTATTCGGGGCCAAAACAACCCGGTGTTGATATGCATCGTATCTTGGGCTATTGAGAGAGGAGTTAGCCAGCTTATGGGAGACAGCAGCGTGCGTCGTGGGACACCTACACTAAAGAATATTTCCATCGAGGCCAGGATGTTGCTCCACGACCGTGCAGGACTATCCTGGTTACGCATATGTATTGGCGGGAGGTGAACCCACGGACACAATGCATCTCCGTCGAAGTGCATGGATGAGACACCGCATCTCCAACTACCAAAGGGATCTCCGAGGGTCTTGGCCGTGTTCCAAGGTACTCGAAAGTGGCTCCGCATGGATCACCCGTGGAGAAAAGCGTGGTGAATACTGTTCAATGGTAAATTAGACGATCTAGAAATAGCCCTGTAACGTCCAGGGCTGACAACAAAGAAATCGAGGAGATTTTGAATAATTGGGTAGGTGCGCCTGCGCTTTGGAAAAAAAGCGACCGAGGACAAAGCCCTTTGTTGGGTGTATCCAAAGCAAGGTACATTTTTCGGGACCTGCTGTATTGGAAGATCCTTCACACTCCCCATAGCCTCGATGTAATGCATCATCGACGAAGAGCGTTCTGAGAGTCCACTTGGCACTCTCTTGAACATCTTTGGAGAGGACCAAGAGGATGGTAGAAAGCAAGAAATGACCTTGTCGGCAGCATCGAGAAAGATCTTGATACCACGATAGTGATGATGATGATGATGATGATCAGATGGAAGGGACTCAAGTTTGCCACAAAAGAGTTAAGAAGAATGAGGTGGTGCCCATTTTGCACCACTTCACTCACGATGCAGGAGGAGCTTGGCGTTTTCGGAGTGCCTCTTAGGGTAGAAATTTCTTCACGGTTACTCGGGGAAGATAACCCCGATATGCTTACGGGCGTGGCGAAGAGGAAGTTCAAAGCGGTATGAAAGTGTCCACGACTGTCGCGTCTTGATGACACGGATACTCCGTTGCGTCCAGGTGGGATAATGGGCCGAACATGTAGCCGTGAGGCGTTGTTTAGCCCTCTGTAACTTTTCGGCGTCCATATCTAGGAAGTCGTCGGTGTGAAGCAGCTCGACGGGCTCACGAGGAGAAGATCTACCGTGATGATACTATCACGAGCTTGAGATTTACTTCAGCATTGCATTCTTGACATCATGGTGCATCTGCTTGTACATATCAGTGGATGACATCATCCATTTCAGGCGGCATTCACGCACAACATGATGCGTTTTAAAGGCTAAATAGTGTCATCAAAGGATTCGTTACTTAGCAACAGGTCCGTCTAGATGGAGAAAGCATAGCCAAGGGCTTTTACGATCTGAGTGCATCTCCTTCTGCCCGAGAATTATCTATCCGCAGAGAACGAGGATGTTGGAATACCACAAGAAGCACCTTAGCAGGCTTTCGAACCGGTGGATATGGTCACCGTTGAAATGAGGCTGGCTGCTCCTTTGCATATCGGCATTGATGGTCGGCCTTGATTTGATTTGAAAGGAACACGGTCGGCGTTACAACAGCTTGGGCCGAAGAAACACTGAGAAAGCTTAATCGGCGAATCGTCGAATAGGGTCGGCCCGGAAGAAGGGAGGCGTAACCGGAGAGCACAACTCTAGCTTCACCGCAGGTTGGTTCAGAAAAACAGCTGGACAATCCCTACTGGGCGCCTTCTACGGAAGATCAAAAACTCATATTCTCTCCTTGTCATGCATGGGGCCCAGAAGGGCACAACCTAAGGACCTATCGGTCATACGACATAAGCAGTTCTGATTCTACACGAGGAAAAGGGCGGGGAATAGCGAATATCAAAACTTGGGAGTAACATATATTATCAGCTTCTAACGATGTGAGACTACTATCATGGAAAGATTCTATGGAAGGATCGGGGAGATATGGGAGCTCGACTACTATGGAGATGTCGTCTGGAGTATTCGTGTTAGATGGGCCAAGAATGTGGAAAAAAAGAAGGTTGGTATTTCACGCACAATGGTTATACCGGATGCCAAATCGACGAAAAGCATCCACACAAAAATGAGCCTTGGGTACTCGCTAGCCAAGTTGATCAACCGATTTTTTATTACCCGATCCGTCAAAGCCCAAGCTGTGTTGCGGTTAGGAGGGCAAGAGGAAGACATCATCAGAATGGAAGGAAGCCGCCTTGAGCGAAAAACTTGACAAAAGCAGCGACCGAAGATCGAAGAGGAATTCGACAAGTACTTGACATGCCTACTACTACTAAAGTACAGAAGAGAACCACACTACCTACTAAGGTTGTCCATTCACAAGAATAAATCTCAAAAGTGCACGCGCCTAAAGTATTCAGACCATGACGAAAAAGAGCGAAGAAGATTGTGAAGAGATACTCTTTATGGTGTGGTGTGACCATTTTGTGTATTAATTCACATATGTGCTTTCATAAATTAAATATATATTTGTTAGAAGCTAGACTAAAACTACTCGCGTGATTGTATATGTTAGGGAAGAGTTTTGAATAAATATGCATGTTTGTATATGTTCTTGCTTTATTTTTAAACATATATATAATTAAAAAAATAAAAAAGGAAAAAAATGCGGAGGGCAGCCAGGATTTGGTTTGGAACTGGCTGCCCCAGGAATTTAGAATGGCATAAGCAAGCGGAACCACTAAGGCAAGTGTGATCTTATCAAACTACTACAGCGCCACGGAAGTGTTTTGTACTATATTCCGCAGTTACATGTGGGTGCATTATGAAAATATGCCACGAGAGGCAATAATAAAGTTGTTATTATGTATTCTTATATATGATAGATGTTTATTTTGCATGCTAGAATTGTATTGATCGAACATCAATACATGTGTGTTTAATAAACAAAAAGGGTTCTAGTTATATGCCTCTCTTATAGACTAGCTTGTTGATTAACAAGATGATCGAGGTTTCACGATCATGGACATTGGATATTGTTAATAACAAGGTCACACCATTGAGGAGGTGGAATGATGCTGATGAACATTCATCCAGTATAGCATTACGATCAAGTCATTGTGTTTATATTGCTATAACATGTCTGAGTAATCTTTATCCTTAGACCATGAGATCATGTTAATTGCTAACAGGAAGAGTATCTTGATAACATCAGGCGTCACGCATGTAAGGGTGACTATAAAGATAAGGTTACGTCTACTGCGAAGGTGTTATGTTGAAACTCATGGATCAAGAGTGTAATTTGTCAATCACGATGGCGGATAGATATACTCTGGTCCCTCTCGGTGATATCACATTGAGATAGCTTGTAAGCAAGTGATGTGATCACTAGAATGTTATATCAAGGGAGCGAGAGAAAGAAGTGCATGTCGATGGCGAAGATCAAACTAGGTATGGAATACCCGATGATCGAATCTCGGACATGCCTAATATGTCGAACAAAGGGATTTAGTTACAAGCTTAAAGGTTCTCGCGATCCGAAGTCATCGTTGAATGTAAGCAGGAATCGATGCGGATCTCCGAGTCCCAACTGCTGATTATTGATGGAGAAGGGTCTCGATCGTATACGCATTATTCGCGCGAACCATAGGGTGACACACTTAAGAGTTACCCGGACACCATTTTGGAGCACATATATTTCGAGACAAAAGAATTGCAAAGCACAGGAATTGTTTCAATAGAAAGCCGGAAATTATTTGAATTAAAAGTGCGAGAAAGTGGTTACGCATGTGATATTGAAATATTGCAAGGGCTATATGTGAATATTTTTTAATTAAAGTAATTAACAAAATTCTGAATAAATTTAATAAAAAGAGTTTTATTAAATGAGAGAGCATTAAACTTGGAGAATTTTAATGCATTTAAGTGGAGACTTTAAAGGGAATGTGAAGAGGGCATTTTAATGTGGAGGGTTACCACCACATGAATGGGGGAAGGTGAGGGTCACCCCCATCTGGTAAACCATGGAGGAGGGCACCCCACTCCTCCTATAAAAACCACCCATTCCTCCTTCATCCTTACACACCTCCTTGTGAAGATTTCTCTCTCCCCTCTAGAAATTATTCCCCATGGTCTCGGATTAGCGAGATACATGTTCCTAGGTGGCATTTTTATGCAGGAAGGAGATTCTTGCTTCATTTGGATCAGCTTTGGAGGCGAGGAGGTGGAGGTGGTCCGGTGAAATTGGCTTGAAGCGTGTGTGCGATGCGGATCTTTTGCTGCTGAGTTGCGGCCTTCCGGACTTCCCCTCCACGATGCTTGAGATCGGCAAGTGTGCGACTACATCAACCTGACAAGTTCCTACTAGATTAACAAATCTTGTTGTCTTGAGGTAAGTTCTTATCCGGGATGTATGTCCACCCATTGCTTTGTACCTAGTGAATCTTAAATCTTAGGCGTGTAGTTCTGCAAGTAGGGAAAATTTTGTTTTCTATCTTTGCGGACCCAGGTGGTATCAGGAGCCTGATCTATCTTTGTAGGTGCTTTGCGAATTGGTAGTACATATGTTTATATGTGGGCAATGATGATCATGTTATTGCATCTTCTATGTATTTTGGATATTGGTGTACCATAGTGGGATGAAGCGGCCGGACCAACCTTACATGTCATCGTACGCTGAGACCAGTTCCTGACCCGACATACAACTTGTTTTGCATAAGTGGTTGGCGGTGTGTCTGTCTCCTACTATAGTCAATATCGATTTACAACGAGTTGCTAATAACAGTTATCCTTGTTGTAGTTCATGTTCTGTCAGAGGTGAGAAACGGTTCTATCTCCGAAAGCCTAAGCCACGTAAACTTGCAATCAATAAATTAGAGGCTTCTAGTTTAGATCGTTCTTTGGAGCTAGTGTATTGATATGGTATTGTTGTAAGAAGTAGATGTATGATGAATACTCTTACAACACATTCAGCGATGTAAAGTTTCATAGACCTTGGCCTTACACACAAAGGAATGATAGAGATCATACCACGATGCAAATGATAGAGATCAAATGCATGGACCATATCATCTCACTTTACATTAGATGTTAGCATCTTATCTTTTGCTAGTTTTAGGCGCTTTTGGTAGCATTGTAAGATGATCCTCATTGTATAGATATCAAGATAAAATGTGTTTCTTCCTTGAGTATGCACCGTTCTATGGATCGTGTTTGAGACATCATGTGATGATCGGGTGTACTCGACTCTATGCTTTTCATACAAGCCCCGGTGTGAAAGCAGGTTTTACACAGTGATGTATAGGTTCTTACTTGGCGTGAGCCTAGCATGTCTGGAACATGGCCTCGGAACCACGGACGAAAGGTTAAGCATGAGTCATATGGTTGATATGATGCCCATATAGATGCTGCGCCTTTGAAGCTACACTTGGACTCACGTGATGATCGGACTTGGTGTGTAGTGGATTTGGTTCATGTAACCACCAAAAGAGGCACGAGGATCTCAGTTTTGAGTGGGATTTCATTAGTAATTTGGATTAGTTAAACTCAATCTATCATGCCAAACTTAGTCTAAATAAACTTTTACAAATTATGTTGTAGATGGCACCACACCTTTTAATTTCAATGTGTTCATGGAGAAAGAAACTTCTGCGAATGGTAGCAACTTCACCAAGCGGGCTATGAATTTGAGGGGATTCTCCTCCTTTCTTGCACAAAAGCAATATGTGCTAGATGGCCGCTAGGCCCACCGAGCTCACGATGCCTGACGAGGAAAAGAATGTCTATGTGACTCGTCGGGGGAGTACCCTGACAGTTCATTCTTGACATCTTGTATGGGCTAGGCGAACTTCAGCTTGTTGAAAATGGCAATACCTTTGATACCATGGGAGAATTGAAAATGATTTTCGATACCCATGCTGCAAGTGAAAGAGTTATAATACTCTTTGAAAAGTACTTTACATTTGCATGATGGAGAGAACAGCTAAGATTAGTGAGCATGTACTCAAAATGTCTGGAAATCGCCCGATAATCTTGTGTCCTTAGGAATACTTGATTCCCAGTGACTTAGGCATGCTCGTGTTCTCAAGCTCATCACCTAGCTACAAGAACTTTGTGATGAACTAAAATATCTCACGGGGGCATGAAGAAGACTCTTAGCTTCTATCAATGTACTTAAATTTATGATGCCAGTGGAAATTGGAAAGAACATCAAGTGTTGATGATCAATAGGACCCATACGGTTCAAGAAGGACAAGAAATGACACAAGGGAAAGAAGGAATTGTAAATGCATTGCGCTTTGAAAAGAAAACCTCAGTGGCCCTAAATTAAATCTTGAAGTGCTACTATTGCAAGGGCCTGACCATTGGGCGCAATGTGGCGCCTTTAAGTATTTAGTGTGGACAAAGTCGTGAGGCAAAAGCAAACAAGAGTATATGTGATGATATATATGTTATTATTGATGTGTACTTGCCAACAAGTACTTTCGCGATGCTTGTCTGAGTGTTTAATCTGAGGATCGATTGTAACAATATATATAACTTTCGATTAGTGGGCTCCGGAACAAAGCGACAACTATAGCAAGGGATGAGAGTCTGTCACAATCTTGGTGCGGCAATGGATCGAAGAGTTGATGTGATCGCCCGTAGGTGAACATACGCCTCCCATATGCCATCGGGATTAGTCATAAACCTAAATAATTGTTATTTAGATGCGCACTTAGCATGAACATGTATTTGGATGCGTGTTTGATGCAAAGTGGTTATTCGTTTAAATCTGAAAACAATGGTTGTTCAGTTTATATGGATAATATCCTTTTATAATGGTCATGCACCTATGTTAGATAGTTTATTTTTGATGGATCTCGATAGTAATATTGCAGCACATTTCATAATGTAATATTATAAAAAGATTAAACTTGATGATGATATATGCATATATGTACTTTATGTCGTCTAGGTCATAATGGCGTTAAAGCATGAAGAAACTCGATTACGATGGACTTTTGGAATCACTTGATTTTGAATCATTTTGATACATATTGAGTCATGCCTTATGGGCGAGATAGCTTCTAACACCGTTTTACGGTTCAATGGAGCAGGAGCCATATCCTGTTGGAAATCATACATCTTGATGTGTGTGGACCAATGAGTGTGTCGATGAGGAATTGGTTCTCGTTATTTTGTTACTTTCATGGATGATTTGAGTAGATCACGAATTTATATCTATTTGATGAAACACAGAGTCAAGAGCTTTTGAAAAGTTCAAGGAATTCGAGAATGAAGTGGAAAATTATTGTAATAGAAGATCAAATTTCTGATGCGACCCGTAGAGGAGATATCCCTAAGATTCTGAGTTTAGCATACACATTAAAAAGTCATGGAATAGTTTCACAACTCACGCTTTCTTGGGAACACCACAAGCAGTAATGGTGTGTCGGAACATCTTAATCGTCACCTTATTGGATATGGATTCGATCTGTGATGTCGGTCATTTGACCCTTTGTCATTTTGGGGTTATACCTTTGAAACAAGCTGCATTCACTTTAAGTCGGACACCATCTAAATCCGTTGAAATGAAAGCCGTATGAATTGTTTTGGAAAGCGAACCCTGAGCATCATTTCTTAAAGTTTTAAGAGAATCACGATGTTTATGTGAAGAAACTTCAGCCCGGATAAGCTTCGAACCCTAAAAGCGAAAAATGCGTCTTCATAGCATACCCTAAGGAAACAGTTAGGTATACCAACTATCACAGAATCCGAGGCAAGGTTTTTATTTGCGAAGAATGGATCCTTTCTTGAGAAGGAGTTTCTCGCGAAAATTGTGCGATAGTCGGAAGAGTAGAACTCAAAGAAAGTTATTGAACCTTCTCTACATGAAATAGTAGAGGCGCTAGTGGCGGAAGTTGTTTTGGAGTTGACTTCACCTAATGAAGAGAGAGCTAATGATAACAGTTGATCAGCAAACTCACAAGAGAAACCTCTAGGAGCACTTTCATGGTCCGGCGAGGAGACACGTGTAGCTCACGAACTATCGGCAATCTGATGTGAATTTCATGGTTGATGAAATGGATGATACAGCCAGCGTATGAAGAAGCGATGATGAGCCCATATTCCAACAAATGGCTAGAAGCCATGAAATCGAGATGGAATCCATGTCACGAAGACCAAGCTTGGATGACCTTGGTGGACTTACCTCCTGCGATCGAAAAGAGGCGTTGAGAATAAATTGATTTTCAAAAGAAAAGCGATCTTTGATAGTAATGCTGACCATCTATAAAAGGCTCGACTTA
>CM042694.1:110850483-111040584 GCA_023614405.1 Avena insularis
GATGTTGGCAAGGAAAATTGCTTTCTTATGGGGATCGTTTTATTCTTATCAACTCGGTTTTAACTAGTCTTCCAATGTTTATGCTATCTTTCTTAGAAATTCCTAAGAGGGTAAGAAAACGTTTGGACTTCTTTAGATCCAGATTTTTTTGGCAAAGTACGGATACTAAAAAGAAGTATAGACTATCTAAGTGGAATATTGTTTGTCGCCCGAAGGATCGGGGGGGGGGGGGGGGAGGGGGGGTTAGGCATTGAAGTACTTGAGGTTAAGAATAAGTGTTTATTAAGTAAATGGCTTTTTAAACTCTTAACTGAGGAGGGCATGTGGAAGCAACTCCTAAAGAACAAATATTTTAATAATAAAACGATTTCTCAGGTAGAAGCAAAACCAACTGATTCCCCCTTTTGGAAAGGACTCATGAGGGTAAAGGAAATGTTCTTTGCTAATGGGGCTTTTAAAATAGGTAATGGTGAAAGTGTTCGCTTCTGGGAAGATGTCTGGTTAGGGGATAAATCATTAGCACAACAATATCCGTCCCTCTATAATATTGTTCTAAGGAAAAATGTCTTGGTGACAAATGTCCTTAATCAAACTCCTATTAATCTTGCTTTTAGAAGGGGTTTGAATGGTAATAAGTGGTCGCACTGGGTTAACTTATGCCAACGCCTAATGATGATACACCTCAATAATAACCCTGATAAATTCGTGTGGAGATTAACTAACACGGGTACTTTTACTGTTAGGTCGATGTATTTAGATCAGATGAATCCATACTAGATTCTTACATAAATACCTTTGGAAAATCAAAATTCCACTTAAAATTAAAATTTTCATGTGGTTCCTTAAAAATAAATGCCTGTTGACTAAGGATAATTTGGTTAAGCGCAAATGGAAGGGCTGTCAGAAATGTTGTTTCTGTGATTCAATGGAGTCTATCGATCATTTATTCCCGTCTTGTCCTTTCGCTAACATAATTTGGCGAGTTATCTACTTCACATACAATATTCCTCCACCATCTAATGTTACAAATATGGTTGGAAATTGGTTAAATGGAGTTGATAAGAAGAATAAAGCTAGATTACGTATTGGAGTATCTGCTTTATGTTGGTCCATATGGACAACGCGAAATAATATTGTGTTTAATAAACAAACGGGTACAAACTTTTTGCAGGTTATTCGACTGGCGGCACATTGGATACAACTGTGGTCCTTCCTTCTACCAGCCGATCAGCGAGAGCCTATGGATGCGGGATGTCACCGATTGCTTACGGTTGCACAGGACTTCTTTTTCCGGGTCCTGGATGGCGGCATACTAGTAGACTCCAAAATGGATAGCTTCTGTTTGCTTTTTATTTTAAGATGGTCGATATTTGCTTCGACCTTCTACTTTTCTTGATTGTAATAATGGAGATTTCGTATACTATTTGAGATGATGAAATAAATCAGGCTGTGTGCATCACTTGATGCAGAGGCCGGGACTTGATCCCCATTTCAAAAAAAAAAATTATACATTTTATATAAATTAAAAAATTACTGTGGGAAACTCTCCCACTGTTTCACTTCAGAAACAATAATTGATGGATACGTAGGAGGAGACATAGCACTGCCACGGAGAGATGGAGATCAATGTATGTGGTGTCTTCATCTCACTGTCCTAGCTTCTCAAAATTAGCACCAAACACGACTGCTACATTTTCTTGGAGACCCATCAAAATCAGCATCAGCATCAGCAGGAACATCACAATAATACGGTGGTAGGGATGGGAATTGGGATGATCAACGCAATGCTCCTAGCACACGCCAAGTGTCTTCACGTCAAGCGGGTGCCATGTCATCAGTTACAACACCCATTTTTTACTCCGTCTCTCTCTTTAGAAGTCGGCAGGTCATCAAGGGGGCGTGCACGTCAAAGTTGTAGCCCCTCATGTCGACTTTTTTCATGGCTGATCGCTCGATGACATGGACAAGATAGTGTGTACAAATGGCAACAACTGGTCTGACTGGTGATAATTGTTAAACCAGACTTCTACCGTAGGTTTATGCATGTGGTGATCGTGTGCGATAGAGGTTAGCCACGAGAATGGTTGACTTAATTAACTCTGCCGGGAAGCAAAGTCAGCATATCTAGAATAAAACCATTGTAATCATGAATCTCACACAAACAATATAGACTATCAATCTTTTCAATGTGTCATAATGTCGCGGTAATATAGCTTAAAATGGAATTAAGTTGCTCCTAGATGCCAATGTTATAGAAATTTACCATGCGCGACATGTACTACATTTCAGCATGAAGTTGATCGTTTCACAAGTATAAGAGTGTAGTATTAGTTAATTTTGGCGCCGAGTGAAGCCTTTTGAAATTTGACCATTTTACATAAATTTTATCAACATATATACAATACCAACCTAATATCGATACATTTAGTTCGGCTATTTTTCTTATAAAAATGGACCCTGACGCTCTCTTACCCTTGTTGGTGGTTAGCATGGCTTCTGGATAAACAAAAGCATGTTTCCTTAATCACCAAACCTAGAGCAATCCATAGAGGAGAACGGTAGATGCTTGGTTAAGCAATAATGCGTGGAAGCAACCACCTTTTTGGTGAGAGATACGGAGAGAGACTACACAACATGCAGTACTTGTTTGCTCAAGGATAATACTTTCGAGAATTTAAAACTTATTTGTTCTAACACAAACTTTTTGAACTTTGATCAATTTTATGAG
This sequence comes from Avena insularis, assembly GCA_023614405.1. NCBI lineage: Eukaryota > Viridiplantae > Streptophyta > Magnoliopsida > Poales > Poaceae > Avena > Avena insularis. The sequence goes on from CM042694.1 coordinate 110,853,212, forward strand.
AAATAGTCAACATATAGAAGACCAAGTTAATATCGATACATACATCTAACATGAACTGTTTTTTGTAAATATGTTTTCCTTAAGGATGATGAAATTTTAAATAAGAAAAAGTAATTAAACGCTGGTATTCTTTTTGTTCCGGTTCCTCTCGGTTTCGTCTTCGTGGCAAGTTTCGGTCCTCCTAATACTTTTTGTTTATTTTGATCTATTGCATAACAAGGTCTTCTCATCAGCTTGTATCGATTCACCCGTTTATGACTTTATTTATAAGGTGATAAACCCGCAAACAAAATCTGATAGCAGAATATAGCAAGAAAAGATTCCGCCTAGTAGAGAGACCCCACAACTAATTCAAAGAACCAAAACCAAAGGATTCCTCGGACTCTTGCGCTATCTGTCACCAACTCGGCATGCTCGCCCACCTTACACTGATCTCCTGCATAAGGAGATAAACAAATGGTATTATTGGACATAGGTACACTCGTGAAGACAAGCGTCAATGAGGCCGTAGCTAAGGTGCGTACACTGCATCTGATCTGAATATTATGGAGAGCAAATTAGAGGCAGCAATTGAAGTGAAAGGTTTGAGCTGGCAGCGTCATGTGCCAACTAGGCCTTGATGGCTGATGATAGGATTCCCAATCTTCTCCTCACTCAACCTGCAGGAATTATTTGCCATGAGTGGAACCACACGGCGTCCGTCGCCGCGGCGCCGCGGAGCGCCGTTGTCGGCGACATGGTATTGAGAATATGTGCACATGATACAATCCATCTGAACTCTGAAAAGTCTACTACTTTACTAGTAGAAGAACATTGTGTAATTAGCAACCCATTAGCTACAACAAGCTGGCCGTAGTGTACGTTGAGTGGATAGAACCAGTATCGACGAAAACTGAATCATTGCCACGTTGGCTGGCTGCTGCGTGCATTATTGCAGCTTAGTTCATTTTGCTCATTTGTAGGTTGGTCGATGTTGTATCGGTTTTAGCTCATTTGGAACAGGCAAACCTTTTGCCTAGCGTTTCGAAAAGTAAGCCTCCCTACCTACGTATACTGTTTACTTGGTGGTTTTGAGGCCACGAGATATCTTAGTATCCATTTTCTCCAGTGTGACATGCATGTAGCGTTCCTTTGAAATCACCGCTACATAGGATGCCATGTCAGCATCATCAACCCACTATGTGATAATTCAAGCCACATCATCAAGATTACAACGGTCGCATGTGCACAACAAAAAGAAAAAAGAACACATAACATGGCACGACCAGGAGTTGGGTTCACTGGGTGGGTCGTACAGTTTGGATGTGGCCTTAATCGGTTGCGATCATAGTCCCCACACAGCCGCATTATTGTACTATCGCCCATGCTTTGCACTGCTTTATTACAAAACGAAAGCCTTTTTGTTTTTGTTTTTGCATGACCAAACCAAACCAAATACAACCGAGAAGCTGTTGCACTTTCAGCATCATTGCAGACTGTAATAGCAGTGCAATAATGCAGACGTGTTGAGATCGACGGCTCAGTCGATCGTCTATCCAGTCCAAACTTGTTGGAACTCCTGGCTGTGGATCTGTCCAGCTGGCGAGTAGTTAATTAACCTCTGCTTTGCTCTTTCTTGAAGCCGACGAGACGATGGAGATGCACGTTTCGTATAGAATGGACCCTGACACTCTCTTACCCTTGTCGGTGGTTAGCATGGCGTCCGGATAAACAAAATCCTATTTCCTAAATCACCATACCTGAACCAATCCAAAGAGGAGATGGGTAGATGCTTGGTTAAGCAATAATGCGTGGCAGCAACCACCGTGTGTGTGTGTGTGTGTGTGTGTGTGTGTGTGTGTGAGAGAGAGAGAGAGAGAGAGAGAGAGAGAGAGAGAGAGAGAGAGATGGTGGTGTAAATGTTTGGTCGAGGATAGTACTTCTTAGAATTTAAGACATATTTTTCTAACACAAGCTTTTTGAACTTTGATCAATTTTACGAGAAATTGTCAACATATAGAAGACCAAGTTAATACATATAGAAGATCAATTTTACGAGAAATTTGTTTAGTTTTTATCTATTGTACAACAGCCTTCTAATCATCTTGTATCAATTCAGCCATTTATGGCTTTATTTATAGGAGATAAACAAGCAAACAAAATCTGGTAGCAGAATCTAGCAAGCAAAGATTACATCTAGTAGAGAGACCCCATAATAACTAATTCAAACAATCGAAACCGAAGGATTCCTCGGACCCTTGCGCTGTCTATCACCAACTCAGCATGCTGGCCCACCTTACACTGATAAGGAGATAAACAAATGGTATTATTGGAGATAGGTACACTCGTGAAGACAAGCGTCAATGATGCCGTAGCTAAAGTGCGTACACTGGATCTGATCTGAATATCCAGGAGAGCAAATTAGAGGCCCAAATTGAAGTGAAAGGTTTGAGCTGGCAATGGCATGTGCCAACTAGGCCATGATGGCTGATGATAGGATTCCCAATCTTCTCCTTACTCAACCTGCCCGAATTATTTGCCATGAGTGGAACCCCACGGCGTCTGTCCCCGCAGCGCCGTGGAGCGCCGTTGCCGGCGACATGGTACAGAGAATATGTGCACATGATACAATCCATCTCAACTCTGAAGCTGGACGTTTACACCAAGGTCAATCCATCTGAACTCTGAAGCTCAAGCAGTCAAGCTGGTAGTACTAGTAATTAGCAACCAATTAGCTACAACACGCTGGCCTCGTAGTGTACGTTGAGTGGATAGAACCAGCTGGGCAATTATGTGTGTAGTGGCGAAGGACGAAAAAAAATTAAGGTTGGACGAACTCTAAAGTATAAAAAAAAATTGATGCAAAAATCAATATTGTCAAAACACACTAATACAGAGTACTTTCTGTGATATACTAAATATGAAATCTCTTAAATCTTCAACTCTTCTTATACGAGTAATGAATAGCTCAAAGGTGTCTTAGCATGTTTTAGAGGCTACTACCACTATTACAAAATATCAAATAGGATATTCACAAATTCAAGTATATAATACACAACTATTCTACCCAAATGCAGATATATTCAGATTAAAATGTACCTTTCCTCCCTTTGCTGCCTCCTTTCCCTTCGTGTCCACCTTCTAGCTTCTAACAATCTTCCAATCTAGATCAATTGACTAAGCCCAGTCAGAGAAGTCCTGCACGCCCCACCGATCGTCGAGCTCCCTCTGTTCAGCAGCGCCCTTGCTACCGCGGAGTTGCCCAGGATCAGCAAAGCTCTATGCCCTGGCTGGCCGCTGGAGTAATGCCATGCCTAGCACTTGGTCAATCGCCGGCCACCCGTGTCCCGCCGGCGGTGCCGTTCTCCAAGCCGCCGTCACCACGGTCTTGTGACTCGTCCTCGTTCCTGAACGATTCTCGAATACCAGTTATCTCAGCGAGTTGACTCAGGCCTACGAGGCCGAGAGTACACGGCCCAACAAGCATTCTTTCTTGTATTTTTTATTCCCAAACGATCTGAAACGAACGAAGTGTACGTATATGTAAAAAAATCGCCCAGAATCGAGGTAGGGCGAGCGCCAGCCCTCGCCCTACCGAGAGCTTCGCCGCTGTATGTGTGGTGGCAATAGCACAGTATCGACCAAACCTGAAGCATTGCCACGTCGGCTGGCTTCTGCATGCGTGCATTATTGCAGCTTTGTTTATTTTGGTCGTCTGCAAGTTGGTCATAGGATGCTTTCTTGGACAGAGATAGATTGGACCAGAGCAAGGAGCGAACGCGCGTAATTGTGTGCCAAGGGTATGCACAGCATGCAGCTTCGCGGTGGTGCTTTAGACCTAATCTTGCAAGGCAGCTTGCATTTTATTAGGGTGCCGTCGTGTTTCTCGATGTTGTATCGGTTTTAGCTCGGTATTCCGTAATTAATCACGCAACTCTCTTCTTTTTAATCAACTAGCAAGGTGGCCCTCGCAAATGCGAGGGCATTATCTTTAGCATATTGAACATGTCAATGAAATTCATTTATGGTTTGAGAGATACCAAAAATATGGAATCCTAAATTATATAGTTTTTATGACCACTAAACTTGTTATATTTAGTAAAATAATACTTATTTGAATTTTTTAGAACAATTTTATTTTCTGTGATATTTGCAAAACCGTCATGTCACCATTTTGTAACGTAGAGCGGTGGTTCTTTGATTTATTTATACCCTTCAATCCAGGTGATCTATAACCTTACTCACATATGTATGTTGTGTGCAATCATATGACTATGCCAACTCAGATTGTCCATAGTTAAAAATATATTTTCTCAGCAATTTACTATGCTGTGATGTCCGCCACGATCTTCTCCTTGGAACCATTGATTCTCTTGGATCATGTATTTGTGTTTTTTTGTGTCGTCTCAAAGATCTTAGGGTCCCTTTTTTAGGTGGGTGTCTCCAAAGGCTTCAAAAACTCACAAGGTTACTCTAAATCTTGGAGATTTGATTTTGTTGTATTCGTCACCGGTGAAATGGAAGAACATAGGATGCGGAGAAATAATAGTTGATTTCAGGGGACCATTATAGAGCTTTAATATTTAATGGGAAACTTTTTTTGACTTTATTTTTGGTATTTTATCTATAAAATAAGATTTACCCTATTGCCATGTGGCCATGGACATTCCGCACTCAAAGATCTTATTGTTCTCTGTGTGTACGTGGGTCGTATCTCTGACAGATTTGAAAACTCACAAGGATAGTCTAATCTTAACTTGGAGATTTGATTTCGCGTGTTTTCGTCACTGATGAAATGGAAGAATATAGGATACGAGGAACGAATCATTAATTTCGAGGGACCATGAGGCAACTTTAATCTTTACTCGGAATCTTTTTTGTTCGTCTTCATTTTGATTTTAATCTATCAAAAAAATGGATTAACAATTTAGATTATTTTTAATAAATAATATGTGCATGCACACTTGAAGAGAGCTATTTAGAAATTAAAAAATTCTAGAAATGATTTATCTGAGTCACTGCATGTAGTCTAGAAAATAATATAGTTTATCCTTGATTTATTTCCTATACTGTCACATTCGCTGTACACCATTTTGAGTTTGTAATTAGCATGGGATGTGCTTCCCCAGCTATGCGTGCCTCTTTTCGACAATCGAAGTGTAATTCTTTTTGAAAAAGTCAAGTGTAACAAACGTGCTAGAAAGAATAAACGCATACTCTCCTGCTGTACCGGTATAATTTCAAGATGTTTTCAGGGGAACACACGTATATGGCTAGGAGTCCTTTGTTAACATGAGTTTAGCACATATGACGTGTGGAAACAAATCTCTTAGAACGCGTGACGTACAGCTAATTTGTGGCTTTTTTCTCTGCCTAAATTACAGCCCAATAGATCAATTGAACCCGTTCGTTTAAAAGAAAGAAAAACAACCACGACCGAGAGGAGCTATCTGATCGCTTGATTACCGAGTCAAGTTCGAGATTCAACATAAATCGTGTCGGACTGGTTACATTACATAGTTTTTTTTTTGGTAAATCCAACCCGTTCATTATAGATCTAACTATCATGATAATTTAGATGATGTGGATTAACGTGATGCCTCGAAAAACATTCTTATATTGCTTTTAGTATATAATAGATGGAATGGGCAAATCTTTTGGCTAGCCTTTCGAAATAAGCCTCCCTCGCTACGCAGGAATATCTCACACGCACTATGTAGACTGTTTACTTGGTGGTTTTGAGGCCGCGACATATCATAGTGTCCATTTTCTCTAGTGTGGCATGTAACGTTCCTTTGAAATAACCGATACCGTAGGATGCCATGTTAGCATCATCAACCCACTATGTGATAATTCAAGCCACATTTTCAAGATTAAAACGGTCACATGTCCACAACAAAGAGAAAAAAAGAACACATGACATGGCACAAACCAGATGGCGGGACACTTGGAGATAGCTACCACCAGGAGTTGGTGGTTCTCTGGGTGGATCATACAGTTTGAATGTGGCCTTAATCGGTTGCGATCATAGTCCCCACACAGTCCCAATATTGTAGTATCGCCCATGCTTTGCACTGGTTCATCGCAAAACGAAAGCCTTTTGTTTTTGTTTTTGCATGGCCAAACCAGACCAAATACAACCGAGAAGCTGTTGCACTTTCAGCATCATCGCAGACTGTAGTAGCAATACAATAATGCAGAGGAGTTGAGATCGAAGGATCAGCCCATCCATCCTATCCAAACTTGTTGGAACTCCTGGCTGTGGATCTGTCCAGCTGGCGAGTAGTTAATTAACCTCTGCTTTGCTCTTTCTTGAAGCCGACGAGACGATGGAGATGCACGTTTGTGTGTGTCACTCTCAATGCTACGATCGTTGTTCTACAAATGTGCATTCAGTGATATACACTTTCTTGCAGAACCACCAACATCAGCATCAGCATCAACAGAGATAGAGATGGTATAATAATCAACAGGTAGTGATCGGATAATCTGCTCCCTTTATTCAAGCCACCCCAAATCCTCGGATTAATCCAGGAAGCCACGTCTTGGTCACCATACACGCCAACGCCCGATCACGTTCCCCAAATCCTCGGTTACAATGTGCACGTTATTTCGTCTAGCTTTCTCTTTATCAAACGACACGTTGGCGAGGGGAAAGCATGATAGCGTTATAACCTCGAAACCGTGAGCTCCTTGTTGTTGCCTTCCATTTTTTGAGGAAGCAACACTAAACCACATGGAGCTAGCCACGTAGGAGGATGGATGAATTTGTGGTTAAGCAATGGGAGGTGTCATGCCAGCGTTTGAGCCATAGCTTGGATCATGAATTGTCCAGTGCCAGACATAACACTGGAGCCACTCCTATGTCCAGTCACTCAAAGCTGGCCTCTCGTTTCTGATAGCGTGCATCCATGCTCACGCTGCACGCACCACATGCTTGCGGTGCTCTATTAATTGGCTATGAAACCACGAGGTGATGACTCATCGATGTCTAAGATCCTACTCCCTTCTTTCGGAAATATAATACATTCTAGCTTTGCGAAACGAATGTATCTAGACATGTTTTAGTGTATAGGTCCACTTCAAACATCTACGAACCTATACACTAAAAGACGTCTAGATACATTTGATTCACAAAACTAAAACGTCTTATATTTCCGAACGGAGGGAGTATTAATCAGCAGCCAAGCAACAAGTTCTAGAGAGATCGATCCATAATTAGTTGCATCTTCAGCTTCATATGATAGGAAGAGACCGAAAAAGTGCTCTTGCCTCCCGAGTGCTGGTGCTCCGATCCCTACATACTATAAAATTCAAAAATTATAATTATAAGTATTACAAATGGCGAAACAAAATCCTAAAATTAGATGTATCCCACCACTCTATAAAATCTCAACTCAAAAAATGTTTTGTATTCTGAGCTACACAAATATGCAAAGTCTCAAATTTTTTGGTGATTTGAGATCTCTGCACTCATATCCATACTTTTGCCGGTTTTTTGTCGCTCAAAACAGAAAACATCTCGATTTGAGATTTTGCACGATTTGTGGGATATAGCTTTAGCTACTTTTAGGTTTTTCACGATTTTTTTGTAACCTATAAATATATATTTTTTATTATTTTTATTATTCAGAGAGCACCGGAAATTGGGAAACAAATTGGATTTCATTTGTGCCCGGGAGTTAAATTGGATTACCTCGAAAGTAGTTACAATGGTGCAGATCATATACCAAGAAATTTCTATGGACCAGTTCGACCGATTGACACGAACTTGTGTAATATCGAATCGACTGAACTCCTGGCTACGACTCTATCCACATGGACGACCTCCACCTTGCTGGTAGGTGACTGATGACCATTTTCTTTTGCTATTGATTAACATCTCCTTCATGTCCCGAACTAGAGTTGAGCACGTCCACACATCATTTGCATCATAGAGCGAACCTGCACTAAAGATACACGAGCTCAATGCTACGGTCTAACTGGTCGATTGACCCGATGTTGACATGTTTGTGAGGCTGGCCTGAAGATCATGCATGCATACATTGTGTGACAAGTGGCAGGACGTGAGAGAATGAGGATGACTTTGGAGCGGGCTTGTGAAAACTGACTATTTGCGAAAACTTCAGCGCATGTAACCTCGTTTTGAAAACATTTCAAAATGTAACGTAGATGCATAGCGCCTGCCGCTGGGGCGCAACCCTTTGCACCGTAGCGTTGTGCGCAGTGCCCGATTAGGCAGCGCCGAGCACCAGGGCATCGACGCTACCCTCTGGGACTCAGAACATTTTGTCAGAACCGAACAAACATGCGCTCTGGAACCTTGGCGCTAGGTTCTTGAGGATGATTGGGAGAAAAGGCTGAAAATTTCTAAGTTCTAGAGGGTAGTGTTGATGTCTACCCTAATTAGGGTCGATGTCCAGGGCGCTACTCTAATTAGTGTCGAGGTTTCAGAGAGCATGTTGGTTCAGTCGTGGAGAACATTTCTAAGTCCCATAGGGTAACGCCTCGGTGCTCTCTAATAGGGCGTTGGGCCCGGGTGTGCCACAATGGCAGGGGCATAGTGCATAGAGCATGGCTCTATGGTATATAGCACCCCAGTGGTAGGCAATATGAGTTTGGTTAGTTTTTAAAATATTTTTACAATAGAGTTATTTTGTGCGGAAGTTTACGAAAAGGATTAGTTTTGTCGCTTTTCATAGCTGGCTTGGCTTGAGATGGATAAATTCAAATTGTGACGCTAGCACTAGCACATTGCGAGTGAGGACGACCAGTGGCCACCCTCTACACTTCTCCTCTCGCCGTACGTACGCATGTGCGATTCGAAGTAGAGTTTCCCCTTTTCTTCTCTCTTTTTTTTTGTTCTTTGATGAATGAAATGCAAGTCAGAGCCGCGTTTTCTTTGTGGTTGACTGATGCATGGCATATAAATTACTCATTTGTATATGTGCTACCAAAAAAGATCTGTACACTTTCTCAATAGATGGCAATGTAGGCCTGGTTGTAGGAGGAGTCCATCTCATGGACGGTGAGGCTGGTTGCGGTGACCCGGGCACCGGTCGCGTTGTTGAAGAGATACACTCCGGCGTTGGCATAGATGGCCTCGGTCGGGTACACGCGCGACGTCACCGTCGTCCTCCCGCCCTGCGCGAAGCTCTCTACGATTGAGTGATCCACCAGCACCCTGACAGACAACGCCTCGCCATCAAGCACTGGCACGACGTTGCCAACGACCCTCTTGACAATGTCGTTGGCACGCGATGACCGTGACTCGTCATGGCAGAAGTGCGTGCGCAGGCCACCGTCAAGGCCTCTGGCGATGTAGAAGTAGATGGCGGTCCGTTCGTTGTCTCTGCCATGGTGCCTGGTGTCAGCAAGCACAAGGAGGCCAAAAGGGCCGAGCGCGCCACGACCCGCTGCGCCGCCGCTGGTGCTGCAGTTGTATCCAACATCGGCCTCCTTGGCAGCGGCGACATCTAGCGGGTCGAGGCGGAATGAGGCTTCGATGTCGAGCTGGGTGGCACGGCGGAGGCTGAGTGGGAAGATGGAGCCTTGGTCGATGGTGATGCCGCCGAGGTCAGTGGAATTTGTCCGGAGCGTCTCCACCTCCACCACCGGCCACTGGATGAGGTTGCTTCTTGTCTTTGTGTCCAGCACCACCGTGCGAGGGATCGACTGCAACAATAGAAAACATCAGGCAAGCGTTAGCAATTGACACTGATTAAATAGTTGATTAATCAAAACTTGTTAATCTTATTTGTAACGTCACATAATTGTTTGTCCTTAAACTACCTTCTTGGTGTCAGCGTGATAGCAAACCAGTACTAACCGTGAGCAAAGCAGACAAGGCATCCCTTTTTCTTATCTAATAATCCCAGTTTGGTTGGTACTTGCAGAAATTATTTAGTATTTAGTTTGGTACTAGTACCAAATTGACAATCTTGCATGCCACTAGGCCACATGGGGCGCCACATGAGTCACAGGCATGGAGAGCTTGTTTGTAGGACACACACATCGAGTGTCTGTGGAACCAACAAATGGATGCAACACTGACTAATCATGCAAACTACTAACAAATCAACATCTATTATATACTAAAAGTGATATAAGGGTGTTTTTCGAGGCACCACGTTGATCCACATCATCTGAATTATACGGACTGTTAGATCTAAAATACATGGTTAGGATTTAATGAGAGATCATGAATTACGTAACCGTGTTGCTCCGGCCTGGCACGTTTATATTCCAAGATTAAGTTTCCGGTTTGGCACGTTATATCTCTAAGATTAAGTTTTGATGGACTACAATAATTTTTTAATTTAGGCTCCTGCTTCTACATGGAAAGTATTTTTCGCTGGGAAGAGATCCCGTAGGAATTGGCTACAGTAATGTTTCTTTTAAATTTAGGTTTATTATACCTGTAGATCATTTTTTTCCAGGAAAGAGATCCCGTACTAATAGGCAAGACAGTTTAGGAAAATAACCGTACTTTATTTAAAGAGATCCCAGGCCAGTCCGTATATCAAAAAAAAAAACTCTATCTAGCTTATGTGATCATGTCAAAAGAACAGACGCTAGGTAGCTCCTTTTTTTTTTGAGACAAGCTAGGTAGCTCCTATCTTCGTAGGAATAACAACTCAGCTTCAGGAAAAAAATAGATACCGGCCCATCTTCATCCAAGCATCTAAATAAGAATTTTGATATCTTATTAAATACGTAATTATATTTTCTATGGACCATACCTCCAAAAGTGAAATATAGTTCCTTTGGGAATTAAATATGCAATGCTACTACGAATGAAATATTTTTTCCACAAACAACCAAAAGTAGATTTGACGTGAATGTATTACTCTCTCCGACCCAAATTGGATGTCCCAAACTAGATTCCACAGATGTATCTAATACTAAATCATGTCTAGATACAATAGTATCTAGAAAAATCTAAATCAACTAATTTGGGTCGGATGGAGTATCAAATAAAATTAAGTCAATATTATAGGTAGAAGCAATCTATACCATTTTCCACAATATAAACTTATAATAACAAATCATAAGTGACAAATACATAGTTCTATACTGATCGATGCATGCACATGATTGAGTGTGAACTATAACTAGAAGACATCTATATATGTATGTTATCCAATTTCAGTACAAAACATAAAAAAGCGATACGAATATTTTGGAACTAGGTTTACTAAAACATTCCTCGGAACATCTAATTATCTACTTTGTTTAGTTTAAGCGTCTGGTCCATACTGTTAAATCTTGGCACATTGTCTGTTGTTGAAAAAAGCGAGATATACGTTAACTAATGCATGGAGCCTAGCAATTATCAACCTAAACTATTATATATTAGAATTTGAATAAAACTGAAAACAAGAGTTAAAAATTATGGGAAACATGAAGGCACTCGGCTGCCAATCTTATGGATCATATTTTTATAATATATACCCAAGGATCACAAGAAATATATCACCACCATTTTATAAATAAAATGATCACGAACATGCAAGAAGTTCTTGCTGAAGTGCAAGCATCTATTCTGTTAATGTTTTGGCCTCTTTTATTTGTATACTACAACAATTATTTCTCAATAACTCAGTGTTAGAAATAGGTCATTATAATTGTCATGAGATACATCAGAACTAATCACGATATCTTGTGAATCTACTGAAGCAAATCATGTCAATGGATTATCACATTGTGTTTATTCAGCACAATATTCAATAATTATATTTAACTGAAACTAAACATAACAAACTAATAGAGTTCTCAACTAACGAACAGTGATGATTGCTGATACCAAAGGCCTGACATGAGTAAGTGACTATTCGATGTACTTCCTTTTGAATTTTCACAAAAAGTTAATACATGAGAAGAAAAACTATACAACCTACATTACCAACAGGACATCATGAGGCATATCGAATTCTTCTCGATAACTTTATGTCTCAGTGTTATCGTCATGTGAATCATTGATACAATTCCTCTTGGTACCAAGTAGCAGATTCTGACACTCATTGTTTATTAGAGGCCCTAATTTGTATACATTTTAATTCTAAAAATTGTTTCGTTGGATATTTTGTTTTATTATTCGAAATCTTTGGAATAATTTATGTGTATTTTCTATGATATATTGAAGTCAACATAAGAGCACGGGTACTTCCAATAACACAATAAAACAGAACAATGGTTAAGAGGTTGGAGCTATGTCATCCACGTCGTAGTCATGCTACATGGAATGGCAAATACATGTTATTGAGTGTGTATAGAAAACAAACTGAAGATCGATATAACATGCAAACGTTTAAAAGGATATAAAAAGTGTTATATCAAAATAGTGCCTGTTATAGAAAAAGTGGAGTCCTACTTCTCTAACTTTGACTAACAATGTATAAACATGTTGGTGAATCGGCAAAAAATAAAATAATCTTATAAAATATTGCCAGCTTTGGATTTATCTTAATTGTACTACATTTAAGTATACAAAAAATGATCTGAGATTCTCCATGGAGAGTGTGGTCTAAAATGCACACATTTTAAAACAACATAAGTAATTGCCAAGAAGAAAAATAGACTAGAGTAGCAACTATAACTGTCTAATTTGGCCACCAATTAATGATGATGACTTTTTCCTTTGAGTTCATAAAAAAATTAATATTATAATTAAATTGTACAGTAACAACATGGTTCTACTATTTGGATAATATTACTTACAAACAACACACATGTATGTTTTGACGGATGGCACAATAATCATTATCCCACAGATTCATGTTGTTTAAGGTTGTTACTCACATATATGATACTTTATTTATCGCATCGTTTTCATAGCAAATTTGTATTGTTTCATATCATAAAATGTCCATTAAACCATTTACTTTTTTCTCGGACACTTTCAATCAACTTAAGAGATGCCCTCGCATTTGCGAGGGCCACCATGCTAGTTTTATAAGAACCAATATAAGTCAATCAATTAACTTTTGCATGTTTTAGAGGATGTTGAGAATGTTCAGTTACCTGTAGGGAGGCCCATCCCTTGGCCACGTCAGCACTCTCAGAGTCGGTCTCGCCGACCCACCCCCATAGCACACGCCTCTTCTTGGCCGGGTCATAGAAGGTCTTGGATGCGTAGAATTTTCCCCAGTCATACCTCAGCCCGATGCCGACGTCAGCTTCGGCATCTAGCGGCGTCCACTTGTTTGTTGCAGAGTCGAACCTGCCTAGCGCGTAGTAGTCGTGTCGATCGTCGTCCGAGCTCTCCTTCATGACATGCAGCAGTTCACTGCCGCCATTAGATGCCGCCGCGACAGCCTCCGTCATGTCGATGCCCCTCGCACCGCCGACCGGGTACAAATCAATGCACTCCCACATCCCTGTCGCCGGCACCCGATGCAGTAGCCCAGGGACGAGCTCAAAATCAATGAAGTTCTTGGTCTTGTAAGTCAAGGCCATGCCAGCGTGGCGGTCATCCTTGGACCCGATGACAATCCGCCACATTCCATCTGAGCGGTCGTACCATGCGGTGGTCGGGTCCCGGAAGTCCTTCTTCCCAACGTGCGGTGGCGGATACAACACCGGGTTGCCCTCGTACTTGGTCCAGTTGGTGAGCAGCGGGTCGGAGGGGTCGGAGGGGACGGCGAGGCACTGGACCTGGACGGAGGCGTTGGTCGAGCCGGTATAGAGCATGACGATGCGGCCGTCGGGAAGCACGGTAGCGGAGCCCGACCAGGCACCATTGATGTCGTACCACTGATCAGGAAACATGGCGACGGGGAGGTGGCGCCACCGGAGCAGGTCCCGCGACACGGCGTGCCCCCACGCGATCTTGTTGCCCCAGATCGCGCCGTCCGGGTTGTACTGGTAGAACAGGTGGTACCACCCCTTGTAATACACCGGACCTGCATTTACGTCAACATTTGTAGATTGTTATTGTGTGTTCTTGTAATGTTGGATTTTTACATAATTTCATTATGCGTGGCTTTGCTCTAATATAAAAAGATGGTTCTTTGCAGGGGATTTTTACATAATTTCATTATGCAGGTTCTTTGCATAATGTTGGTGGTGACGTTACATACCGTTGGGGTCGTTCATCCAGTTCTTCTCGGGCTGGAAGTGGAAAGCGGTTCGCTGCCACTGGAGCATGGCATTGCTCCACGGGAACGCGTTGCCGCCGGCCTCCGCGCCCAGCCTCTCGCCGCCGTGTGCAACACCGGACGTCTTCTCCGACACGCCCGAGTCAGGCCCTCGGCTGCTCCTGGTCGCGTCAGTGACCTCTACCGGGTGGCCGGGCATGACGGCGCCACCGGCAGGCAGCTGGCCGGCGAGCCTGACGCCGGCCAACACGGCAACGGCCAGGAGCACGGCTGCCGTCACCACGAGAAAGGCAGCCAACATAGTCCCGGTCCGGCGACCACGGCCAACCACGGCGGCCTCGGCGTCGTCCGGCAGCGCCGCGTAGGAGTACGGCAGCAGCGATGCCGGCATCGAGCCGCCGTCTCTGGTCTCCATTGGCATGGAAGCAAGGAGGGGAGGATGTCTGGATTAGTGCAAGGGAGGGAGGGATTAGTGGAACTGATAGCTAAACAAGAAGCTCTGCGTGTTAGCCGAGGGATCGGGTGGCACTTATAGTCTCCAGTCTCCACCCGTGTTGCGCCGGCGGCCTACCGCCTATCTGGGTGGGCCCGGAGTGTCAGTGGGAAACTGCTAATCATCATCATCAATCTATCCAGGCCATGTTAAGCCGCCTGTGAATACGATGATGATGAGACAGATGAACATGGCATCATCGGTGGCATGGAACAGACTCAGTTTGTCCGACTCTTTGTTGTGGTAGGTTGGATTGAACTAGATTAGATTAGATTAGATTGAACTGTTAATTAGTTATTAGATGAGGCTGGATTAGTCTATGTTTGTGTTTGGATATAGTCCATCCGAGTTGGGTTAACGAACCTACTAAAGATAAAACAGCGCAGGCATTTCTTTAGTCAAGCCTTTGGATTTTGTAATGTAGTATAAATCTTCAATCATAATTCATTCAGAGTCCTAGATATCATACAGCGGAGTCCTCTCGGAATAGAGCCTCGGTGATTTGATTGGAAATATGTTTATGGCATATGCATTTGGTGGCCGAGCTAGCTAGTCACCGATTGCTTGTGAAATTAAGGAGTTATAGCATAAACCCACAACATCTCTAGCAAATTCCTATTTTGATACCACTTTTCCTTTTTTAACCAAAATCTACCACCCAATTTCTTGGTTGTCTCAAGAAACACCAATCTGCCTCCAAACTCGCAGATCATTCTGACTGGTGGGACCCATTTGTCAGGGACAAATCGATGACATGGCAAAAATCTAGTCAATTTCCTAAGATGGAAATATCTAAAATCTAAAGTAAATCGAAAGTATGTAAAAAATAAAAATAAAAATAAAAATCATGATCCTATCTCTCTCGTTGATCAAGTGGCCTCCACCACCCGCGAACTCGCCGTCGCCTCTCCGGCAAAACTAGTTGCCGCCCCTTAATCTCACACGACCGCCACCTCTGGTCACACCTCTCTCTGCGTGGGAGATCGACCTCGCCGTGACAAACCCCGCACCACCCGCTCGCGCATGAGGCCGGAACCCCGCTACCACTCTCTGTTCCGCGAGCTCCGGCGTCCTTCCGACCTCGCCGGCCTCGCCCTCTTCTGCATGTGCTGCGTCATGTTCACGCACGGCGACGCCCGCCAGAAGGAGCTCTGCTCCAGCGCGTGCTGTTCCGCTAGCTACCCTGCTCTATCGCTCTTGTCTTCCTCGATCTAGGTCCCTGCTTCGCCGCCCTTCTCCACGTCGCGGTCCCCATCGTGCCCTGCAGTGCCGTCGACCTAGAGCTCCTATGTGATAGAGCACCACATCATGTTGGAGGGTTCCCGTCGGACTGGGAACCAATGCAAAGGGATCGCCACCTTGTGTCCACGGTTGCTCTGAAATCAACCGCCGCTGAGGGTAACACACTGGCGTTGGGCGCGGGTGGACGCGATCTGGACGGTGCCGCGGGAGACTAGGAGGAGGGCTGCGAGTGCGTGACGGGGTGGCGGCGGCGCGGAGGAGGATGGACCGGCTGAGAGGAGGGCGGTTGACGAGCGATGGGCTAGCGGTAGCACGGAGGAGGAAAAACCAGTTGAGAGGAGGGCGTCCAGCGAGCGACAGGCTAGCTGAGAGGAGGGCGGCCAACGGACGACAGGCCGGCGGTGGCACGGTTGAGCACTGGCCGACGACGGAAGAAGGCGCCAACGGCACCATGGCGGGGGCCGGCTGAGGGAGACCGGCCGGCGTGCTACGAGGACAGGTCTGGGAGTTCTTTATTTTTATACAATGCTTTTGATTTAGATATTCCTATATTAGGAAATTGATCTGATAATTACCACATCAGCCTTATAGGTGGGTCTCCAGTGTCAAAATGAGTGTCAATTCTCATTTAGAGGCAGATTGGTGTTTTTGAGACAACCTCGAGAAAATATGGTAGATTTTGGTATAACAAGTGGTACCAAAGTCCAAATTTAGCTAGAAATGTAGTGGTTTTATGTGCATTCTTCCATTTACTTTCGTGCAAAATCTTGCGTGCATATGCATGCCATATCATCGTTGCAAATAGCCTCTCGAGAACATGTATATTGAAAACAGTTTTTTAGAAACAAATAAAAGCCGTTTCGTCCCTCTTGCACTCGCCCCGCGGGCGACGTAGGGGCGAAACCCTAGCCCACACCTGCCCACCACCCCCTCTTCTTCCCTCCCTTGCCGTCACTGGGTTACTGCACAGCCCGAAGGCTGCAGATCCTGGTGATGTCCTACCTCATTCATGTCGTCGACTTTGCGGTGTGATGTTGGTCGCATCATGCGCTCGAGCTCATGGTGTATGTCGGGAGGCCTGGAAAGGTGGAACTGCGTGGGCGACTCTGCGATGAGCAAGGTGGTGGTGGTGGTAGTATCACTCTACAGTCATGTGGATGGCGAGGAGTGAACGGTGGGGGATCCTGGTGCTAGCGGCACTTTGGCGTTGGCAGCTCCTATATCGTGATTCGGAGACCTAACTCGGTGCCAGCGGGAAGAAGGTTTTTCCAGACGAAAGTTGACCGCTTCGGCACTAGTGATGGCGGTGTCTATGGGTGTCGTAACCCTCTTGGAGGCACAGTCCTGGCTACCTTCACAGTGATGGGGCTCCGGGTGAAAACCCTTAACCGTCGTGGTCTCGACTTCGGTGGCGCAGTGCGTTGTGGCCCTTTTGGGGGGCGGCGTCGTGCAGCTCCGGCTCCAGTCTCCCTTCCTTGTCTTCGTTGACAAGTTGTGGTTTTTCGTGCTTTCTTTTATTTTATCTTTGATTTGCTTTGTTAGAGTTTCTTCTCACCACCTTGTATCAGTTCGTCCGTTGTTATTTTATTTATAAAACGGGAGGAAAGTCTGTTTTCAAAAAGAGTGAAACAAATATGGTTCAACCAAGATTAGGCCCCTAACATGTCTTGCTAAATGTCCTCCTCTCGTGAACCCAATCTCTCGACTTAGGGAATCATCATGGAAACCGAAAAGAGAACCAATGCAGGGACTAGATTCCTGGGCCCACGAATGATTCAGCGAACCGAAACCGATCGATGGGTTCTCTTGCGCTGTCAACAGCATGCGTGTGTCGAGGGTTTGATTAGCGCTAGCTATGTTGGCCTCAATTATTTAGTTTCTTATTAGTACAGACATGCAGCAAATGGTTTGGTCCCACTTGAACGAAAGCTTCTGCTTGCGCACTCTGTCCATCAATAACTACTTAGACCAGGTACAATAAGGTCCGGTCAGCAGGCTATATGACTTAAAATAGTATATTTGTGCCTAGTTAGAAGAGAGAGAAGAGGAAAGAGAAAATGAGTGGGCTCTTAGTTAAGAGCCAGCTACAGCACGTGCTCCTAGACACTATGTGAGAGTGTAAAATAGGCCATGTACTAATAAAGTAGTATATATTTAGCTCTACCTATTGTACATGTTGACTATTAGATTAGCTATAGATGACATGGACATGCCTTATAGCCGACAGCTGGCTCTACTATTGCCCTTGTTCTTACAGATAGCATCAAGCATGATGGAGTGCTGCGGCACTCCAATGACGACCGACAAGATGCTGACTCACTTAATTAGTAGCTAGCTCGTCGTACAGTAATAATGCAGATCTAGGACTAGTTGCAATTAAGCTGAGGATAAACAAACAAACAATTTGCTTCAAACACGTAACCCATCAAAATCAGTATAAGCAGGAACATCGATCACAGCAATTGTGATGAACCAACCACACGATAGCTGTAGCACACAAGCCAAGTGTCCTCCTATCAAGCTGGTGCCATGTCATCAGTTATAACACCCATTCTTTATTCTAGCTCTCTCTTTAAAAAATGACAGATCATCAAAGGGATGGGCACATCAAAGATGTAGCTTGCCCCTCAGGTCGACTTTATTTCCTGCTTGATTAGAGCAAGTATAATAAATCCTAGTCAGCTGGCTATAAGAATTAAAATATTATTTTCTTGTCTAGTTGGAAGAGAGATAATAAGAGAGAGAAGAAGAGTGAGCTCTCATGCAAGAGCTAGCTCTAGCACTTGCTCCTAGGCACTTTGAGAGAGTAAACGGTACAACCATATAGTGCTAAAATAGTATATTTTTGTCGCACACTATTGTACATGCTAGCTCTAACTTGGCTATAGATGACATGACACTTGGCTTATAGCCAGCAGCTGGCTATACTATTGTCTTTGCTCTTATTGCTCGAGTGATCTGGACAAGCTAGTGGGTACAAGTGGCAGAAATTGGCATGGCCCGTAATAATTGTGAACTCAGACAAGCCAGTAATTAAAGCCTTTTGAAATTTGATCAATTTTACATAAAATATTTACCAACATATATATACAGTACCAATCTAACACCGATACATCTAGACTCTAATTGAGCTATTTTTCGTATAAAATGGTCGCTGACGCTCTCTTATACCCTCGTCGGTGGTTAGCATGGCGGTTGGATAACCGAAATCCTGCTTCCTTAATCACCAAACCTGAGCCAACCCATAGAGGAGAAGGTTAGATGCTTGGTAAAGCAATAATGCGTGGCAGCAATGACCGTTTTGGTCCAAGAGAGACTACTACACGGCATGCGGTGACATGTAGTACTCCCTCATTCTAGAAAAGGATGCCGCAAAATTTTCGTGATACATATGTAGTGTATTGTTATATGTGAGTCCGGAAAAATATATGACATCCTTTTCTACATGGAGGGAGTACATTTTTGCTCGAGGATATTTCTTCCTAGAATACATGGCATATTTGTCAAGCTTTATCGATATTGAACAATTTTACGAGAGCCGTACATAATATAAAGCCAATATGCGAACTGGTCAAAGTAGGAGTCACGAGACAAGTCAAATTACGAGTAGAGAGGGCAAGCCCAAGAGCGTAGGAGCACAAGATGAAGCATGGGCCTGGCATATGAGAATTGGCCATTTGCACTTGATAAAAGAAGATGGAAACAGGGATCTCCAAACCAAATTGACCATTGTCAACATATAGAAGACCAAGGTAATATCGATACATACATCTAGCATGAACTTTTTTTTCTAAGTACGTTTTCCTTAAAGATGATGAAATTTTAGAATTTTAAATGAGGAAAAATAAATTAAAACGCGAGTACTTTTTTTGTTACAAATTCCCTCGGTCTCGTTCCGGTGTCTTCATGGCAAGGTTTTATCCTCCTTGTATTTTTTGTTTATTTTTATCTATTATATAAGAGTCTTTTATGAACTTATATCGATTCAGCTGTTGATGAGTTTAAAAAAGGTTTCCGAGGAATTAAAACACTGCAATAAACAACCAAACAAAAAACAAAAGTAGAATCAAGCAAGCAAAGATTCCAGCTAGTAGTGGGGCCCACAACTAATTCAGAGAACCGAAAATGATGGCTTCCTCGGACTGTTGCGCTACCTTTCAACAACTCAGCATGCTAGGCCATCTTACACCGATCTCCTACAAAAATATATTAAAAAATGGCATTATTAGAGATAGGAATACTAAGTGAAGACAAGTGTCAATGATGTCGTTGCCAAGGTGCATACATCTGATCTGAATATTCAATCAAGAGAGGAAGAAGTTAGATGCCCGAGATTGAGGTGGCAATGACATGTTTCAACTAGGTCACCTGATGATAGGATTCTGAATCTTCTCCTCACTCAACCTGCCGTAATTAGTTGACATGTGGAATCCCAGCGTATGTTGTCTATCGTGTGGCGTCGATGCCGACGGCACCACGGCATTGACAAAGAGTGTGGAGAACATGATCCTATACCACAGTACGAGTAAAGAGAACTTGCAGGTAACGCGACTGAACTAGGTATAGTGATACCAATGATCGAATCTTGTGTAACTAATATATCGCAATACAAAAGGAATCGTATACCGGATTAATTGAATCCTTGACATTATGGTTCAACCGATAAAAGAACTTTGTTGAATATGTAGGAACCAACATGGGCATCCCGGTCCAGCTGCTGGTTATTGATCGGAGAGGTATCTCGATATTGTGTGCATGTTCTTGAACTAGTCAGGTCATACACTTAACGTTTCAGTGTCGCTAGGTTTTCATTGAGATAATAGATGGTTTGATCGAATGGATATTCAGAGCCTCGGATGTGATCCTAGACATCACGAGGAATTCCGGAATAATATAGAGGTAAAGAAAAAGTATATGGGAAGTATTTTTTGGGTTACCAAAAAAGTTTGAAATTTTTGGTATTGTACTAGAGGTTCTAGAAGGTTCTGGAGGACACCATATTGGGGCTCACCTGTCCTAGATGTCCCACATGGCCCGAGGGGGAGTGTATAGACCCACATGGGCCAGCACACAAGCCCCCCGAGGCCCATGTGCATGGGGCTAAGCGATAAGGTCAGATCCCTTAAAATTAGAGAGTTAACTTGAGGGATGGTCTTCCCCTTTTGTTGGACGATCCTAGGGCTTGGAGGAGGGGCCAAGGCAGCCCCCACGCCTATATAAGAGGGAGGGGAGGGCTAGGTCGTGGTAGTTGACCCCCTGGCTGCCACCCTCTCCCTCTCCCTCTCTCTTCCACATAGATGCTTAGCCAAGCTCCGCTAGACTTCTCCACCATATATCCAGGCATCGCCATTATGCCGTCGGGATCTCGTGAAGCTATCCTCCATCGTTTGTAGGATCAAGGAGGAGGAGATGAAATCAATACAAAACGTGTTGATACCGCAGAAGTGTCGTCCGTTCGGTACATGGATCTAGATGGTCAAGATCTACATCTGTTTGAACCGACGAGCGTGTACGACTACATCATCCACGATCTCTAGATCGTTAACGCGCTTGCGTTCTTTGAAGGTAAGTATATTAGATCTATTCTACTTGTTACTTATGTTAGGGTAATAGATCTTGTATTACCAGAGGGCCAAAGGCCAGAATATATAGTACATGTACAAGTGCAAATATACAGGAAGCCCCCTAACATATGGGGAAACTCGCTTAAACCAGGGGCAGTCACCACAGAGGTAAAGCGCTCAAACCAGGCACGAGGGGCCTGCTTCAGGCCATAAAGGGAACGTCGAAGATGACAAACCATCCCATCAGGAACAGAATACCCAGGAGGAGGCTGCATATAAACCTCCTCACTCAACTCGCCATTAAGAAAAGCATTCTGAACATCAAGCTGGGACACAGACCAGCGTCGGACAGAAGCAACAACAAGAAGATGCATACGGTGGTCATATGGGCCACAGGAGCAAAGGTCTCATCATAGTCACGACCATGTTCCTGCTGAAAACCACGAGCCACAAGACGCGCTTTATAGCGCTCAAGAGATCCATCAGAGCGGGTCTTAATTTTATAGACCCACTTACACGTGATAGGACGAACACCAGAAGGGGGAGAGACAAGATCCCAGGTGCCAGTGCGCTCAAGCGCAGCGATCTCCTCAGCCATGGCAAGCTGCCATTCAGGATGACACGCGGCATCCCGATAAGAAGTCGGCTCGGAGACTACAGAGAGACCATACTGACTAGGGCAATAACGGTCTGGAGCACGACGCCGACGAACAGGTCGTGAGGAAGGAAGCTCATCCACGGAAGATGACTCATCAGAAGAGGAGGAAGAAGGAGGCGCGGAGGAAGGATCCGAAGCTGGAGACCTAGGAGAACTAGGAGAACTAGACGGAGGAGAGGATGGCGCCGAAGACAATGGAGGTGCAGCAGAAGAAGGAGGTGGAGGAGAGGAGACAGCGGAAGGTGTATCAGGAAAAAGAAGAAAAGAGAGATCATCCATTGGGTAAGTACCAGAGGTGGGGCGAGGATAGAAAGGACGCGTCTCATCGAACATGACATCACGAGAGATGCGCATACGGCGACCAACGGGGTCCCAACAACGATAACCCTTATGCTTATCACTATAGCCGAGAAAAACACACTCAACAGACTGAGCGGTTAGTTTGGTTTGTTCACGAGGAGGGAGAAGGACATAGCAAACGCAACCAAATAAACGAAGAGTCGAGTAGTCTGGACAGGAGCCAGAGAGACGCTCGAGAGGAATGCCACCCTGAAGAGAAGCTGAAGGCTGGATATTAATGAGGTAAGTCGACGTAGCGACAGCCTCAGCCCAGAAATGCGGCGGAAGAGAGGAAGCAATCATCATAGCGCGGGTAGTCTCAAGAATATGACAATGCTTAAGCTCGGCGACACCATTTTGAGCATGGGCGCCGGCACACGAGAACTGAGCAAGAGTGCCCTGCTCAGCAAGGATGCCACGCAGGTGCTGGGAGATATACTCTCCTGCAGAATCAACACGAAACACACGAATAGGCGTGGAATACTGAGTACGAACCATGGCCACAAAGCGCTGATAAATAGCAAGCACCTCGCTACGAAAGCGCATAAAAAATAACCAGGTGTACCGTGAAAAATCATCAATAAAAAAATATAGTATCGGTGGCCCCCTTTTAAAGCAAAGGGAGCAGGACCCCACACATCTGAATGAACTAAATCAAAAGGTCACTGAGATACAGACACACTAGTAGGATAGAGAAGCTGAATCTGTTTATCTAACCTACAACCCTGACACGAATGTAACGACGACACATCTCCTGAGACAAGCCCCAGAAGATCACGACGAACTAAGGATGATAAACGTGAGCCACAAAGATGACCCAACCGATGATGCCACTGCTGAAACGAGCCAGTGACAGAAGCAGCAACCGCAGGAGAAGTGGCAGAAGAAGTGTCAGCGGAAGGAACGCGAAGCCAGTCTAACTCCCATAGCCCCAGAGACTCAATGCTGCGAGGGCCAACTCCAACCAGAGCCTGTGTACGACGGTCGTAAACAGCACAAGAATCAGCATCAAGAATGACACGACAACCAGAATCAGTAAGCTGACTAGCAGAGAAAAGGTTCATCTTAAGGCTGGGAACATGAGAAACATCAGGAACAGAGAAGGAGGAAGTAGAGAGGGTGCCTCGATTTGGAAAGCAGAAGAGAGGTACCATCGGCCGTAATAACAGACGGGAGAAATAAGAGAGCGAAGAGCAGAAAGAATAGAAGACGCAGAAGTCATATGAAAAGAAGCTCCAGAATCCAGATACCACGGGGATGACGTACCTGACTGTGTAGAAGGTGATGGTCGCGCGGTGCCAGAAGAACTAGGCACAGAACCAGTAGTACCCGACGAGGAGGAGCCTGTAGCAGCGAGCAGACTACGAAGACCACGAATAATATCCTGATCAGACAGAGCACCAGCAGGAGGTCTAGAAGCACCAGTAGGAGGTCCAGAGGCAACAACAGAAGATCCTGAAGAACGGTGGCGGCGAGCAAAATCTCTGGCAGCGTGGCGTGGATCCTCGTCCGGCAACCCGGAGATATCGTGGCGGGCTTGCCACACGGTGGGCACAGGGAGGGCCGAGAACCACGAGGCTGCTGAGGCCGACTCGACCTGGGCGGTGGGCGAGAGAGTAATGACGCGAGAGACCGCGACGAAGCCGGCGGCATGGGGGACCACGAGCAGCAAGAACAGAAGGAACCTCAAGAAGACCAGCACCACGAAGACGAGTCTCTCCTCAGCACGAAGCTCAGCCAGTACCTCAGAGAGCGGAACATGACCACGGGCAAGCAGCTGGGCACGACGCGGCTCAAACTCCTTGCGGAGCCGTGACAAGAACTCAAAGACGTGCTGAAACTCCAGATCCGCGCGCACAATCAGACAGCAGGGACAGTGTTACACACGCTGTCTGAAGAGTCAAGCGGACGCCAAATAGCAGCACTCGAGTATAGAAATCATCAATAGTAGAATTACCCTGCTTAAGATCATGCTCTGACGAACCACAGACAGATAAAGAGCATCTTCAGACGGTGATAAGCGGCGAAGAAAAGCCCACGGCGGCGGTGGGAAGACCCATGAACTCAAAGACATCGAGGCGAGAACCGGAAGTGAGAACAGCAGCAAGACGAGCATCCTCATCTATCCGAGTGTAGTCAGCGGATCCAGCCGGTAGGTCGTAGTGATAGAATGCTCTGGACTGGCGCTCATAATCAGCCCGAGCAGAATCATCGGCCTCTGGGCTGCATCCTTGACCGCTGGTAGCATCGGGGCAAGGACAACGGCGTCGGTGCACGAGGCTTTGGAGGCTGGCAAGCGCGGTGGACAGGAGACCTCATCGAGCACACCCCAAAGGCGAAGACCGCGCATATGGGCGCGCGCATGAAGGCAGCGAATCAGGATAATTAGCGCCATCAAAATCACCGGCGAGGAATCGCAACATAGCCGACGAGGCGTGGAGGGCGGCGATCGGCGGACCACGGCAGGACGGGCGTGGCGGGTGGTCGGCGGCTGCGGCTGGCAGCGGCGAGGCGGCGGGCGTCGGCGGTGATCGGGCGGCGGCGGGGGTCGGGCGGTGACGGGGGCGGCTGGGGGCGGCCGATTCGGCTGGACGCCGGGGCGGCGTCCGGCGCGAAGCCGGGCGCCGGGCGGCGGCAGCGACGAGGCGGCGGCGACGGCGAGAGAAAAAAAAGCCTTATGGCTCTGATACCATGTTAGGGTAATAGATCTTGTATTACCAGAGGGCCAAAGGCCAGAATATATAGTACATGTACAGGTGCAAATATACAGGAAGCCCCTAACATATGGGGAAACTACAATATACAAATATACTCTAACAACTTACATCTATGAAATCTATGCCAACCGAGTGCCATGCTTCAGGTGGGACTAGTAATGGTTGGAGCTTACCAGGTACTCCCTCTGTTCGGAAATATAAGACGTTTTAGCTTTGTGAATCGAATGTATTTAGACATTTTTTAGTGTATAGGTTCGTAGAGATTCGAAGTGAACCGATACACTAAAAGACGTCTAGATACATTCATTTCACAAAGCTAAAATGTCTTATATTTCTAAACGGAGTGAGTAGTTTAGTATGTTCAGACTTGGCTTCTTCACAGATTTGGAAATGTTGGACGTATTGTATCACATCCTCTTTCATCCCTGGCTAGAAAAACATCTGCCTTATTATGTGATATGTCACACGAAAACCAGAGTGTCCCCCAAAACACTATTGTACAATGCTTTCAGAATAGCTTGTTGGGCCTCAACATGGTTGTGTAGCCACATTTTCCCATTTTTCAAATTTGCATCAACCTTTAAGGGGGAAAAAATCTGCATCTACGATATGTACTAAAGTATTTAGAAAAAAAAAGTTCATTGGCAGAAGATAAGCAAATTAAAACCTTAATTTCGATATATCTTAGAGAGAGATTTGGCGCAGCAATATGGGATATGTTTTTGGTCCTTTTTCATTGGTTTATATAGCGGGGATACAACCACGTCCAACATTACTCACAGTCACGGGCCCAACATGACGTGACCCAGTACAACACTGGTTTACAAAACTTGTCTAGTACGTAATATGGAAGCAACTCAAGCTATTCAGGGATATATCCAACCGATCGAGACCTAAACTTGCATTCCTAACATTCATGCAAGATGTATGTACCGTATTAGTTTGGTATATTTTAAATTTTGGCAATTGTTTCATGAAATTGGTCAACCTTCATAAATCTTGTCTTATAACAAAGTTAATGTGTCGTATATTTTAGAAAATACCATCCTTGAGCCAAAATGTCTTTCATGTATGTGTAATACATCTACGAAGTTATCTGTTGTTGGCCAGTGACATACACGTGGAGAGATCCATGGCCAGGAGTTCCATTCCATTCCAGAGCATGGCACCGGGTCAAGGTGGCGACACGAAGGCGAATCTGATCAATAGCAAAAGCAAATGTTAATGGAACACCTAACTCACGTGCCCCCTGCTAGGTGGAGGTCGTCCACGTGGACATAGTCGTAGCCAGGAGTTGAGTTGATTCGATATTCCACCAGCTTTCATGTCATTCAGTCGAACTGTGGGCCATAGACATTTCTGATCAGCTGAAGCTGAAGCTGCAACTAATTATCGATCGATCGATCTCTCTAGAACTTGTTGCTTGGCTGCTAATTAATAGGTTGTTAGACAGTGATGAGTCAGCACCTCGTGGCTGGACAGCCAATTAATAGAGGGCTGCATGCATGTGGCGTGCAATGTGAGATGCATGCACGTACGCGCGCTATCGGGCACAGGAGTCGCTCCAGTGTCATTCATGTCCGGCACTGGATAATTCGTGATCCAAGCCGTGGCCCAAATCGTTGTCATGACACCCGCCATTGCTTGACCACACATCTATCCATCCTCGATCCCTACGTGGCTAGCTCCATGTGGTTTGGTGCTGCTTCCCGCAAGAAATGAAAGGCGACAACGAGCTTGGTCTCGATCGAGGTTACAACGCCATCATGCTTGGCCCCCCCGCCAACGTGTCGTTTCTCGTTTGGTAATAAAGAGAAAGCCAGACGAAATAAAATGCACATTGTAACCGATGGTTTGGCATGCAGCGTGCACCGTGACCAAAGAGGTGGATTCCTGGATTAATCCGAATTTTGGGTTGCTTGAACGAGGGGAGCAGGTTTATCCCATCCCTACCTTCCACCACAACGAATGAGTCACTGTAGCGGGATTTTTCTTTTTTGTAATTTTTTTTGGCTATGTGCATCCGTACGGCCACTAGACAATGCGTTGTTGCAGAGGCTGGGTGTAATTGGTATCTTCTGATATTGATATATGCTCCTTTCCAAAAAAAAAAAAATCCCTGCTGATGTTGATGTTGATGTCGATGTTGGTGGTTCTGCAAGAAAGTGTATATCACTCAATGCACATTTTCAGAACAACGATCGCACCTTTGATATTGACACACACACACGCGCGCGCGAGCGCATCTCCAACGTTTCATCGGATTCAAGAAAGAAACGAAGGTGGGAGATTAGTTAACTACTCGATCCATGAACCGTCGATCGACGTCCACTTCTCTGCATTATTCTACTCCTTCTGCTGATGTGCGACGATGCTGAATCTGCAACAGCTTCTCGGTTGCGTTTGGTTTTGGTTTCTTACTATATACTCCCTCCGTTCCAAAATGTAAGGCGCCTAAGTTTTAGTCAAAAGTCAACATATTTTAAGTTTGACCAAATTATACATAAAAATATAAACATTTACAATACCAAATCAATATCAATAGATTCACCAGAAAGCATAGTTTCTCAAAGTGTCCATTTGATATTGTAGATATTCATATTTATTCGTATAAAGTTGGTCAAACTTAGAACATGTTGGCTTTTGGCTGAAGCTTAGGCGCCTTACATTTTGGGACGGAGGGAGTATTATGTGAAGCTCCAGCTTTGCTTGGCTCAAGTGCACAAGGATGGGTACATCGTCGATCTCTATAGAACGAACATATCTCCGACAACAATGTGTGCATGCATGCATGAGCCAGCACCGATGTAAGCTTGAATTATCACATATATAGTGGGTGTGCTTTGTTTGTGGACGAGGAGGACTAAGATTAAACCGTGATCAATACACTCGGCCCACAGTCCTCTCACCAACCAGCAAATCCAGCAAAATGAACTAAGCTGCAATAATGCATGCAGCCAGCCAGCCGACGTGGCAATGATTCAGTTTTCGTCGACAATAATGCTATTGCCATGCATGCATGCATGGGCACCACACATAATCGCCCTGGTTCCTATCCACTCAGTGTACATTATTTACGGGACAGCTAGTTCTAGCTAATTGGGCGCAAATCGACGTGGACTGTCATGCATGGAGTAACCAGCACTCCTCTCCGCTTCATGCATGTGGGTTGTGTGCATGCATTGCGAACGAGAGGAGATGAACGGGCATGACGGTTACCGCCTCCCTGCCATAGCGCCACCTCCGCGAGGTCTCTCACTGACGACGTCGCCTTAAGCCCCGGCCATTCCCGCCGTTGTCCTTGCATCCTCGCATGCCACCGTCGTCCGCCATCATCTCCCTCCATCGCTAGAAGCAGCGCCACCAGACGCAGCGCCTCCCCATCCCTGCATCCTCGCACGCCGCCATGATGGAGGCCACCTCCCGTACAACCCCGCACACATGCGTCCTGCAGCTCGTCCGAAGCCGCCACCACTGATCTCCACCCCAGCAAGCACGTCCACGACACCAGGGATTGAGGCCACCCGCCATGGCTGTCGGCCCAGCTCGACGGGAGGGCTCGCTAGCGCCTGAGCTTGTCCTCGCGCAAGGGCTAGAGACACATGCTGCCAGTGTTCTATCAATTTTTGCATTGAGAATTTTTCGCTAAAATGGCTCTGTTTGCGACATAGAAGAAATTTTTTGCTACATGTTTTTTGGATTTCGCATAATATGAACAAGATTTTGTTATCTTAGCATATTATTTTTTCTATGTATTCATATTTTTTGCTATTTGCGCACAGTTTTTTTTTGCCACAACCAATCTCTACAGTTTTGCTACAAGATCTCCGACAGGGAGTCTCCGGCCATGTGCCCTTTGCTACATTAGAAAAAACATTTTACTACAACCGTTTTGTGTTTTTGCTATAATAGTGCATTTTTTTTGCTAAGAGATCTCCGGCAGGGAGTCTCCGGAGATGCCCCCTTCGCGAATACCACTCCAAGCAAACATTACCAAAGGGCAAGCAAAGAAGATATGCGAGGCTGATTCCGGCAGGGTGCAAAGGGCACAACATGAGCATGTCGCTTAAGTAACTGATCACTCGAGGGTAGCCTATTCCGCTGCATCTGCCACAGGAAGATCTTAATTTTGAGAGGGATAGTAGCCTTCCACAGGAGTTTGTTAAAAGGGAAGACAGGGCCAAGGCACAACTTCCTATATGAAGAGGATGCGGAGAAAACTCCCGACGGTTCAAGCGCCCAGGACAGCCTGTCCTGATCATTGCATAGCCTGGAAAGTGCAAGGTCGGTGAGGAGGGATTGCCAGAGAGCAAGATCCTCCGGTCCAAACGAACGTCTAAAGCCCACATTCCAGGTGCCCGTCGAAAAGGCTTGGGCCACCTGGATGTAAGGTTCTGAACAGATTGCAAACAGGCGGGGGTATCTAGAGTTGAGTGGTGCTTCTCCCTGCCACCAATCAGACCATAGGAGAATAGATTGGCCATTTCCAAGCTGGAATTTGGCGCCAAGTTTGAAAAGATGTTTGATCTTATGAATGCTTTTCCAAAATTGGGAGCCACCTTGATTCCCCAGCGCAAAGAGGTTAGAGGCATTAGCATATTTGGCACGAATCAGCTTACCCCAGAGGGTCTGCTCAGTATCCTCCGTAAGCAACCGCCAAATCCATATAGTCATAAGGGCAACGTTGAGGATGCGCGATTTGATCACACCAAGACCTCCCAAATCTGTGGGGCGGCACACCTCTGGCCAGCGCACCCAATGGAATTTCCGCTTGTCTCCCACGCCTTCCCAAAAAAATCGAGACAAATGTTTATCAAATCCCACGTGGGTTCCCTCGGCCAAGAGGAAGAGACCCATAGAGAAGATTGGGAGGGAGGAAAGGGACGCATTTGTGAGCGTAAGTCTCGCAGCCGATGACATGAATCTTCCCTGCCAGGGGTCCACCCTGTGGCCGACTGTGCTCACCAGGCCTTCCTAGTCAGACACAAGCAGCTTCCTGTCGGCCATAGGGAAACCCAAATAGGTGAAGGGGAAAGATCCCACCTTGCAGTTAAGCAGGTTAGCTACTCTAGCCTCTTCCTGCGGGGAGACACCCATCACCAGAACTTCACTTTTGAGGAATTTGATCTTAAGGCCAGAAAGAATCTCGAAGCAGATGAGAATGAACTTGATATTTACCAGGGCACGGTCATCCAGCTCGAACAAGAGGATCGTGTCGTCAGCATATTGCAGATGGGTCACTCCCCCCAGAATCAGGTGAGGGACAACCCCACGGATGTGGCCAGCCCTGTTGGCAGCATCCAGCAGAGCTGCCAGGGCATCGGCGAGGAAGTCAAAGAGAAGAGGGGAGATCGGGTTGCCCTGATGGACTCCCCTTTTGTTTCTAAAGAAGGGACCCACTTCACCATTAATACTGGTCGCGGTTTGACCACCCGAGACAAGCTGCATAATTCTATGGATGAAGCCTGAGTCAAAACCCTTCCGGCTCAGAACCTCCTGCAAAAACGACCAGCTGACGCGATTTTGGCTGATGATAGGATTCCGAATCTTCCGATCATGTGAAGCTGAAGCTGGAGCTGCAACGTGTGTTCTATTCAATTCCAGAGCATGGCACCGAGTCCAGGTGTGTCATGCCGTGAGGGGCATACCCCTAGAGCACGACGCTATGGTGCACAGGCTAACACCCTAGCGGCACGAATTATGCAAATGGGTTAGGTTTTGAAACATTTTCAAAATGGGGTTATTTTGCGCTGAAGATTTCGCAAATACTTCCACCCTTTTAAAATATAAGATGTTTTAGCTTTGTAAAGCGAATGTATCTAAATGCTTTTTAGTGTGTAGATACACCTGGGAGATTATATTAGTTAACCGGCTCGTGGAGCGACACCTGGACGGATCCACAGCCAGGAGTTCCAACAAGTTTGGATTGGATGGATCAGCTGAGTCGTCGTCCTCCTCTTCTCTGCATTATTGTACTGCTGCTGCTGATGTGCGATAATGCAACAGCTTCTCAATTGTATTTGGTGAAGCTCTCGCTACAAGCTCCAGCTTTGCTTGGCTGTTGATTGACTCCGGTGCTCACCAACCTGCAAATCGAGCAAAATAGACTAAGCTGCAATAATGCATGCAGCCAGCCAGCCGACGTGGCAATGATTCAGTTTTCGTCGACAATAATGCTATTTGCCATGCATGGGCACCACATATTATCGCCCTCGTTCCTATCCACTCAATGTACATTATGGGACAGCTAGTTCTAGCTAATTGGGCGCAAACTACTCATTGTTATCCTAATACTCCCTCTGTCCGAGTTTAAAGGCCCTACACGTATACCTAGATCGTTAATTTGACCCAATAAATATTAATTATTTAACATAAAAATTATATCATTAGAAAATTTAGAGGTTATACTTTCTACTGGGTATAATTTTTGTATTAAATAATTAATAATTTATTGGTCAAATTAACGACTTAGATATACGCGTGGGCCCTTTAAACCGGGACGAAGGGAGTACTAGTAGACTAATTAACTGCGCACGATTTTTTTTCTTTTTCTTGAAACAAGCTTCAGAGTTCAGATGGATCATGACAATATATTACCACCGGCAACGGCGCTCCGCGGCGGCGCCGCAGCGATAGACGCCGTACGCGGTGGTTCCACATGGTATCATTCCAGCAACTTCAGTGAGGAGAAGAATCGGAATCCTATCATCATCATCCATCGATGGCCAGCTCAAACCTGTCACTTCAATCTCCATCCTCTAATTTGGGCTCTTGGATACTCACATCAGATGCAGTGTACACATGCACCTTGGCTACGGCATAATTGGCACTTGTTTTCACATAGTGTACGAATCTCTAATAATTCATTTGTTTATCTGTTTATTATGCAGGAGATGAGAGTAAGGTGGGCCAGCATGCTGAGTTGTTGTTGTTGCTGATAGATAGCGCAAGAGTCCGAGGAAGCCATCGGTTTCGGTTCTCTAAATTAGTTATGGGGTCCCTCTACCTAGGCAGAATCTTTGCTTGCTAGGTTCTGCTATCATATTTTATTTTGCATGTTTATCACCTTATAAAAAAGCCATAAACGGCTGAATCGATAAAATAATAGGTTATAATGCCATGAAGTTTTCGCAAATAGTCAGTTTTATCATTTTCCGCAAGCCCGTTCCCAAGTCACACTGGTTCTCTCAATTACTGCCACTTGTCACACAATGTATGCATGCATGCCTCCTCAGCCAAGCCTCATGACTGAAGAGATACACAGAAAATAAAGCGAATGAGTGATTCTATTGATTGTGACTGTGGGGTATTTATAGTACCCAACAGGTGCTTTACAATGTCGGTTACAATGTTTGGCGTCGTTTCTAAAGGACGCAGCGACGGTTCGCTATTATAGCAGTTGGACAAAATCTATAGATGCTAACCGCTGCTTAGCATATTCCAGGAAATTTGTTAACTAATATATTTAACGCTAATTAATTCCTAACACTCCCCATTGGATAATGCTGTTTCCTATTTACATTGTCTTGGGAATCATCAAATATTTTGGATGCCGAAGAGTCTTTAATTCTTTGATCGTCTTTGACCTTGAGACTTCGAGAATCGTCGATCTTGTATTTATTTGTCTTCCAAAATCTTGTTAAAAATATAAGAAGAATATAGGAATCCGATATACCGTTGGTATAATAATTGTACCATAAAATCTGTATGAGAAATCCATTGGAGAACTCATATGAAAGAGTACAATATATTATTATCGGATATTAAACACTGAGTTCAGTCCTAGGAGATTTCTCCCCCTGAACTTTGCAAATTTCGAAGTTGTCTCATACCAATGCCATGAATGCACTTTTGAAATGCAGCTGTTGGTAAAGACTTAGTGAACAAATCTGCAAGATTGTCACATGACTTTGTTTGCAAAATATTAATTTCTCCATTTTTCTGTAATTCATGAGGAAAAAACAGTTTTGGAGCAATATGTTTTGTGATATTACTTTTAATGTATCCCATATGCATTTGAGTAACACATGCGGCATTATCCTCATAGATAATAGTTGGTGATTCTAATGAACCGATACCACATGCTGTTTGTATATGATTAATCACTCTGCGAAGCCATACACACTCTCGTGAGGCTTCATATAATGCAATTATTTCAGAGTGGTTAGTGGAAGTTGCTACAAGAGTCTGTTTTGTGGACTTTCATGAAATAGCAGTTCCACCATATAAAAATACAAACCCTGTTTGTGATCTAGCATTATGGGGATCAGAAAGATAACCAGCATCAGTATAGCCAGTCAAAGTCATATCTTGATTTTTCTGATAGAATAAACCAAGATCTTTAGTACCTTGTAAATATCTGAAGATATTCTTTACACCAGCCCAATGGCGTTTTGTTGGAGCTGCACTATGTCTAGCCATCAAATTTACTGCGAAGGCAATATCTGGTCTAGTACAATTAGCAAGGTACATTAGTGCTCCTATAGCACTAAGGTATTGAAACTCAGGTCCCAATACATCTTCGTTATCATCCCTAGGTCTAAAAGGATCCTTTTCTCTATCAAGGGATCTGACAACCATGGGTGTTTTGGATGGATATGATTTATCCATATTGAATTTTTCCAAAACTTTCTAAATATATGCGGGCTGATAAACGAGTATTCCTGAGAGAAGGTGCTCAAGTTGTAAACCTAAGCAGAATTTGGTTTGTCCCAAATTCTTCATCTCAAATTCCGTCATTAAATGATTGCGTGCTATAGATATATCTGTTGCGTTACCAATTATGTTGAGGTCATCAACATAAACTGAGATGATGCAAAAACCCTTCGAGGATTTCTTTATGAAAACGCATGGGCAATCATCATTATTCGAGTATCCTTTATTGAGAAGGAACTCACTAAGCCGGTTATACCACATTTTACCCGACTGTTTTAAGCCATAGAGTGACTTTTGTAATTTTACACAATACATGTTGCGATTTATATTTGGATTAGGAATTTTAAGTCCATCAGGGACTTTCATATAAATATCCGCATCGAGTGACCCATATAGGTAAGCGGTCACTACATCCATTAACTGTTGGAATTATGCCCTAGAGGCAATAATAAAGATGTTATTATTATAATTCTTGTTCATGATAAAGTTTATATTCCATGCTAGAATTGTATTAAGCGGAAACTTTAATACTTGTATGGTTTGTAAACAACACCGTGTCCCTAGTACGCCTCTATGGACTAGCTCATTGATCAATGATGGTTAAGGTTTCCTAACCATAGACATGAGTTGTCAATTGATAATGAGATCATATCATTGGAGAATGATATGGTGGATAGACCCAAACTAAGCGAAGCAATTAGATCGTGTCATCGTGTTCGTCTTTGCGAAGTTTTTCTTATATCAAATATTGTATTCCTTAGACCATGAGATAATACAACTCCCTGGTATCGGAAGAAAGCTTTGAGGTCATCAAACGTCATCCTATGAGAGGGTGATCATAAAGGTGTCTCTCAGGTAATCGGAAAGTATCTGTTGGGTTGTATGTATCGAGATGGGATTTGTCCCTCCCAAGTCGGAGAGATATACTTCGGGCCCACTCGGTAATCGATATCAACACCGCTTGCAAGCATGTGGTTAAGGAGTTAATCACAAAGTGATATCGGATTACGGAACAAGTAAAGTACTTGCTGTGAACGAGATTGAAATAGGTATGACGATACCGACGATCGAATCTCGGGTAAGTAAAATATCGCGAGACGAAGGGAATATATATATGGGATTGATTGAATCCTGGCATCGTGGTTCATCCGATATGATCATCGATGAATGTGTGGGAGTCAATATGGGTGCCCAGACCCCGCTGTTGATTATTGATAGAAGATCATGTCTGCATATTCTCGAACCCGCAGGGTCACACACTTAACGTGTCTCGACGCTAGGATAGATTGGATAATTGGTTTATGAATTTTTGTTTGGAGTCTCGGATGGGATCCGGGACATCACGAGAGGTTCCGGAATGGTCCGGAGAATAAGATTCATATAAGGCAGTTTTTGGAGTTCGGAATTGTTCCGGATTAATCGGTATTGTACCGGAAGCTTCTAGAACCTTCCGGAAGGGGGCCAACGTGGTCCCACCTTCCGGGAGGGGGCATGGGCCTATGAGGGAGTGTCCTGGCCGCATTGGGCCAGGGGCACAAGGCCCCATAGGGCCCAGCCGATCCTAGATAAGTTTAAATCGTTTAAACTAGAGATAAGATAGGGTTTCTAGAAGGGAGAGTTTAAATCGTTTAAACTAGAGATAGGCTTGGAGGATGGGCAAGGGCTGGCCGCACCCCCCCTCTATATATAGAGGGCTGGTGCGCCCCCTCCCCCCCAACCTACACATCTCCCTCCAAGCCCTAGTAGCCCTGCTGCCTTCCTCTCTCCCTCCCGACTGTTTGCAGGCGAAGCCCTGCTGCAGAAATTCTCCACCAAATACACCACGCCGTCGTGTTGTAGATCCAATCCATCTCTCCACCATACTTGCTGGTCCAAGGAAGGAGGAGACGTCGAGGTGCTGCACGTGTGCATCTCATGGAGGCACCGCCACTTGTGGTGCTAGATCGGATCGGATCGCGAGGAGGAGAAGCGAGTACGACTACATCACCCACGTTCCGACGAACGTTCCGCTATGCGAATCTTCAAGGGTATGAAGATCTAATCCAATCTCTCTCGTTGTTTGCATCTCCTAGATTAGATCTTGGCTTTCCCTCTGTTCGCTCAGAGAAAATTTTGATTTACTATGCTGCAAACCCTTCATGGTATCGAGCTAGATCTATGCGTAGATGTGATTCACGAGTAGAACGCAACATGGTTGTTCGGGCGTTGATGTTTTCTGCAAGCCTCTTGTTTGTGTTCTTCTTATGACCTTGGATAGTGAGATTGAAGCGGTCCAGCCAACCTTACGCGATGTCGTCATGAGACCGGCTCGCACTTGACGTGTGGCTTGTTCCACACATGCGGGGTGGATGTCGCTTTCTCTCACTATAGTTGTCATGGGATTAACACCGAGTTTGGCAACCATAATATCACCGTTGTGGCTTTCCGTAGGTAAGAATCGTTCTTAGCATCTACTCCCATAAGCCACGTAAACATGCAACAACAAAGTAGAGGCGTCTAACTTGTTTTTGCAGGAGTGTTTCGTGATATGGTATGGCCCAAGATGTGATGTGTATATTGTATGCGATGATCATGTTTTGTAATGTTTCACGACTTGCATGTCGATGAGTACACAACCGGCAGGAGCCATATGGTTGTCTTTATAATTGTGTATGACCTGCGAGTCAACTTCTTATACGCCATGTAATAGCTTTACTTTATCGCTAAGTAGTTAGCAATAGTTGTAGTTGCTATTCGTGGTGGAGGCAATCATGGTGGAGTGATGGAGATCATGCCGGAACGCACAAGATGGAGATCATTGCGAGAAGATTGGCTATACCATGTCACATAAAGTTATATGCATGTGATGTTTATCCTTTTATGTATCTTATTATGCTTAGATCGCGACGGTAGCATTATAAGATGATTCCTCACTTAAAGATCAAGATAAAAACTGTGTTCTCCCAAAGTATGCACCGTTGCGAAAGTTCGTCGTGTCCAAGCATCACGTGATGATCGGGTGCTATAGACTCTACGCTCACATACAACGGGTGCAAGCCAGTTTTGCACACACGGAAATACTTGGGTCTAACTTGACGAGCCTAGCATGTACAGACATGGCCTCGGAACACAAGAACCGAAAGGTTAAGCATGAGTCATATGAATGATATGATCGACACTTCGTTGTCCACCATTGAAACCACATCTCTTCTCGTGATGGTCGGATTAGGTGTGGTGAATTTGGATCGTGTTCACTAAACAACTTGAGGGATGTTGAATTTAGTGGGAGTTCATCTAGTAATTTGATTAAGTTGAACTATTTATCATGAACATAGTCTAAATTGTACTTGCAAATACTGTAGATCACATGGCTAAGTCCAACTTCAACTTCAACGTTTTTGCTGAGAAAGAAAAGCTTAGAAACAATGGGTCTAACTTCACCAACTGGTTCCGCAATCTAAGAATCATTACATTCGGACAAAAGGACTATGTCCTTGGGAAAGCGTTAGGTGACCCTCACGCAATCGCTACGCTGATGAGAAAGCTGTCTCTCAGTCGTGCAAAGATGATTATGGTGTGATTAAGAGCACCATGTTGTTTGCTATGGAACCGGAACTTCAAAATCGTTTTGAAAACTATCCCGGGCCCTTTGAGATTCTCGAGGAGCTGAAAACCATGTTTCAGACTCAGCCCGTTCGAGAGATATGAGATCTCCGAGAAGTTCTTTAAGCGCAAGATGGAGGAAGGGAGTTCCGTTAGTGAGCACGCCATAAAGATGTCGGGCTACACTCAACGCCTTGAGCAAGCGGATCGCAAGATTCCGGAGGAGCTCAAGATTGACAGGTTCTGCAATCACTCCTCCCAGCTACAAAAGTTTTGTAGTGACTCATAATCAGATTGGTTCCATCGATTATCACCGAGCTCTTCGCAAAGTGAAGGCTGCGAGGTGGACATCAAGAAGGATAATCATGTGTTGATGGTCAACAAGCCCTCCTTTAAGAAAGGTAAAGGTGCAAAAAGCCCTTCAAGAAGGCTAAGCGCATAATGCCCTGCCGAGAAGAAGCTCAGTCTGGTCCCAAGCCGAAACTGAGTGCTTCTATTGCAAGGACAAGGGTCCTTTGGGCGCAATCGTCCAAGTACTTAGCGGACAAGAAGGCTGGCACCATCAAAGGTATATTTGATATACATGTTATTGATGTTTTCCTTACTAGCCCTCGCTAGTGCTCGGTATTTGATACGGTTCGGTTGCTAATATTTGTAACTTTCAAGCAGAGCTGCGGAATAGGCGGCTTGCGAGGGATGAGGTGACGATGCGCTGGCAACGGATCAAGAGTTGATGTGATGGCCGTCGACGCCTCCTTAGTTTTACCTTCGATTAGTTTTAAACCTTAATAAATGTTATTATGTGCCTGCGTTGAGCATGAACATTATTTCTGGATCGTGTTTATTGCAAGACGGTTATTCATTTAAATCGGAGAATAATGGTTGTTCTATTTATATGAGTAACATCTTTTATGGTCATGCACCTCTTGTGAGTGGTTTATTTCTTCTAAATCTCGAAAGGGATGAAACACACATCCATAACATTGAGGCTAAGAGATGCAAAGTAGATAGTGATAATACTACTTATTTGTGGCACTGTCGTCTAGGTCATATTGGTGTAAAGCGCATGAAGAAACTCCATTCTGATGGACTTTTGGAGTCTCTTGATTTTGAATCATTTGACACATGCGAACCATGCCTCATGGGCAAGATGATCAAAACCCCGTTCTCCGGTATGATGGAGCGAGCAACGGACTTGTTGGAAATCATACATACTGATGTATGCGGACCGATGAGTGTTTTGACGCACGGTGGATATCGCTATTTTCTCACTTTTACCGATGACTTAAGTAGATATGGGTATATCTATTTAATGAAACATAAATCTGAAACGTTTGAAAAGTTCCAAGAATTTCAGAATGAAGTGGAGAACCATCGTAACAGAAAGATTAAGTTTCTACGATCCGATCGTGGGGGCGAATATTTGAGTTATGATTTTCTCACGCATCTCAAAGCAAGTGGAATCGTTTCACAACTCACGCCACCCGGAACACCACAATGCAATGGTGTGTCTGAACGCCGGAATCGAACCCTGTTAGATATGGTCCGATCGATGATGTCTCTTACTGATTTGCCGTTATTATTTTGGGGTTATGCATTAGAAACCGCTGCATTCACTTTAAATAGGGCTCCATCTAAATCCGTTGAGACGACACCGTATGAACTATGGTTTGGTGCTAAACCTAAGTTGTCGTTTCTTAAAGTTTGGGGATGCGAAGCTTACGTCAAGAAGTTGATGTCGGACAAGCTCGAACCCAAAGCGGAGAAATGCGTCTTCATAGGATACCCTAAGGAAACTATTGGGTATACCTTCTATCACGTAACCAAGGCAAAGTGTTTGTCGTGAAGAACGGTTCCTTTCTTGAGAAGGAGTTTCTCGAAAGAAGTGAGTGGGAGGAAAGTAGAGCTAGACGAGGTTATTGAACCTTCTCTTGAATTGGAGAGTAGCGCAGCACCGGAAATTGTTCCAGCCGCTCACCAACAATAGAGGAAGCTAATGACAAGGATCATGAAGCTTCGGACGATGCTGCTACTGAACGTCGCAGGTCGACAAGGTCGCGTGCCCCTCCTGAGTGGTATGGCAACCCTGTCTTGACAGTCTTGTTAGTAGAAGAGAGTGAACCTACGAACTATGAGGAAGCGATGATGAGCCCAGACTCTGAGAAATGGCTAGAAGCCATGAAATCCGAATTGGGATCCATGAGCGAAAACCAAGTATGGACTTTGGTGGACCCTCCTAGCGACCGAAAGGTCGTTGAGTGCAAATGGATCTTCAAGAAGAAAACTGACGCGGATGGTAATGTTACCGTCTATAAAGCACGGCTTGTTGCGAAAGGGTTTCGACAAGTTCAAGGTGTTGACTACGATGAGACTTTCTCTCCCGTAGCGATGTTTAAGTCCATTCGGATTTTATTAGCAATTGCTGCGTTTCATGATTATGAAATATGGCAAATGGATGTCAAGACTGCTTTCCTTAATGGCAACATTGATGAAGAGTTGTATATGATGCAACCCGAAGGTTTTGTCGATCCTAAGGATGCTGATAAAGTATGCAAACTTCAGCGTTCCATTTATGGACTGAAGCAAGCATCTCGGAGTTGGAACCTTCGTTTTGATCAAGTGATCAAGAGCTTTGGATTTGTTCCAAATTTCTACGAAGCTTGCATCTACAAGAAAGTGAGTGGGAGCTCGGTGACGTTTCTGGTACTATATGTGGATGACATATTGATTATTGGAAATGACATCAACATGCTTAACGATGAGAAGAGTTATTTGAACAAGTGTTTTTCAATGAAAGACCTAGGTGAAGCTGCTTATATATTGGGCATCAAAATCTATAGAGATAGACGAAGACGCCTGATAGCTTTAAGCCAAAGTACATACCTAGACAAAGTTCTGAAAAGGTTCAGAATGGATAAGGCATTGAAAGGTTCAGTGCCTATGTTGTCAGGTAAGATATTGAGCAAGGCTCAGTGTCCAGCTACGGTAAATGATAGGGAATCTATGAGCAAAGTGCCTTATGCCTCGTCCATAGGTTCCATCATTTATGCCATGCTTTTTACTAGACCGGATGTTTCCAATGCTCTTAGTTTGACGGCGGATATCAAAGTGATCCAGAGTGGAACTTTGGAAAGCCGTGAAGAACATCCTAAGGTACCTAAATAGGACTAAAGAAATGTTCTTAGTCTATGGGGTGATGAACAGCTCGTCAGAAAAGGTTACGTCGATGCTAGTTTCGACACCGACAAGGATGATTGTAAATCTCGAGGGGATACGTGTATATTTTGAATGGAGGAGCTGTGAGCTGGAGAAGGCGCAAGCAAAGCGTGATCGCGGGATCTACTGAGAAGCGGAATACATGGCTCTGAAGGCGTCAAGTGAAGGAGTTTGGATCAGAACTTCATCATTGAGCTTGGCGTGGTTCCAAGTGCATTGGACCCATGGAGATATTGTGTGACAACACCGCCCATAGCACTCGCTAAGGAACCAAGATATCATCCAAAGACCAAGCATATCAACCGCAAGTTTCATATAATCTGAGATTATATAGCAGATGGAGATCTGAAGATTAGCAAATTACATACAGATCTGAATGTCGCAGATCCATTGACTAAACCTCTTCCACGTGTAAAACATGATCAGCACCTCAGTGCCATGGGTGTGAGATTGTTGCCAGATGTAAACTAGATTATTGACTCTAGTGCAAGTGGGAGACTGTTGGAATTATGCCCTAAAGGCAATAATAAAGATGTTATTATTATAATTCTTGTTCATGATAAAGTTTATATTCCATGCTAGAATTGTATTAAGCGGAAACTTTAATACTTGTGTGGTTTGTAAACAACACCGTGTCCCTAGTACGCCTCTATGGACTAGCTCATTGATCAATGATGGTTAAGGTTTCCTAACCATAGACATGAGTTGTCAATTGATAATGAGATCATATCATTGGAGAATGATATGGTGGATAGACCCAAACTAAGCGAAGCAATTAGATCGTGTCATCGTGTTCGTCTTTGCGAAGTTTTTCTTATGTCAAATATTGTATTCCTTAGACCATGAGATAATACAACTCCCTGGTATCGGAAGAAAGCTTTGAGGTCATCAAACGTCATCCTATGAGAGGGTGATCATAAAGGTGTCTCTCGTAATCGGAAAGTATCTGGGTTGTATGTATCGAGATGGGATTTGTCCTTCCAAGTCGGAGAGATATACTGGGCCCACTCGGTAATCGATATCAACACCGCTTGCAAGCATGTGGTTAAGGAGTTAATCACAAAGTGATATCGGATTACGGAGCGTAAAGTACTTTGCTGTGAGCGAGATTGAACTAGGTATGACGATACCGACGATCGAATCTCGGCAAGTAAAATATCGCGACGAAGAGAATATATATATGGGATTGATTGAATCTGGCATCGTGGTTCATCCGATATGATCATCGATGAATGTGTGGAGTCAATATGGGTGCCTGCACCCGCTGATTATTGATAGAAGATCATGTCTGCATATTCTCGAACCCGCAGGGTCACACACTTAACGTGTCTCGACGCTAGGATAGATTGGATAATTGGTTTATGAATTTTTGTTCGGAGTCTCGGATGGGATCCGGGACATCACGAGAGGTTCCTAAATGGTCCGGAGAATAAGATTCATATAAGGCAGTGCAGTTTTTGGAGTTCGGAATTGTTCCGGATTAATCGGTATTGTACCGGAAGCTTCTAGAACCTTCCGGAAGGGGGCCAACGTGGTCGCACCTTCCGGGAGGGGTCATGGGCCTATGAGGGAGTGTCCTGGCCGCATTGGGCCAGGGGCACAAGGCCCCATAGGGCCCAGCCGATCCTAGATAAGTTTAAATCGTTTAAACTAGAGATAAGATAGGGTTTCTAGAAGGGAGAGTTTAAATCGTTTAAACTAGAGATAGGCTTGGAGGATGGGCAAGGGCTGGCCGCACCCCCCCTCTATATATAGAGGGCTGGTGCTCCCTCTCCCCCCCCAACCTACACATCTCCCTCCAAGCCCTAGTAGCCCTGCTGCCTTCCTCTCTCCCTCCCGACTGTTTGCAGGCAAAGCCCTGCTGCAGAAATTCTCCACCAAATACACCACGCCGTCGTGTTGTAGATCCAATCCATCTCTCCACCATACTTGCTGGTCCAAGGAAGGAGGAGACGTCGAGGTTCTGCACGTGTGCATCTCACGGAGGCACCGCCACTTGTGGTGCTAGATCGGATCGGATCGCGAGGAGGAGAAGCGAGTACGACTACATCACCCACGTTCGCGAATGTTCGTATTGCGAATCTTCAAGGGTATGAAGATCTAATCCAATCTCTCTCGTTGTTTGCATCTCCTAGATTAGATCTTGGCTTTCCCTCTGTTCGCTTCCGTAGAAAATTTTGATTTACTATGCTGCGAAACCCTTCATTAACTGCATTGATAAATTCATTTGTACTGCCAATGATATTAAGTATCGAAACGTAATTCCACTCATTACAGGAGAATATGTATCGTCGTAGTCGATACCGGGTCTCTGCGTGAACCCTTGTGCTACTAGCCTCGCTTTATATCTCACCACCTCATTATTTTCGTTCCTTTTTCGAACGAAAACCCATTTAGCTTCCACAGGGAAAACTTTATGAGGAGTAGGTATTACTTTAGAGAATACCTCTCTTTTATTAAGCGAATGCAATTCTGCCTCAATTGCCTCCTTCCATTTAGGCCAATCTGAGCGCTTCAGGCACTCTTTCATAGATGTTGGCTCTGAATCCAGTTGAAGGGTTTTAGCAATTTTAGAGTAGAAATATGTGTCGACAAGTGTAGTATTTCTATTATATGATTCTCCCGAATCGATATAGTTTGTGGAGATTTCATTGATTACCTCAGGCACCGTGTGATTTCCCATAACAACGGAGTCTGGTTGTTTCGATGTCCCAACATTAGAATTTGTGTGCACATTTATGCTAGGCTCTTGATGTTGAACATCTGTTTGGTGTCTATCAACTTCAGGTTGATTTGCATTTAGTGATTTTCTATGTTTCCGCGGTGGCATTTG
This sequence comes from Avena insularis, assembly GCA_023614405.1. Lineage (NCBI taxonomy): Eukaryota > Viridiplantae > Streptophyta > Magnoliopsida > Poales > Poaceae > Avena > Avena insularis. The sequence continues at coordinate 110,896,589 of CM042694.1, forward strand.
AGAAGCCTTTTCCTTGATGACCAGATTTCTCCCCCTTTTATTTGTAATTAGGGGTTGAGTAGTTTTATTTGGTACCTCTACTCGTTCTGGTGCATTAACTGCAGGGATATAAGATTTAGTGACACCTTTGTGATCAGTAAATGCGCCTGGCAAGTTTTTTTTTTCACGGACAGGCTGCTAGCATTGCTAGATCTGGACCGGTCGATTGAATAAAAGGATAAATCCAAATAAAGGGTCAAAGAGGAGCGACGTTGGGGAAAATCCCGTCTGCCTCCTCCTATCCACTCGATGCCGACGCCCTGCTTCGTGCTAGCGCCATGATCGGCTTCTTCAGCGGCGGCTCGGCGCCCACGGAGGAGGAGGAGGCGAGGCTCCGCGGCAAGGTCGGTGAACCCAAGGCGCGCCGGGACCAAGTCCCGATGCAGATTCCAGAGGGTCGGGCCGCCATGGCCGATGCGGCGGCGGAGGAGCAGCGGGCCTCCGGCGAGGCGTCGAAGCGAGGCAGACGGCGCCGTGTCCTGGCCTTCTCCTTCAGATCCGCACGGGAGGTTGAGGTCGGGGCGCGGGACAACGCGAGAAGAGGCTGACGTCGTTCTCCTTCTCCTTCATCGCCGGCTGGGGTACGTCCATGGGAGCCGCGATCGGCGGTTGAACGACTCCGTCACGGGGCGTAGCCTGGCGGAGCGAAGTGTTCCGGTCCTCGTCGGGCGTCGGAGATGGGAGGCAGGGGCCGTACCGTGGCGCAAGTAGTACTGCAGCGGAGGCATTGCCTCTTCTTCCTCGTCGCTGAAGTAGCGCCCGGGTCGTCGATGAGCCAACGGCGCTCGGCCGCCTAGCAGCCATTCCATGGGCGGGACTACAAAGGCGGAGGAGGCAGCAGGTCGTCGGCGTCGGTGGTGATGTTGAGGCGGAGGCCTCGTCCAAATCCTCGGCATCAACAACCTGTTCAATAGCTTCCGATGCGGGCGACCTCCGGCGCAGCAACGGCGTCTGGTACTGCGGCGACAACCTCCGGCACGACACCAACCTCGGGCGCGATCGGAATCTCTTCCCGGGGCACAACTGCCCTGGTACTTGGTCCTGGTGCTCCAGGGGAGTGGCGGCGCTGCGCCCAGTGGTTACCACGGAGGTGGTTCCGATTGTGGCGGCGGCGGAAACCACCACCAGGGCTGTAGCGACGATGAGAGACACCAAGCGGTGCCCTGCGGTGGCGGAGGCCACCGTTCCTATTATGGCGACGTTGAAGGCGGCGGCCAAAGTTCCTGCCGAAATTCCGGCGACGTGCAGCGACAAGGTCGGGTATCCGGCGATGAAAATGGAAGCGACGATGCTCACTGGCAACAAAACGTGCGAAGGAAAAGGCAAGTTCCGGCAGCGGCGGCATCCGGAAAGCCATCCTTTTCTCACCTTTTCTCTGTTCTTCTCTCCGTGCGGCCTAGTCGCTGTAGGCAGAGCCAGTGCTGATGACGTGAAGAGATACACAGAGAATAAAGCGAATGAGTGATTCTATTGATTGTGACTGTGGGGTATTTATAGTACCCAACAGGTGCTTTACAATGTCGGTTACAATGTTCGTCGTCGTTTCTAAAGGACGCAGCGACGGTTCGCTATTATAGCAGTTGGACAAAATCTAAAGATGCTAACCGCTGCTTAGCATATTCCAGGGAATTTGTTAACTAATATATTTAACGCTAATTAATTCCTAACAATGACCACATTGGTGTGTCCTTGCTAACATGTCAGCATCGATCGGACAATCGCGGTCAGTTATCTCGCAACATCGAGCTCATGTATCTTTAGTGCAAGTTCACGGTACGATGCAAATGGCGTTCGGACGCGCTCGACTCTAGTTGGCGAAGGAGATGCTAATCAATAGCAAAAGCGAATGTTAACCAGTCACCAACCTAACGTGGCACCGGCAAGGTGGAGGTCCTCCACGTGGATAGAGTTGTAGTCAGAAGTTCAGTCGACTCGATATTCCACAAGTTCGTGTTAATCAGTCGAACGGGGCCATAGACATTTCTTGGTATACGATGTGCATTATTGCAACTACTCATTGAGGAATCCGATTTGTCTCCCCGGTGCATATGAAATCCAATTTAGCTCCCAAGTTGCGGTGCTCCCTGCATAATAAATAATAATAATAAATTATATTTACAGGATTCAAAAAATCGTGAAAAAACCTAAAAGTAGCTGAAGCTATATCCCACTAACCGTGCAAAATCTCAATTCGAAATGCTTTCTCTTTTGAGCGACACAAAAATGACAAAAGTGTGGATCTGAGTATAGTGATTTCAGATCACCAAAAAATTCACACTTTGTCATTTTTTGTGTAGCTTAAAATATAAAACATTTCGATTCGAGATTTTATATGATTGTGGGATACACCTAATTTTAAGATTTTGTTTCACCATTTGTAATACCTATAATTATAATTTTCAATTTTTTCAAATGTAGGGAGCACTGGCACTCGGGAGGCAAAAGCACTTTCCGGTCTCTTCCTATCATATGAAGCTGAAGCTGCAACTAATTATCGATCGATCTCTCTAGAACTTGTTGCTAGGCTGCTGATTAATAGGCTCTTAGACACTGATGAGTCAGCACCTCGTGGCTGGATAGCCAATTAATAGACCACTTCAAGCATGTGGTGTGCAGCGTGAGCATGGATGCATGCTATCAGAAACGAGAGGCCAACTTTTGAGTGACAGGACAATTATTCATGATCCAAGCCGTGGCTCACGCTGGCATGACACCTCCCGTTGCTTAACCACAAATCCATCCATCCTCCTACGCCATGTGGTTTGGTTTTGCTTCCCTAAAAAATGAGAACGCTGTTACGGTGATTGGTGAATACTTCCCAATACTTCTCAGTACTTCCGGTTCCATTAATTCTGGCCGTCAAATATGGCAGTTAATAGAGATTTTGAATTACTAACATAATAGTAAGGGGTATTAATCCACCCGCACGACCGACCGCAGCGAGCAAGATCTGAACCCCACGGCTCATTCTCTGTCTTCCTGCCACGCAGTCGCCTGGCCTAAATCCCCGTGAAGTCACCCGTTGGCACCACAGCTACTGAACGCGCCGACGAATTAGCACTCCGCTGGCTAGGAAGGGCCTCCTCCCGCCGGGCGCCCCATATACAGTCGCCTCCGCCCCAGCCCATGAGACGATGTTGCCAGCCTTCGGCCAACGAGGCTCGAGCACAGCCATGTCCTCCGACTACTTTTGTCAGCCCACCGGAATCATCGCTCCTTGGCCATGCACCACACCACCCGTAGCGACAACGATTGCCGATGACAGCCACGCAGGGAGACGGGCACGCGGCGGCGAGGGTGCGTGGCGGTGGCGAAGTCAACTGCTCAAGCCGGACGAATGGAATTGATTACAACGGCGACGCTCGCCGAAGTCACTTGCTCAAGCCGGATGAACGGAATTGATTACGCCGGCGAGCCGGAAAGCTAGCTGGAAGTTTATTTTTTAGGGGAAATCACGAGCGAGAGGATACTGCTAGTCTGGCACGTGGGGCCGTTTAGAGTCAAAATAACATTCTACACTTTTAGTAAATAAAATTTCTAGTACTTTCAGGTACTTTCTTTCAGTACTTCCTAGTGCTCCTATTTTTTCCTTCATTGGATTTGACTGCATGGACGGCTCCTAAAATCCCCAATCATAGTAAAACTTATAAAAAAATGAAATGCCACAAGGAGGTCGTGGTCTCGAGGTTATAACACCATCATCCTTGCCCCCTCGCCAACATGTCGTTTGATAAAGAGAAAGGCGAATGAAATAAAATGCACATTGTAACTAATGATTTGGCACGTGATCGGGAGTTGTCGTGTATGGTGACCAAGATGTGGCTTTCTGGATTAATCCGAGAATTTTGGATGGCTTGAATGAAGGGAGCATATTATCCGATCTCTACCTGTAGACTGTTGTACCATCCCTGTCTCTGCTGATGCTGATGTTGGTGGTTCTATAAGAAAGTGTATAGTATCACTGAATGAACATTTATAGAACAACGATCGTAGCTTTGAGAGTGACACACACAAATGTGCATCTCCATCGTCTCATTGGCTTCAAGAAAGAGCAAAGCAGAGGTTAATTAACTACTCGCCAGCTGGAGAGATCCATAGCCAGGAGTTCCAACAAGTTTGGATTGGATAGATCGGCTGAGCCGTCGATCTCAACAGCTCTGCATTATTCCACCGCACATTGCTTAACCATCCATCCATCTACTACAGTCTGCAATGATGCTGAAAGTGCAACAGCTTCTCGGTTGTATTTGGTTTGGTTTGGTCACGCAAAAGCTAAAGAGGCTTTCGTTTTGCGATAAAGCAGTGCAAAGCATGGGCGATAGTACAATAATGCGGCTGTGTGGGGACTATGATCGCAACCCGATTAAGGCCACGTCCAAACTGTACGATCCACCTTGAGAACTCAACTCCTGGTCGTAGCTATTTCCAACTGTTCGTGCCATGTTACGTGTTCTCTTTTTCTCTTTGTTGTGGACATGCGACCGTTGTAATCCTGACGATGTGACTTGAATTATCACATAGTGGGTTGATGATGCTAACATGCCATCCTATGGTATCGGTTATATCAAAGGAACGTTACATGTCACACTAGAGAAAATGGATACTAAGATTTGTCGCGGCCTCAAAACCACCAAATAAACAGTCTACTTAGTGCGAGATATTCCAACGTAGGGTGCTAGGGAAAAGATTTGCCCGTTACATGGATTAAAGAGAAGAGAATTGCATGATTAATTACGGAATACCGAGCTAAAACCGATACAACATCAACAAATACGTCGGTACCCTGACAAAAGGCAAGCTGCCTAGCAAAATCAGGTCTAAAGCACAGCCGCGAAGCTGCCCGCAGGGTGTTCTTTGTTCGTAAGGGAGGAGGATTAAGATTAAACCGTGGCACACATTTACGCGCGTTCACTCCAATCTATCTATGTCCAAGAAAGCATCCTCTGACCAACTTGCAAACCAGCAAAATAAACTAAGCTGCAATAATGCAGATTCAGTTTTCGTCGATACTGTGCTATGCCATGCATGGCCACCTTAATTTAGCTAATTGGTTGCTAATTACACAATTTAGCTAATTGGTTGCTAATTACACACTTAGTAGACTAATTGGTTTAAACGTCCACCAGCTTGAGCTTCAGAGTTGAGACGGATTGTATCATGTGCACATATTCTATGTACCATGTTGCCGGCAACGGTGCTCCGCGGCGCCGCGACCATAGACGCCGTGGGGTTCCATACATGGCAAATAATTCAAGCAGGTTGAGTGAGGAGAAGATAGGGAATCCTATCAGCAGCCATAGTGGCCTAGTTGGCACATGCCTTTGCCAGCTCAAACCTTCAATTGTGGCCTCTAATTTGCTCTCATGAATATTATGATCAGATGCAGTGCAGGCACCTTAGCTATGTCATCATTGACACTTGTCTTCACGAGTGTACCTATTTCCAATAATACCATTTGTTTATCTCCTTATGTAGGAGATCAGTCTAAGAGCATCTCTAGCAGTGCCCGTAAAACGGACGGAAACCGAACTTTCCCGGCGACATACGGGCCGCGCCCAATTTTTGACGCAGATCAGAGCCCGTATACTATCCCGACCGTTTAACCCCCCGTTTAACCACTATATCTAGGGGTCAGAGAGGGCAACCCGAGCGGAAACCCTATCCCCTCCGCCACGTGCCCTCTCCCTCTCCGCCGCCGCCGACAAGTCCTCCAGCGCCCAAATCTGGCCGCCTCGCCGCCCCATTTGCTATGCCGCCTCGCTGCCATGCGCCACGACAGCGCCTCGAGCAAACGCCACATCGGCTCGCGCAGCCAGCTCCTCAAGTCCGAGGAGGAGCTCAAGCGCAGCCGCAACATCGGCGCCAAAAGCGCGCATAGCTCCGGTTTTTGTCTTCGCCGCACATGTCGGCCTCCCTCCTCCCCTACGCCCATGTGTGGTACACCGGAAGTGGCCCATCAGAGGCGGGTTCGTCGTGGCCGCGCCCGCCGTCTCCGTCGAGCGATAGCTCCGGGTATCGCGATTACGCGACGCCCGGAGAGAGCGACAGCGGGACGATGACCTTGCGCGACTTTGTCGACTCCGATGAGGCGGAGCAGCGCGCGGCGACGCGCCTTCGCCGCCGGTCGGAGCGCGAGCACCTGCACGTCGTCGCCAAGGAGGAGAAGGAGCTCGGGTACGCGCTTCGCCTCATCGAGCGCCAGGAGGCGGAGGAGCGCGAGGTGGAACGCCTCTGGCGCCAGGAGGCGGAGAAGGCCAAGGTGACCAACCTCGGCTGTCCGTCAACGCGCAAGGCTCCAGACGAGCCAGATTTGGGTAGCTAGATGCGTGCCTCCTTCTAGGTTACTTTTTTGGATCGAATTATGTAAGTTATGTTCGTTTGCAATGAAAAACAAAACTCTGAATCATGTTCTTCTTCCCCGTTCTTCTCTGAATTTTCCCGCGAAGGCAGTCATCTTTAAATTATTCAGTTTTAGTTTACTGGTTATTATTGGCGCTCGCGTGTTTGCGAACTGAATCGGCGTTATCAGTGCCCTGTATCACCGATTTTACAGGTCGCATTTTACGGGCACTGCGAGATGCTCTAAGATAGGACAGCATGCATGCTGACTTGGTGACAAATAGCGCAAGAGTCCAAGGAATCCATCTTCTTTGACTTAGTTGTGGGGTCTCTCTACTAGGCGGAATCTTTACTTGCTAGACACTAGTGGAAACGAGGTCTTTTGTTGATCCCGAAAAGGGGCTTTAACACCGGTTCTTCTACGAACCGGTGTTAAAGAAACATACCAGCGTGGCCCTTGCATTAAAGGAGCCCCCTTCCGGTGTTAAAGGTCCCTGCAAGCGGTTGGCCATTCTCCTTTAACACCGGTTCGTGGCATTAACCGGTGTTAAAGGGGGGGGCTATATAAGACACCACCCCAGCCCACACACACCCCACTCTTCCATTCTTTCACATTTTGGATCCTAGCAAGAGGGTGTGAAGAGTGCTAGTTTGTGTTTTTTTCATATGCACTAGAGGTGTTCGGTGAAATGCCCGAGAGCTCAAAATAAGCTTTCTTGTTGCTCTTTCCGTCTCGGTCGAGGTCGGCAACTATAGTTTCATGTGTCATTGATGTACTATATATATAAATGGTCATATCCCTATTATTTTTTGATATATACTACATATTAATGCAGATGAATCGGCAATGGATGTACGGTGACCGCCGCACTTCCGAGTACATTACGGGCCTCCAAAATTTCATCGTTGTGGCTAATGCAAACCGTGGTCACAATGGTTTTATGTGTTGTCCGTGTGTTCACTTTGTCGAACAAGAAAGAATACTCAAATACCAGAACCATTCACGCCCACCTGCTTCGATCCGGTTTCATGCCCAGCTATAATTGTTGGACCAAGCACAGAGAAAAAGGGGTTGTGATGGAAGACAACGAAGAAGAAGAGGATGATGAAAACTATCATAATATGTATCCTGAATATGATGATAATGCAACGGAGGTAGATAATGAAGATCAAGAGGAGCGGATGGGCCCGCGGATGACGATCTTGGTCGGGCCATTCTTGATGCAAAGGAAGAATGTGAAACTGAAAAGGAGAAGGAGAAGCTGGAGCAGATGTTAAAGGATCACAAAACATTGTTGTATCCAACTTGAAGATGGCCATAAAAAGCTAGGTGCCACCTGGATTTGCTGCAATGGAAGGCGAGAATGAATGGTGACGACAGCATTTTCAAAGTTGTTGGTAAAAATGAAGAATCTTCTTCCAAGAAATAATGAGTTGCCGACAAGACATACCAAGCAAAGAAGATTGTCGCCTCTAGGATTAGACGTGCAGAAGATACATGTCTGCATTAATGATGCATCCTCTACCGCGGTGAGAAGTACGAGAATTTGGATGCAGGCCCGGTATGCACCGCATCATGTATAAGATCGACGAGACGATCCGGCGATGTTGAGGGCGAGGCCCCTAGGAAGAAGGTTCCCGCTAAGGTTATGTGGTATGCTCCTATAATACCGTGGTTAAAACGTCTCTTCAGAAATAAAGAGCATGCCAAGTTGTTGCGATGGCACATGGAAGACCGTAAGAAAGACACGATGTTGAGACACCCCGCTGATGGGTCACAGTGGAGAAAAGTCGGCGAGAGTACCCGGACTTTCTGCGTGGCGCAAGGAACTTAAGGTTTGGTCTAAGTACAGACGGCATGAATCCTTTTGGTGAGCGAGCTGCAGTCCACAGCACCTGTGACCCTATGTATCTATAACCTTCCTCCTTGGTTCAATTGGCGACCTCGCATTGACGGCGATAATGACGGCGGCGAGTATGACGACTACTGGCGAGTATTACAGTGTAGGCAGGAGCATGACTGAATCACTCCAACATTCCGAAACAAGTTCGGCCGATTGTTACTTAATCTGGCCATGTATCTTAATTTTCAGTTCCAGTTCGGCCGATTGTTACTTAATCTGGCCATGTATATAAATTTTCAGTTCGATTAAACTTTATGTAACTGTCTCAAAATGACCTATCTCATTCGAGGTTTCTTGGCTTTCGGGTCAAATGACCAATGTTATGACAAAATTAAAATATGATTTGATCTAATAAAAATCATTTTTTAGATGCTTAATATTTCTTATGTTCAAAGTTTTAGGATTTAACAATTTATTTTGGTTTGAATTGAATAATCAAAATTTATATGTAAGTGCTTTAATTATTTTGAAAATTTTCATGTAAAATAAATATAAAATGATTTACATGAATGGATAGAAATTATTTTTATGAAAATTATGATATATTATTCATATTTTTCTGAGTTGAAATGAAAAAGATATGAATTTTCTAAATTCATATCATATTTTTGAATTAAAAATGCCCTTTAATGCATGAAATAAATTCTCCTTTAACACGGTTCAGCAGAACCGGTGTTAAAGAACATTATTCTTCCTTACATCCTTTAACACGGTTCCAGCCACGAACGGTGTTAAAGAAAGGTCATCTTTAACACCGGTTCCAGCCATGAACCGGTGTTAAAGGGGGGGTGTATTTATTTCACCTTCCTCCCCTTCCTTTCTTCCCCCCACTGAGCCAGATCGATCGAACGACACAGAGAGATCGGCGCCGACTTCTCGCCGCCGCCGCTTCGGAGCTCGAGGTTCGCCGTCCCCGACCCTCTCTTCCCCGCATTATCCTTCCCCTCCCTCTAACACGGTGGGGGATCCGCCGCTCCTTCGTTCGACGCCTGCTCGCGCGCCCGCCGCCTCCCCGCTCCTCCCGGACAAGGCCACCCGCGCTGGCTCCTCCCTCTTTGCTCCCGGCGGCCTTCTGCTGCTGGAGGCAATCTGACGCGTCGGCGTCGCGGCTACAACGTCTTGCGGGCACGAGGGTGGCCGTGAGAACGTGGGCCATCGAGGACCCGTAAGCTGGCGATGGCGATTCGACCGGACAGGTTCGCGGGCGGCGAGGTGGACCTGCCGGCGCATCTGGAGCTGGCGGTGCCGTTCGGCTCGGCGTGGCTGCCGGGCAGGTCGATGGCGCTGATGAACGAGTGGAGTTCGCCTGGCCAGCATGCTCTGCGGCCGATTGGCGCTGCGGAGGGGACACATATGAACATATTTGCATAATATATCAACTATATAAACACAGTTCTTTAGGCCTCGTTGGTTTAGGTTCTAGAAGACCGGATTGACTTGGGTTACGGTCCAATCCACATCATCCTCCCATGAGGCAAAAATTAGAAATATGGAGTATTTGTCTATTTCTGTATAGTATTTTTTTGTTTGGCCAATCCATTTCATTTACATAGTCTTGGGATGAAAATAAATAATCGCCAATTGACCCTCGAAACGATTCCAGGGTGCCAAAGATGGGCGAGATGAACGTAGTGACATCGACCCCGACGATCTAGGCCTTAATCCTTGCACATGTGAATTAGAAGCATGTGGAGTAAAAAGAAAATAGCTTATAGCAAAGATATTATAATAGGCCACGCCTAAACCCTAACTGACCACCTCGCTCTCTTCCCCGTGCAGGAGCGTCTCGCCGCCGCCGCTTCGGAGCTCATAGGCCACGCCTAAACGCCGACGCCGCCCGACGAGCCCGCCGCTAGCACCGCCGCCCGACGAGCACCGCCACCCGACGAGCACCACCGCCGCCCGACGAGCACCGCCGCCCGACGAGACCAACGTCACCCCACCGGTGAGCGCCACGTGTCTGCCACGTGTATGATTGCTAACTCATCCTGATTAAAACTTGTTTGCTCGATAAATTGTACTACATGCATAGATTAAAACTTGTATACAAATTGGACCTCTGACTCATTTGTGTATTTATTTGTGTATTTTGGTATGAATAATATGTATATTTGTGTATGAATCCAAGTCCACTTGAATGTTTACACTCTTACTCTAGATAATATTATTGTTTTAGAAACTATGGATCCACTTAGTAGAAACCTTGAAGAAGAAGAAATAATGGAGAACATTATTGATGAGGACACCTCACAATATCTGAACTTGGAGGGACATGATGACGACAGCTCAAGTACTAGTCATGGAGAAGATGAAGACTCTGGTGAACGCAATTTAATGATTACAAAGTCCGGCGAGGTATGTGCATTGATTAAGCCTCTGCTGACTTCCACCAACAATCTTCTTCTACATGTATTAATTAACGCTTCTTTCTTCTTTTAGCCCTCTGGATCGACCAGCCAGCAACCATCTTCTTCTCTGAAAAGAGCAAGCGAGGCGAGCTGGCAGTTGAAAGATCGTGCAAAGTTCACGATCAAGCGATCGATGTTGATGGCAGGCCGATGGAGCCCAAGAAGGCCGCAGGCAAATTTGTACGTCAGGCTAGAGTTCTTGTTAGGGACCAAATCCCAATCATAATTGAAAATTGGAATAAGCCAAAGAATGGCGACGGTACCTTTATCGATGACAGATCCAAAGAAACGCTTTGGAATTCGTTGTTGGTAAATTTCACCCTTCCGCCAGAGGAGGATGAAAACAACCCGGTTATAAAGGAAAAGGTCAAAGAGTGGACTCTAAAGAAGATGGCTGACGCTTCAAGAATCGGAAGACAAAATTGAACAAATTTGTCAAATCGGCGAGACTCAAATTTCAAAGACGCATATTATGCAAAGATAAGACCTCACCGCCCGAATTTGAGACATATAAAAAAGTGCTATAGCTAAAAGAGGTCGAAACCAATACGCTTAATGCCTCAAGAAGGAATATCACCAGAGACGGGTCGGTGGCTACATATCTCGAGAGGCCTAAGTGGGGAAGCTGAGAAGGCCTGCGAGAGAGGATCACACCTGCATGATGGATGGGACCTACGTGCAAAGACTTGGTTCTACGGAATCGGGGCAAGGTTGGACCCAGAAACAGGATTGTGTATCTTCCCAACCCTTCTTGCCAAACCCATCACTAAACTCATCACGGCATACGAGGAAACATCCGCCAGACCTTCCATCCCGACAGAGAGAATGACCAGCTCACACGCCGCCATCGGTAAAAAGAACACCGGACATGCACGCACAGGGGGTATGACGTGGAAGGATGGGTTTGCCGACTGGAGCGACTCTTACAGATGGCGCGACAGAAAAGAAAAAGAGCGTACAGAGCGGATGACACAGATAGAACATGCACTTGCGGCGCTGCAGGCGCAAGTGAATGCACAACAGAGCCATCAAGCTACCAGCCCATCTCAGCGGCACGAAGAGCCTGCATTGGAAGCTGCCCGCGGCCCAGACTCTGTGCGGAAAAGCAGTGTCGCTTCCACGGAGAACGTGCAGCCCACACTTGAAATGACGGGTCCTCGATACCCCGTGGATGAGATCACGGAGAGCGAACACGCTGAGCTGCATGTGAGATTAATGGGCTTATCCATTAAGGTGGCTGTCGGCTATGCCTTACCTCCTGTAGCTGGTGGAACTTACCACTGCCGACCGATTCCAGATGGCTATGCTATTGTCAGGGTGGATGAGGTTGTGAAGGCATATGAGGAAGCACAGCTTGACCATGCTACAGGTGAAGGAGAAACTCAACTCAAATTTGCAGTGAAAACAACCATTCTTTGGAAGAAGGAACACATTGTGCTTCCAAATTGGAGGTCATCTTGGCACCCCGTCTCCATGGCGATCTGAGCTCGCCGGCTTGACTATCTCTGCGGCGACCATCTCTGCGCCGACAGCCATCTCCGGCCGTCGACCATCTCTCTGCGGCAGCCATCTCCGGCCCGTCAGCCATCTCCGGTGCTTCAGCCATCTCCTTAGCATAAGCGGAAGAGCACTGCCACGAGGAGCATCAGTAGCACTGCCACAAAGAAATCCGCAGGAAACCATACGCCAAAGAGTTCAAAAAACTACGTCCCGCAGCCTTCCGCCAAGCCATTGCCGGTTTTACCGTGGAATCGCAGTGACGAGGAGACCAATAGGATCTCGGAAGAACAGGTCAAGAAATTCTTTGCACCTAGACGGGCCGAGCCAAAGGAGAAAATAGATCCGGCGGTGATGTAGAAGTTTTACAAAAATCTTTCGAAACCTGAAACCCCACTTGTGCCGGACTACGAGCGCCAGATTTTGAAGGCGGATGCAAGGCGCCGTAGGGAGACTGAAAGTAGCAGTCGTGAGGCACCCCAGAAAACAGTTCCCATGCTCGGAGAGCAGGAAAACCAATCATGTGCCCTGCTCCAAATGTTCGACACACGGGACGCTCCTCCCGTAAATGATTACGAGGCAGAGCTACAAAGAAAGGCCAATGAGATGGGGATGACTTACATTGCATACTTGAACGTCATGGGAGACAACTTGCCCAAATGCGATGCCAACCCCATACAGCCATGGAAGTATGGGAAGAATCTCACAAGAAAGAGGAGCTCAAGACTCTACCAACAAAGATGCGAAAATTGCACAAGTGGTACCTTCATTTCTGCAAGACGAAAGTTAGAATGGATCACGCGCATATAAGAGATGATATTTTCTTCATGGAGATGATGCGATCGACTTCAACATTTAAGACTTGCATTTTCTATTCAATCAGAAGGAACTCGACAAAGCTGCCATCAGCCTTTATTGTGTGTAAGTACTATTTCTATAATTTATATCTCATCTCATTCACTTTATTAATTGCATGTATATATATATGCTCACCATATATGTATATACTATTATGCAGGAAAAATGATATCGAATGAAGGAAAGGAGGCACTTTTGACATTTGGTTAGTTGAACCAAAGATAGTTCATGAAGAAGTGGTAGAAACCAAACCCGGCAAACAGAAGATTACTTGCTAACGTCTTTTACCGAGACAACAAACCAAAAGGAAATACTATTGCCTTACAACTTCTCGTGAGTACTTACCCTCTCTCTTGTACACTTCTATTTCAGCTTACTCGATGTTAAGTGTAACGATGATGAGTTATGCGCGTGGGTTCTACTTTATTCTGCTAGTCATTCAACCCGACTCAGGAAAAGTCCTTGTCATGGACTCGTTACGAAAAGAAAAAGAGATATGGGCAAACTTTAGAGAGATGCTCCAGAGGTAATTTCAATCATATTATCGCACTAGATCGGCAACTTTCGTGACAATAAGTAATTAATTACTCCTTTATCCATTTTCTTTGTCGGACAGGGTTTGGAAAAGGTTCACGGGCAGGGCCGTGGGTGAATGGTCAGAAGAACTAAAATTTGTAGACCAAAATGTAAGTAATCCTAGCTAGCTTCCAATTCCATTATATCATGCTTTATTGATTATTATTTTGATTGAACTCTATTCTCGTAAAGTGCGCATCGTGACACGGCAATAACTTATGTGGGTACTATGTTTGCGAATTCATTCGCAACACGATATGTGCAACGGACCAAGCCGCACTAGAACAACTTAGAGTAAGTAAACAAAGTCCACAACATTATTTTATTACCATCAATTGTGTTGAGTTTTATTCTTATATATATATTGACGGCCCATTCTTCATATATATTCAGATCGAGCGGATGCGGACCAACTCCTACCATTTGAACGCATACGAGCCATTCAAGAGGAATTGGCGGGTTCATACTTGATGAGGTCGTCACGCTGGCGGAGAACTCTTTAGATATCCACCAAAATGAGCGATGATGGCGATGTATGTGCCGATGTGATGTTTGTGTATAATAATAGTTGCTTAATTATTCATGTACTGTATGTACCGATGACGATTTATGTGTATACCGCCTCGATCGATTCCCCTCGCCCCCTCCCATGTCGCCCGGGCGGAAATCGCCCGCAGAGATTTAAGCCGTTTTCCTGCAGTTCTCGCAGCAGAAAACGCCTAAATCGCTGCGTAGAAGAATCTTTAACACCGGTTCGGATCTGAACCGGTGTTAAAGGCTGAGCCTCGGCAGCCCGTACGCGCCACCCTTTAACACCGGTTCGTATAAGAACCGGTGTTAAAGGCCCCCCCCCCCTCTAACACCGAACCCTCAACAGCGGTTGGGGAACCGCTGTTAGAGGGCCCTCCCAACCGGAGTTAAAGGGGGGGGCTGCACTAGTGAGATTCTGTTATCAGATTTTGTCTGCTTGTTTATCACCCTATTAATAAAGCCTACAAGATGACAAGAAGACTGTTGTACAACAAAAATAAATAAAAAAGTACAAGAAGGACAAAAAAGCTCCATGAAGACGCTGGAACGAGACCGAGGGGAACCAGAAAAAAAGTCGTTTAATTATTTTTTCTTATTTAAAATTTCATCATCCTTAAGGAAAAGATATTAAGAAAAAACAGTTCATGATAGATGTATGTACCAATATTAACTTGGTCTTCTATATGTTGAAATTTCTCATAAAATTGATCAAAGTTCAAAAAGTTTGTGTTAGAACAAATATGTCTTAAATTCTCCGAAGTATTATCCTCGAGCAAACAAGTGCTGCATGTTGTACTCTCTCTCCCCCCCCCCTCTCTCTCTCTCTCAAACGGTTGTTGCTGCCACACACATTATTGCTTAACCAAGCATCTATCCTTCTCGAGTCATTTGCCCTAAATGGCCCTTTAGCCAACTTAATGGAAGACATGGTCTCTCAGAAAACCTTTTTATGCTTCTAGCCCTTTGGACTCACACGGACTGAACCCCATCAGACGTTTGTTGGGCCGGAAATATCAGACCTCTGAATGTTGAAAATTTCTAAGTCATTTGAGTCCCGCCAAGATAAAAGGTGTCACTCAGCTGTTTTTATTGAACCAGAGTATCCGAGATCATCCCAGAGGCTCTGGGACTCATGGAGTCACGCCAAGCAGAATAGCGTCACCTACCAGGTTTGGTTCAAAGTCTACTAAGTTATTTTTGTGCTGCCAGCCCAACTGTCATTTCGTGGCCTTCTGTCACGCCAGCTCAAATGGCGTGAGCCCAATAGATCAGAAGAAGAAATAAGTTTTGTCAAGTGCCACAAGTCGGATTAAGTTCGAAAAATGTCCATTTAGGTCAAAAAGCTCACCCTTCTCATCTATGGATATTTCTAGGTTTGGTGATTAGGGAAACATGCTTCTCTTTATCCAGACGCCATGCTAACCAACGACAAGGGTAAGAGAGTGTCAGGGTCCATTTTATACACAAAATAGCTAAACTAAATGTATCGATATTAGGTTGGTATTGTATATATATGTTGATAAAATTTATGTAAAATAGTCAAATTTCAAAAGGCTTTACCCGGCGCCCAAATTACCTAATACTACACTCTTATACTTGTGAAACTATCAACTTCGTGCTGAAATGTAGTACATATCGCGCATGGTAAATTTCTATAACATTGGCATCCCGGAGCAACTTAATTCCATTTTAAGCTAGATAACCGCAACATTATGACACTTTGAAAAAGATTGATAGTCTATATTGTTTGTGTGAGATTCATGATTACAATGGTTTTATTCTAGACATGTCAATTTTGCTTCCCGGCAGAGTTGATTAAGTCAAACCATTGTCATGGCTAACCTCTATCGCGCACGATCACCACATGCATAAACCTATGGTAGAAGTCTCGTTTCACAATTATCACGAGTCAGACCAATTGTTGCCATTTGTACACACTAGCTTGTCCACGTCACTCAGAGCGATCAGCCATGAAAAAAGTCGACCTGGGGGGCCATAACTTTGACGTGACGACGCACGCCCCCTTGAAGACATGTCGATTTCAAAGAGAGAGACGGAGTAAAAAGTGGGCGTTGTAACTGATGACATGGCACCCGCTTGACGTGAAGACACTTGACGCGAGCTACGAGCACCATGTGGATCATCCCCAATTCCCATCGCTACCACCGTATTACTGTGATGTTCCTGCTGATGCTGATTTTGATGCATGCGTCTCCAAGAAACTGTAGCAGTACGTGTTTGGTGCTAATTTTGAGAACGTCGTCTAGAGTAGCCAGGACAGTGTCATGTCGACACGACACCCGAGAATTTTGGGTCGCATTATTGTACAGTCCATGTCCGATCCCCTGCTGATGCGGAGGAGAAACTGTTGTACAGTACTAGTGAAGTTGTAGTACGTAATTCTCCATGCAAATTTAAGGAACATCGAATCGATTCGTTATGTGAAGTTGAAGCTGATTGCTACCGGCCGACTACTAGTATCGTACTCGCTAGTAACTTGTTGCAGGGCAGCTGATTGGCTCCGGTTACAGTCCCTCGTCGGTCAATGGTGAGTCAGCACCTCGTCGGTCGTCATTGGAGTGTCGCAGCACTCCTCCATGCTTCATGCATGCATGTGGCGTGTAGTCTGAGTGCAAGCAATTGCAAACGAGAGGCCATTGATCGTTGCCCAACTGGCCAGCTGGACACAAGTGCACGATAGAGAGGGGAAGGTGGTTGCCCTGTCATAGCCATAACAGGACGTGGCTTAGGTTCGGCGGATGAAGAAAAGAGGCTTTCGTTTTGTGATAATCGGCGCAAAGAGCATCTCTAGCAGATCCGCGTAAGTCGCAACCCGCAAAATAATCGCCAGTTTGCGGTTTCAGCCCAAAAAAAAAGATATTGTGGATACCAAATCATGACTTAGAGGAGCTGGAGCTCCACGACGATACCCCAAAAAGGTAACAACGCACCACGCCGCCACCATCGAAAACACGCTGGTCAAGGGTTTTCCTTTGGCACCCCAAAGAAGGTTACGACATTTGCAGGCATCGCCGCCAAAGCGGTGAGCTTTCGACCCGAAAAACATTCACACCGCTCCAATCCCGGGTCGCTAATTGTGGCCAAGTTAGGTCTCCGAATCAGATCCATGAGCTGCCAACGCAGAAGTGCCACCAGCGCAAGGATCTCCACCATCCGCTCCTCGCTATCCACACCAAAGAGTGAGAAAACCACAACCGCCACGTAGCTTGTCGCAGAATTGCTGTGCGGTTCCATCTTCCGAGGCCATCGCCCCGGCATCCACGATGTCGACCCCATGATGCAACCAACAGCACACCACAGAGCCTCGAAGAAGAAGAGAACAACAGGAAAAGGCGCCGAGGATCCACCGTTGGTCAGTTGTGCTTCCTCCGCAACCGCGTTCGCGGCCATAACATGTTGATGGAGGATTGTTTTGTGGAGGTACTAATGTATTCTCCTCATCTCGTTCGCCGCCCTTACCGTTTTAGAAGAGAGTTTTACGTGCGCATAGCTGAGTCGTGTGAAGCGAATAGCCATTTCATGTGAAGCGCATAGTTGAGTCATCATGCAAAATCTCAATTCAAAATGTTTTCTATTATGATCGACACAAAAATTAGAAAGGTGTGGATCTGAGTGTATTATATTAAATCACCAAAAAACTTCAGCCTTTGTCATTTTTGTTTTTCTCAAAATAAAAAACATTTCGAGTTGAGATTTTATACTGTTGTTTGGATACATCTAATTTTAGGATTTTGTTTCACGATTTCTAATACTTATAATTATACAAAAGCACTTTCCAGTCTCTTCCTATCATATGAAGGTGAAGCTGCAGCTAATTATCGTTCGATGCCTCTAGAACTTGTTGCTTGGCTGCTGATTAATAGGCTCTTAGACACTGATGAGTCAGCACCGCGTGGCTGGATAGCCAATTAATAGAGCACTGCATGTGGCGTGCAGTGTGAGCATGGATGCACGCTATAGGAATCGAGAGGCCAGCTTGAGTGACAGGACACAGGAGTCGCTCCAATGTCATGTCCGGCACCGCATAATTCATGATCCAAAGCCGTGTACCAAACACTGCCATGACTTGGTTTCAAGAAAGAAACGAAGTGAGGTCAGTTAACTACTCGCCAGTTGGTGGAGCGACACCTGGAGGAACCACGACCAGAAGTTCCAATGAGTTTGGATTGGATCGACTTCGATCTCAACTTCTCTGCATTATTGTACCGCAGATCTGTGATGATGCTGAAACAAGAAAATTACAAAAAACCAACACATTACAGGCTAGGTTTTTAAAAAACCACCACTATTCGCTAGGGTTTCAAAAAACCACCAGTTCAGAGTTGGTTCGTTTCAAAAAACACTGATACCGGTTTGATGCTGGTCTAATGACAAAACTGACATGATCGCCCCACCTGTAAGGATGACGTGGCTCCCTCGGACGGCAGCGGGCAGACGGCCGTTAACGGCGCTGTCGGAACCCTACACAAAACGGTTGCCCCGTTCCTTTCTCTCTCCCGCGCCTCAGTGCTCTGCTTCTTGTCCGTCTCAGCTCGCCCGCCGCCGCCACCGTAGATCATGCCGAGCTGGAACGACACCGAATCTTCCGGTGGATCTCTTCTCAGTGATGTGAGTAATTTTCTCCTCTAGCTAGTCAGGGTTAGGGTTACCGATTTGGAATTTTTTTTTGAAATCCTTTGATCTGAGCTTCGATTCGTGGGTGATTCGTTCGATTTGTAGATTTGTCCGCTGGTGTCACATCCCAAAATTCTCCTAATTTTGAAATGTAAAGTTAATAAAATAACTTGGTTGAATTGTATGAGATTGGATTAACATGACTATCCAACTTGTTTTCATTTTCTTTTCAACCATTTGATTCTTTAAATATCCAACCATGCTTAGATGATTAAAGAGAGGGAATTAAATGACTTTCCCAATTATGGTGGAGTGATATTCTAATTTCCCTATTTGACCCTTTAAGTCTCTACTTCGATTTATGAAACCATTCTAGATGCTTTTCACCACTTGCTTGAAAAGAGAGAAGATAATATGACATCTTCATTTTTATTGGATGTTAAGAATGTATTCCTTCATGTTACATGATTGAACTTGTTGTTTTGGGCATTTGTGGCATTGTGTGTTTTGGTTGAGTGGTTAAAATAAAACCCTAAGAAGCTATTTACAAATATTGCATAGTAGCCATATAAGGCCAAATGCATAAAACCATATATCCTTTTGATAATACCTAAGTAGCCATATAGGCAAAAGACGTGAATTGAGTTTTAGTTTTAGGATTTGTGTGAATGTTTGCAAAAATGAAAATCATGAAGCATTCATAAACATTGCATTGCATCCATGCAAAGTTCCCAAAAATTGAATCCAAATCCTAATATCTAGATCTGATAGTTGATTTGCCCAAATGTTCCTATAAGAAATATATAGACACTTATAAAGTAATCATCTTAAAACTAGTGAAAATGTTACAAATATGATTCTATAATGATCTACTGAATTTTAGAAAAATTTAGAAACAAGAATCATGTCATTTGGAGTTCGTATGCAAAAGATATAAAGAAAATACCAAAATAGAAAAAGAAAAAAAAAGAAAAAAAAGACAAAACGAAATGGGCCACCCGGCCGGCCCACTCAGCCGACCGAACCAGCCAGCCGCACCGGAGGGATCGATCCCACCGATTGCTTTAAAAATCGTGCGAAAATCTGTTTTGTAAACCTATCTCTATTCAAACACCTATAACTTTTTATTTATAACTTCGAATTGACTTCCGTTTGTTTCTACTTGTTCTCTGCTTCAGGATCTATCCTCCCACCATCCTAAAATCCTAAATAATCCCTCGAAGTCACAGCTATAACACTTTTCCTTCCCGAAATCCTAAATCTACACCGTACCGAATTGTATTTCGCTTCTAAACCCATCTAAACTTCGTCGGATGTCTTTGGCTTCAACACGAAAGTTGTAGATCTCGTCGAAATCTTTCAATTCCGACAAACCTCACCTCTTTTCATCCACCACAATCGGAGAATTTCGCAACGCAATATTTCAGATCTGATGGCGTAATTCCAAGATCTTCTCGCGCTCGTTTCTTCAAATCTAAATTTCTTTGGTAAAAAGGTAGATCTAATCATCCTCCACAACTTCCATGTTTAAAGTTTTTCGATTTGACCTACAGATTTGTCTCTCTAACACAGATCTACTTCTAATCCTTTGTAAGGCAAAATCGGGTCTATTTTGAGCCAACTTCTCTCCTAGCCACCGGATCTTATCTCGACGGTCCAGATTCAATCGTCCCGGTCAGCCTCCTTGTCACCGCCACGTCGTCGCCAGGTCAGCGTCTAGTCCCAGTCAGCCTGCAATATTCCGTTCGAATTTAAAATTGCAAATTATAGATCTAACTTGTAAAATCCATAAAAAATGCATACTATGTCTAAACATTGCAAATAATATACCGTTGGATTCACAAAATTGTGTAGAGTATTAATATGTATTTGTATCAGACATTTACTGTAAGTACTTGTCGTGATTATTTAAATGGTTTCATACACTATTTGGAGCAATTAATTCATAGAAAATAAAATACAACTCAGAAAAATACAAATGATATACCCCTGGATTCACAAAATTGTATAGAACATGATTCTGGAATAAAATTACAAGTTTACTGTATAGATTACTGGCGAATAATTAATTAGTATTATTGGCCTTTTAAATCATTAAATTCATAGTAAATAATCTACAGATCCGAAAAATATGAGTAATATGTCCCTGAGTTCATAATATTGCATAGTTTTCAGATCTGTACTTAGTTCTATTTGTTGTCAGTATGATCTGTTCAGATTTATTAAACTCCATTAAACAGTAAATAAATCCTAGAAAAAGATCTATAACTCCGATTAGGGTGAATCCAATTGCTACTGGTTCGTATTAAACCCCTCTATCCATTATAGTTCAGATATAAATTTAATTAGGCAACTAGTACAGAAGCTACAACAGTTATGTTAAAACCCCTTTATTGGCAATTGAAATTGGATAACAAATACTATATTGCATTAAAACACTTCTACATGCATCATGTGATCTAGTATTGTTTAGATAACTAACTACAACCATTGTGACATATTAAATCACCATGCATGCATTTGATCATCATTGTTTTATTGTATTGTTGCATTGTTGCATGATTGCAATGTTTGAATGATATGTTGTTGTGCTTTTGCTTTTGAACGATAGATTGCGAGGAGTGTAACTACTATGATCGCAACAGTTATGATTGCGAGCATTGTGATTACAAGTCTTTTGAGTGCGACGAGTGCAATGATTGCAATTGTGAGGATTGTTTGAACGACTACATCAACTAAAGGCAAGTGGAGCTTCATAAATGTCCTATTTACTTTTTATATGCATTGTAGCTTGTTTTGTTTTACAAGTTTTATCTATTGGTATGCTATATCCTATTATGTCGTAGCCTTTCTCGTTAGGTGAGTCGTCGTAAGTAGTTGTGCTTAGTTGTGCTTATGTAGACGAGGGTGGGATACACCATGACGAAGCTTGTTTTGAAAGAACGTGTTTGGAAAGTGAAAACAACTTAATTAATGAACTATCTGGGTGGATTGGTAATTGCTTGGTTCGTGAATGCCGGGCCCATGTCTATGGTTTACCCGAGTAGCTCACTTGTGGATGGCCACCCAGGTTCTGAGAAATGATTAGTGTCTTGATTTGGTAGCTTCTGTGTGCAACCATATGCCAGTGAGTTATGGGTGGCTGGATGGACTTAGTAGGTTGTGGCGACCCGAGCTCTTCGTATCCAGAGATGTAGTGAATGTGATAGGTTGGTACGGTGCGTGGATGTGCTTGGGGAGCTACTTCCCGAATTGTCTCTTCTTGGGCTTCTCCCTATCATGACTCAATATGCGTGTCGTGGTACGAGCGGGTCGATCAAGTCATATGGGTAAAGTGTGCAACCCCTGCAAGGTGTAAAACTAAGTGCTTAGCCGTGTCCCCGGTAATGGACGTTTGAGTTGCTGAATTGTGGGTACTATGACATGTTCTCATTCATTCTAACTTGTAGTTGCTAAAACTTGCGGTTGAAACTTAATTGGGTTGTTTGTTGAAGATTAAATGTTTTACAAACAAAAGATAGGATAAAGTATTTTGCTGCTGCAACTAAGCCTGAACCCCATAAGCCAGATATGCATGTTGATATTAGTCTTGCTGCTTCTCTCATAGTTTCACTTGCCAGTACATTCCAAGTATTGACCCTTCGGGGCTGCTACGTTTTATGTTGCAGGTTATACCGACTATGAGTGATCGAATAGGTCGTGATACTCCACTCAACAGTTGTTCGCCTGTGGCACAATTGAAGATGGAGCCTATTATCTGTTTATGCTTCCGTATGCTACTTTGTTATTTGAGCTAGCCTTTGAGCTACGCATTATGTAATAATTACAGATTCTGGATCATTCGATTTAATAATGATGCACTGTTATATTCTTTGGTATTCATTTGTACTGTGTGTGCCAGTGAACCGATCCAGGGATTGGCACTATACACAGGAACTCAGCCTTATCAGGCGAGGGTGTTACAGCTGGACTATGCACCAGATCATGTCTTGGACGCGGAACATTGTTGCATTGATCATGATGCCCCATTCGTTTGCTCCGGTCACCAACTGAAGCCGCGTCGATGTGTTGCATTTGAGGGCAAAGATACAGGGAGGAAGTTCTATCTATGCTCGGTGGAAAATGTGAGTATTTCTCGGTAATTTGATTAATTCACATGTTTTAAATAATGATAAGTTGTTATTGATTCGTATACATGATTACATGTACTTCTAATCTGAATTTACATAATTTCTGATAATTTAGTCTATTGTAATCATGTGTAGTAAACGGACTACGGGGATTTTGCGGGAATTGGAATAATCCCCTCCATTCTCCGCAAATACACTAGTCAATACGAGAGAAGTAAACAAGGCCTTAGTGTGTAGATCTATGATCTATCTAACTTATTGCTTGGCTGCTGATTAATAGGCTGATTAATAGGCTCTTAGACGCTACGGCATCATTGACACTTGTCTGTTCCCATCATATGAAGCTGAAGTTACAACTTATTATCGAGCGATCTCTCTAGAACTTGTTGCTTGGCTGCTGATTAATAGGCTCTTAGACACTGATGAGTCAGCACCCCGTGGCAGGATAGCCGATTAATGGAGCACTGCATGTGGCGTGCAGTGTGAGCATGGATGCACCCTATAGGAAACAGAGGCCAGCTTGAGTAGGACAAAAGAGTCGCTCCAATGTCATGTCCGTCATCGGATAATTCATGATCCAAGCCGTGTACCAAACATTGCCATGACTTGGTTTGGTGATGGCGCGGCGTGGTTTGGTGCTGCGATGAGCTCGCGGTCTCGAGGTTACAACGCTATCATGCTTGCCCCCTCATCCACGTGTCATTTGAGAGTGTACCGTGACCTAAAAGTGGATTCCTTGATTAATCCGAGAATTTTGTGTGGCTTGAACGAGGGGAGCAGATTATCCCATCCCTACATGTATATTATTGTGCCATCCATGTCCCTGCTGATGTTGATGTTGGTGGTTCTCCAAGAAAGTGTATATCACTCAACGATAGTAGGTTTGATAGTGACACACACACGTGCATATCCAACGTCTCAGTGGATTCAAGAAAGAAATGAAATGAGGTTAGTTAACTACTCGCCAGTTGGTGGAGCGACACCTGGATGGAACCACGACCAGAAGTTCCAACAAGTTTGGATTGGATGGATCGACTTTGATCTCAACTTCTCTGCATTATTGTACCGTGGATCTGCGATGATGCTGAAACTGCAATGGCTTCTCGGTAGCATTTGGTTGGTTTCTTACCATTATGTGAAGCTCAAGCTACTAGCAGATCTCGCTAGAAGCTCCAGCTTTGCTTGGCTGTTAATTGGCTCCGGTACACAAGGGTAGATACATCGATCTTTATAGAGTGAACATCTCTTCGACAACAATGCACCGAGGTAAGCTCGACAATGTGGCTTGAATTATCACATAGTGGGTGTGCTTCGTTTGTGAGAGTGAAGGATTAAGATTAAACCGTGCATACCCTTGGCATACACTTGGCACACAGGTCCAGTCTATCCCTGTCCAAGACAGCATCCTCTGACCAACCTGCAAACGAGCAAAATTAATTATGCTGCAATAATGCATGCAGAATCCAGCCGACGTGGCAATAATTCAGTTTTCGTCGACACTACTATTGCCAAGCATGGGCACCACACACGATCTCGCTGGTTCTATCCACTCAATGTACATAACAATGATTCCGGCAGGTTGAGTGAGGAGAAGATTTGGAATCCTATCATCATCCATTGTGGCCTAGTTGGCACATGCCATTGCAGACGAGATGCAGTGTACACAGCTTGGCCATGGTATCATTGACACTTGTCTTCAAGAGTACGTATCTCTAATAATACCATTTGTTTACCTATTTATGCTGGAGATCAGTGTAAGGTGGGCCAGCGTGCTGAGTTGCTGACAGAGAGCGCAAAAGTCCGAGGAAACCTTCGGTTTCGATTCTCTGAATTAGTTGTGGGGTGTATCTACTAGCTAGAATCTTTGCTTGCTAGATTCAGCTCCCCATTTTTGTTTGCTTGTTTATCACCGGGCGTTTTAATTTCTCGAAACAGGATTTTACCCTGCTTTATAAATAAAAACATAAATGGCTCAACCGATAGAAATGATAAGGAGACCCTCTTATCTAGCATATTAAGAATAAACAAAACAGGTCCTCTCAGAGTTCAAACCTTTTGTAGCAGACACTTACTTGTTGGTTTCAGTAATGGAAACCGGAGAGAGGCCATTTTCTTCCCACGAAGACATTGGAACATGGCCGAGGGGAACCGGAACATCACAAAAGGGAGTACACGAGGGATCGAGGGATCATAATACAATGTCATGTTTGTGGTACCCGACGCGGCCCAAAATATGAAAACGGTGGTTGCTGTCACGCATTATTGCTTAACCAAACATCTACTCTTGTCCTCTACAGAATGATTCAGGTTTGCTTCCCTGTAGAGTTGATTAAGTCAACCATTCTTGTTGCTAACATCTATCGCACATGTTCACCCACGCCCTACCTACAGTAGAAGTCTAGTTTCACAATTATTACATGTCGTGCCACTTGTTGCCACTTGTACACACTAGCTTGTCCACGTCACTCGAGCAATCAACAAGGAAAGAAAGTCGACCCCTGCCCATCTTGTGGATAGCACATGTCGTTTTCTAAAGGGGAAGCCCGCAGTGAATGAAGATGTTGTCATTGATGACATGGTGCCCGCTTGATAGGAGGACACTTGGCGAGTTGGCGTGTGCCACGACCATCGTCTGGATTATCCCAACTTCCATCCCTATCACCGTATTATTGTGTTGTTCACGTTGATGTTGATGGTCTCGAGGAAACTACGCCAATGCTGATATGCTAGCTTGTCTAGCTCCATGGAAATGCATGGCTTCCTAGCGTAGAGGGGACATAGCATGTAGGGCATGGAGAGCATCTCCACTAACAGCCCCAGTACGGCACCCAATAGGCATTTTGGAGTGTCAGCTATACTTTGTGCTCACTCTCGCGCGCCCCTCAATACACTACCAGCCATTTCCAAAGCCCAATAGAACAGCCGGCAACCCCTAGCCGGCGCAAGGGGAGGCAACACCTCGCGCCACGTCGTATTTCGCCCGGGGGATGGTTGGCAGCAATAGATCTGGTGGCCGGTTTTCTCACACGGGCATGACATCTCCCCGATGCGTCACGGTGCAGCGGCCAGCCCAGGCGTCCATCACGGTGATGGACTGGAGCGCCTTTTACTGCTGCCGTGAGATTTAGATTAGTTTAAATGTACTTTAAATATCGTTAAAATTTGTACCATATACTGAGATTTGAAAGAAGGTTTGGCCGTTTTATTTTACATCAAATTTCCCTAAATTTAGGTGATTTCATATTGGGCTGATCGGTGTGGGAAGGCGGCTCCAATAGCCCGGCAGGATGTGCCGGCGGCCCCAATAGCATGCGCGTTGTTGCCGGACAGCGTATTTGGTCTGCTTGTGTAGATGTAGGTGTTTGAAGCTATAATTGTTTGTGTCTCCTGAACAAGTGGTAGATGTGCATTATTGTACGAGGAACGACTGCTGCTACAGTAACGCTGATCGTGTCTAGAAGAAGTTCCTCCATCGCGTGGTTGGCTAGCTTAAGCAACTGCTAATTATACTGCAAGCATTGAGCTAGCATATATACAGCAGCAGCCGGACCAGTAGTGGCAATCGGGGATCAATCCGGAATGAGGGCATCTCCACCGGGTCGACCAAACCCGTCTGAACGCTTCTGGAAGTGTCCACGCGGATGCACGTAACGTGCGCGGCTTCCCAGCGGCACGATCCAACCGGACAGACGCGTCCGACTCGATCCATCCGTTTGCGCTGCCGCTGGCCCCGTCGATCGTCGCCCTAGCCGAATAGATGGTCTGCTGCTGGATGCGTCCGCGGTAGCGTCCGCGGTAGCTTTCGCGTGCTCGGCCACAAGCCTCCGCCTTGCCGGCCGCCTTCATGCGATCTTCCGCCGCCAGGCGCGCCAGGGTCTTCTCCATCTCGGCGGCTCAGTGGTCCCGTGCCTCCTGGTCGGCCAACTCCGTCACCGCCCTCGCGATCTCCGAGGGGACGCAATCACCTCCACCCCCGTCTCCTCCTTCGCCACCGCCACCGGCTGCTCCACCTCCTCCCCATCCTCGTCGTCGTCCTCCACCTCTGTCTCGTCCCCGTCGACAAGAGCCCACGCGGCATTGGCCACGCGCATCTCCTCCGCCTCCATGTTGGTGGCATGCTCGGCCTCCTCGACCGCCCTGCGCAAGGTGGCGGTGTGGCGAAGCTCGCGGACGGCAACCTTGGCGGCCTCCTTGGCCACCTCCTCCAGCGTGGTCGTGGCCGCCTCGTGGCGGATCTCGCGGAGGGCCGCTGATGCGGCCTCCTTTGCCACCGCCTCCACCGTGTCCTTGGCGGTGACGAGGTGTATCTCGCGCACCGCCCATTGGGCGTCCACCTTTGCTTCCGCCTCCACCACCTCCTCTAGCGCCACCTCGACCACACGGCCTTCCTCGTCGAAGGCCACCACCTCCGCCTCGGCCATGCGCTGGGACAACAACATGGCCTAGAGGTGGACGGCGTCGATGTCGGCATCTGGGAGGCGGCTGCGGCACATCTTCCTAATCTTGGCCCAGTTGGCGATCTTGCGGCGATGCATGGCTGCTGGTGGTTGGCGTTTTTCAGAGGTGCTTGCTCTTGCTTGGGCTTGTTGTCTCCGCCGCGTCGGGCCGTCTTTTATAGACACGGCAAAGGCGGGAAACGGTCAGGGAGGCATCATAAGTTTTCTGGCAGCGGGAGGAAAGGCGCGCGCAGAAAAAAAAGGAATGCTCCGATGGCGGGAAACGCCAGCCGCACGGGAAGCCGCCGGCGCTGATAGCCAACGTCGTGTCGCCATTATCGTCCCATCTCCGAGGATGTCAAATGGTGATAGCGGGGGAGACGGACAGATGGATCGGACCGCTGGGCGCGGTTGGCGGACAGACCGGACCATGACCCAAAAGCGACCGTGGCCCGACCTACATACAGAATCGGACCATTTCTATCAACCGATTGGGTAGGGCCGGTGGAGATGCCCTGAGGCAGGCCATCCTAATTTCTCCCGGACAATGGTGAGTCAGCACGCGCGAGCACTCCTCCCTGCTTCATCCATATGCATGTGGCGTGCAGCGTGTGGATGCCTCCACCTCCACGCTGGTAGAAACAAGAGGCCATTGTTGGCCGATCGATTGGCGCCGGTACAGTCCAGATAGACACTCCCACCCTCCCTTTCGCTACCGACAATGGTGAGTCAGCACCTGGTCGATCGTCGTTGGAGTGTCGCCAGGAGCACTCCTCCATGCTTGATGCATGTGGCGTGTTGTCTGTGTGCAAGTAATTTCAAACGAAACGAGAGGCCATTGATCGTTACCCAACGGGCCATTGATCAAGAGGGGAGAGTGGTTGCACTGTCATATAGCCATAATAACAGGCATTCGTTTTGTGCTAACCACGACGAGGGTTTCATGTGGAACCAAACCATGCATGCGATGACTAGCTACGTAGTCTAGATACATTCGATTCACAAAGCTAAAACATCTTATATTTTCGAGCGAGTACGTACCACTATACGGTATACGGTACGGTGCAAAATTAATTTCTCAAATGGACTCCGTGGGAAGAGACTAATAATCGAGGCCATAGCGCTAATCTAGCCTCGACACTTGCATGCTGCTGACAGCGCAAGAGGACCCATTGATCAATTTCGGTTCGCTGAATCATTCGTGGCCCCAGGAATCTCGACCCTCGCTCGGTTTCATTTCCCGTCCCATAATTCCGTAACCCGAGCGATTAGGTCCAGAAGAGGAGCACATTTAGTAAGGCATGTTAGATGCTCAATCATTGATGGACATACATGTTCTTCTCCTCCTAGGATTCTTTCATCTTTATAAATAAAGCCACAATGACTGAACTCATACAAAGCGGTGAAGAAAATCTCCAACAAAACAGATCAAAGATAAAATAAAATAAAACACGAAAAAACACAACTTGCCACTCAAGACACCGAAGCGAGGCTAAGAGGAAGCGGAGCTCCATGACGACGCCCCAAATAAGGTAATGACACACCGCGCCACTGCCGTCGGGACCACGACAGTCAAGGGTTTTTACCCAGAGCCCCATCACTGGGAAGGTAGCCACAAGAGGCACCCGGATGCATCGCCATCGTTGGCGCCGAAGTGCTGAGATTTCGCCCAGAAAAACCTTCACACTTCTCTTAGCTCGGGTCGCCCACTACCCCACGAGTTAGGTCTCCAAAACGTGATCAGGGAGGTGCCAATGACGAAGTGTCGCTAGCACCAGGTTCCACCACCGTCCGCTCCTCGCCATCCACATGACTGAAAAGCGAGACCACCACCACTGACACGTCGCTCGCAGCACAGTCGTCGCACAACTCCACCTTCCGAGACCGCCGCCCGGCATCCACGAACTCGAGCCCATGACATGGCCAACATCACACCGCAAAGCCGGTGGCGTGAACGAGGTGGGCCAGCGCCAGATCCTTCGGGCTAAGCAACAGCCCAATTAAGGGTATCAACCCTCCATCACTGCCCAGATCAAGCCCATCTCAGCCCCGCTACCGCACTCTGCACTATGGCCGATGACGCTGCCCTCCTAGAGCCATGTGTCGTCCCGTCACACGACACCACCGACCGAAGCTCGGCCATGCTCTGTCGCCAGCCGGCATGAGCGGCATGCCACTGCCTCACTGCCCCTGGGCCGACCCCAGCTGAATCCGCGCACCTCCGCAGGGGAACCGTGCCGCACGGGAACGAGGCACACCGTCCCCGACGCCATGTTGTTACCGATCAAGCTCATCACCGACTCCAAGGTGCACCGCTGCTACCCTAGATCTCCTGCGGAATCGAGCATGTGCCAGGTGAAGGGAACCCGCCACCACCGACACCAGTGAGGGCTTTGATCTGCGGCTCCCGTGGGCGATAGCATGGGAGCGAAGAGGAGGGGGGTGGGCAGGTGCGGGCAAGGGTTTCGCCGTTGCGTCGCCCAGATATGGCATGCATATGCACACACCAATTTCCCACAAGGAAAAGAAAATGCACGGATCAATTTGCGGCGACACGAATTAATTTCACAATCAACCAGCTGCACATGCCATAAACATATTTCCCATTGCATCGCAATTCTAAGGACTCCCGCTGTATGTGCCGGCCAAGTAACAATGGTATCTGGGACTCTATGAATGAATGAAGAATTTAAAATTGAACGGATTTACATACACTAACAAATCCAGAGGCTTGACGAGAGAAAAGCATGTTATCTTACTTAAGTTCCCAAGAGGCTTTAACGGATTTAGCCAACTCGGATGAATATCCAAACACAAACATGGACTAATCCAGTCTACAACAACAACAAAGAGTGCGCCAAGCTGAGACTGTTCCATGACACCGATGATGCATGTTCCTCTGTCTCATCATCATCGTATCCAGAGGCGGCGCTCCAGCTACCGATAACATGGCCTGGATAGATTGATGATGATGATTAGCAACTCCCCACTGACACTGTGGGCCCGCTTAGGTTCCCAAGAGGCTTGACTCTATGATTTAAGATTGATCGGATTTACCCAACTCGGATGGACTAATCCAGCCTCATCCAATTAACAGTTTAATCTAAACTAATCTAATCTAATCTAATCTAATCCAATCTACATCTACAACAACAA
Source organism: Avena insularis (assembly GCA_023614405.1). Lineage (NCBI taxonomy): Eukaryota > Viridiplantae > Streptophyta > Magnoliopsida > Poales > Poaceae > Avena > Avena insularis. The sequence continues at coordinate 110,927,098 of CM042694.1, forward strand.
AGAGTGCGACAAGCTCCAGCTACCGATCTAACATGGCCTGGATAGATTGATGATGCTGATTACAAATCACCCACTGACAATGCGGGCCCTCCCTGACAGCCAATGGGGTCGCGCCAGATAGGCCGCCACCGCAACGGGTGGAGACTATAAATGCCACCCAGAGAAAGAGGTCCTCGGCAAACAGGCACAGCTTCTTCTTGTTAAGATTAGCACGAGCTATCAGTTCCACTAATCCCTCCCTTGCACTAATCGATCCAGGCATCCAGGCATCCTCTCCTCCTTGACTTCACCGATCAATCTCAGCCAATTCTATGCCAATGGAGACGAGAGACAGCGGCTCGATGCTGGCATCGCCGCTGCCGTACTCGTACGCGGCGCTGCCGGACGATGCCGAGGCCGCCGTGGTTGGGCGCGGTCGCCGGACCGGGCCTATGTTGGCCGCGATTCTCCTGGTGACGGCAGCCGTGCTCCTTGCCGTCGCCGCGTTGGCGGGCGTCAGGCTCGCCGGCCAGCTGCCTGCCGGTGGCGCCGTCATGCCTGGCCACCCGGCAGAGGTCACTGACGTGATCAGGAGCAGCCGAGGGCCTGAGTCGGGCGTGTCAGAGAAGACGTCTGGTGTTGCACACGGCGGCGAGAGGCTGGGCGTGGAGGCCAGCGGCAACGCGTTCCCGTGGAGCAATGCCATGCTCCAGTGGCAGCGAACCGGCTTCCACTTCCAGCCCGAGAAGAACTGGATGAACGACCCCAACGGTACGTACCACCACGTTTCCTTCCTCCAACAATTAATCCCCTGCAAGCAATCAACAGTCTTCTTAGAGAATGATGAAATCTCAACAAAATTCAGTCACAAGATTCCCAAACTAACAATATACAAATGTTGACGAAATTTCCTTGATGCAAATGCAGGTCCGGTCTACTACAAGGGGTGGTACCATCTGTTCTACCAGTACAACCCGGATGGCGCAATCTGGGGTAACAAGATCGCGTGGGGCCACGCCGTGTCACGGGACTTGCTCCGGTGGCGCCACCTCCCCGTCGCCATACTTCCTGACCAGTGGTACGACATCAACGGCGCCTGGTCAGGCTCTGCCACCGTGCTCCCCGACGGCCGCATCGTCATGCTCTACACCGGCTCCACCAACGCCTCTGTCCAGGTCCAGTGCCTCGCCGTCCCCTCCGACCCGCTGCTCACCAACTGGACCAAGTACGAGGGCAACCCCGTGCTGTACCCACCACCGCACGTCGGGGAGAAGGACTTCCGTGACCCGACCACCGCCTGGTACGACGGCTCCGACGGAATGTGGCGGATCGTCATCGGGTCCAAGGACGACCGCCATGCCGGCATGGCCTTGACCTACAAGACCAGGAACTTCATTGATTTTGAGCTCGTCCCCGGGGTGCTGCATCGGGTGCCGGCAACGGGGATGTGGGAGTGCATCGATTTGTACCCAGTCGGCGGCACGAGGGGCATTGACATGACGGATGCTGTCGCGGTGGCATCCAACCGAGGCGGCGGTGAAGTTCTGCATGTCATGAAGGAGAGCTCGGACGACGATCGACACGACTACTACGCGCTAGGGAGGTACGACTCCGCAACAAACAAGTGGACGCCGCTAGATGCCGAAGCTGACGTCGGCATCGGGCTGAGGTATGACTGGGGAAAGTTCTACGCGTCCAAGACCTTCTATGACCCGGCCAAGAAGAGGCGTGTGCTGTGGGGGTGGGTCGGCGAGACCGACTCCGAGCACGCTGACGTGACCAAGGGATGGGCCTCCCTACAGGTACTTTGAACACTTTAAACAGCTTCTACAACATGGCAAAGCTAAATGATTAACCTCCATCGGTTCTTAAAAAATGTTGCTTTGTTAGTAATTTGCATGATTAGTCAGTGTTGCATGGCACGGGTGGGTCATGGCCATGCATGCAAATTATATCAGCCACTTGTGTGATCAAGTATAGATAGATAGGAGTGCTGTCATGTGGTTGTCAAGTGTCCTTAGCATCATCCAGTGGACAATTCCAGCTACTGTTGAGATAGCCTGACTACAGGATGCCAATGCAGCTGTGTCCTACAAACAAACTCTGCATACCCATGTGGCCTAGTGGCAGTGGCATGCAAGATTGGTAATCTGATGCAAGTACCCAATTGAATAATGAGTCCAAACATTTCTGCTAAGGAAAGTACCAACCAAACTCGGATTAGATAAGAAAAAGGGATGCATTGTCTACAGTTAGCACTATTTCTCTGGCTGGCATAATGATACTAAGAAGATTCTTCAAGCAATTGAAAAACAATGATGATGGAACAAAAAGCATCTGAAATTGCAGACCACAAATAGTAGTAGTCACTTGTGAAGAATCATACATACTAGCAGCTAAATCAATGTTGCTGTGATATAGTTGTCCACAATTCCAACTACTGTTTAGCTCAATGCTGCTAAGTTAGTCGTTGCGTGTCCTACAAACAAGCTCTACATGCCCATGGCTCATGTGGCACCCCATGTGGCCTAGTGGCATGCAAGATTGTTAATTTGGTACTACCACCAAACTAAATACTAAATAATTTTTGCAAGTACCAACCAAACTGGGATTAGATTAAAAAAAGGGATGCCTTGTCTACAGTTAGTACTAGTTTGCTGTCACACTGACACCAAGAAAGTTCTTCAAGGACAAACAATCATGTGACGTTACAAACAAGATTAGCAAGTGTTGATTAATCAATTAATTAATTAGTGACAACTACTAATACTTGCCTGATGATTTCTGTTGTTGCAGTCGATCCCCCGCACGGTGGTGCTGGACACAAAGACAGGAAGCAACCTCATCCAGTGGCCGGTGGTGGAGGTGGAGACGCTCCGGACAAACTCCACTAACCTCGGCGGCATCACCATCGACCAAGGCTCCATCTTCCCACTCAGCCTCCGCCGCGCCACCCAGCTCGACATCGAGGCCTCCTTCCGCCTTGACCCACTAGATGTCGCCGCTGCCAAGGAGGCTGACGTTGGATACAACTGCAGCACCAGCAGCGGCGCAGCGGGCCGTGGCGCGCTCGGCCCTTTTGGCCTCCTTGTGCTCGCTGACGTCAGGCACCATGGCGGAGACACGGAACAGACCGCCGTCTACTTCTACGTTGCCAGAGGCCTTGACGGCGGCCTGCACACGCACTTCTGCCATGACGAGTCACGGTCGTCGCGTGCCAACGACATTGTGAAGAGGGTCGTTGGCAACATTGTGCCGGTGCTTGATGGCGAGGCGCTGTCTGTCAGGGTGCTGGTGGACCACTCAATCGTAGAGAGCTTCGCGCAGGGCGGGAGGTCAACGGTGACGTCGCGCGTGTACCCGACCGAGGCCATCTACGCCAATGCTGGAGTGTATCTCTTCAATAATGCCACTGGTGCCCGGGTCACCGCCACTAGCGTCATCGTCCATGAGATGGACTCTTCCTACAACCAGGCCTACAAGGCTTCACTGTAAAAAGAAAATGGACAGATTATTTTTTGATAGCCTATATATGCGTGTAATTCCCCTTCTTAATTCTGCTTCACTCTTCCCATCTTATGTTTTTTTCATCTTTATTATGTCTATCATTGTTGAGGCCTTCCAGAAAGTTGTAATAGCTAGTGGAAGATGCCATGATGCAAAACTAGAGTTGTACATGTATTACATCAGTCCAATCAATTTTTGCCTTTCAAAGTTTCAGTTCGTTTATATTGTCTCAGGCTATCTACAATTGCGATACAGTGTCGAAATGACTCCATAAATGCACAAAAAAATAAATATAATTCTGCCGCCTACAGATATAACCTGGCACATCCAGGTTATGTTAAAATGGAAGGAAAAACATTGTGGCTAAGGAGCTTTATCCATCAGGAGGTTCAGCATAAACTACCATATTTTTAGTTATGCTAAAGTGAAATGAGAACGATTAATGAAGTCTGAAGGGTCGAGGTTTCTTCTGTCAATGTGATGAATTCGGTAGATAATTGCACAAATTTCGAATTTTGGCTTACCTTTCTCCTTTGCTTAACATATAATTAAACATGAGATAAGGAGCACTAAGGATATAACTGCCATGCATAATCTTCATATTAAACTGCTGTTAGCATTTGGCACTAACAAACCGAAGGCAAAGGACACAAGCCTAAAAACTAGTGACTTTAGAGCGAAATATCTCCATTTTGGGTGTCTGTCAAAACCATACTAACCAACAAGTCCAAAGCTAATGCGGCAAAAGGTTAGTCAAAACAACCTCCCAGAAAGTAGGTGATCAGAACATTGTGCAGATGGAGCTCTAATCAGCCAGGAGGTTCAGAACAAATTACCATTGTTTTAGTTATGCTAAAATAAAACGAGAATTCAAACACTTGGTTTACCTTAACTTTATTCTTCACTTTACTCAACAGGGAATTGACATGACATAAGGACCATATCAAACTGCTGTTAGCAGATGCAGTTTGGCACTTTGTCTGTCAAAGCCATACCGACCAACAGTTAGGAAAGCTAATGTGACAAAAGGTTAACTGAAACAACCTTCCAGAAGTACAGCATTACGCAACACACCTCTTTCGAACCCTGCACCTGCAGGGAACATAGGTTCCTACTCTTCTCCAGAAAAAAACATGATGGCCAGAGCATGGCCAGAACATGAGTTCGTACTCTGATCCAAAAGCAGTTCAGAGTTATATTTCAACTTGAAGCATGCACAACGTTGGCCGTATAGACAATGCAATCACCAGAAATCTCCACAAGAGCAAATGCCATTGCTAAACTTGTGAAATCTGACATCGTCCCTCACAAGAGTATCACGCCCAGTTATCTCAGAGATGAACTTGGTAGCATTATGACAATCCAGACAGACCCGAAGATTCTTGACAATCCGAACCGGCATTTCCTCTGGAACAAAAATTAAGCCAAATGCAATTGCAAGCTTCTCGCTAGGATTGCTAAGCATGTGAACCTTTTCAGAATCTGCTACATCATGCAGCACTGAACTGACATCAGGCTTGTATCCTTGTTCCACCATCTTATAGTTGAGCCACTGGAGCTTGTCATAAATTGTTCCGGAAAAGGGGTTCGGGTCTGCAGACCGTTCTCGTCAGCCCTGTAACCACCGTAGTCCAACTGATGGAATCCCTCTCCACCATCGCCTCAAACAGCTCCTTGGCCTCCGCAGCCATCTTGCACCGGAGCAGCCCCGTGATCATTGTATTATACATCACCACATTCCTGCCCTCCATCTCACAAGAGACCCGCTTGGCGTCCCCGATGAGCCCCATCTTGGTATACATATCGACCAGCGGGCTGCCTGTGAATGTGTACACCCCAAACCCAAGACGCAGTATCTGGCAGTGCACTTGCCGGCCGAGAGCACGGTCGCGCCGACGGCCAGGACCATGCCAGACATCGTGATGCGGCTCGGCCTGGCCCTGATCCCGTCCACCACCGCCTCCTCCCGTAACAGCGCACGGTACACCCCTGCTGCCTGCCCGAGGGCGCCGGCGCCCGAGAACCCCGCGATGAGTGTGTTGTAGGAGACAGTGTCGCGCTCGGTGACGGACGCGAATAGCCTCTCCATGTCGGACAGGAGGCGGAAGTGGGCCAGCGCCGAGAGGAGCGCATTGCGGTTGAAGAGGTTCGGGTCGGGCATTATGTCGAACAGGCGGCGGGCGTGGGCAAGGCGGCCGGACCTGGCATAGGCGGTGAGTAGCTGGTTGAGGAGGTAGGTGGGCGACGGGTGCGGGAGAGTCCGGAGAATGAGGCAGTGGATGGCGCCGGTGACGCGAGCGCCATCGCGGCTGCCGGCGGCGGAGGAGAGGAGGGAGACATAGTGGTTGCACAACGGGCGGCTCAAAGCGGGGAGCCGGCGCGGCGAGAGAAACTGCCGCATCGGAGTTATGGGCCTGGACCTGCCCACCACTCATTGACGCATGGAGAAAGTGGGCTGGGCTTTGATACGTTTTTAGTCATCGACCCATCTTAACTTAGGCCACAATCCATGGAAGATTGTAAACCAGCTATAGATTTTTATACTTCCCCTAAAACAGCAATTTTTTTACTCTAAAAAAAGTATTAGGTGTTTTCTCTTGTACATTTTATTATATGGAAGTAGAGGTGAAATATTAAATGCAAAAAAATTAAGCTACAGAGGATTTTTTTTTTTGCGAAATTCTACTGATCTATTAATAATCATCAACAGCAGTACAAAGAGACATAATAAAAGTAGTAAAAATTACAAATAAGTCATTGGACCACCTAGCGACGACTACAAACAATAGCGGGAGCCGAAAGCGCGTTGCCGTTTTCGCCCCTCCATCATCGGAGCAGGGCAAAGCTTATGTTGAGAAAAAATATAGATGTAACCGTTAGTTCTCTAATGGAACTTCACCATTCATTTCTTTTTATCTTGGTTTGGTCAGCTGTAAAATCTCTTTTTTTTGGTATATTGAGCAACTTACGTCGTACAAATTGTGATTTACACTCTTTGAATAGAGTAATTATAAAACGGTACAACCCGCAAGGATTGCACCTCTATGTATCACGCTAATCCCTGGATCGGTTCATTAGCATACATAGTATCGATAGACATCAAAGAATTAACAGTGCATTATTATTACAACGGTATAATCCAGAATATTGCATTTATTACAAAGTTTGCAAAGCATAACGCTCGCACAAATAAGCAAGTAGCAAATAGATAACATAAATAAAGTAGCTCCAGTCTCCATTAGACGCCACAGGCAAACAAAATATTGAGTGGAGGGTCGCAACCAACACTACTACTCAGAGTAACCGGAAGAGTAACCTGCAACATAAAACGTAACAGCCCCGAAGGGTCAGCACTTGAAATGCACTGGCAAGTGGAACAATGAGAGAACAACAAGGCTAATAGCTATATGCATATCTGGCTTGTGGGGTTCAGGCTTAGTTGCAACAGCAAAATACTTTATCCTAACATTTGTAAATCATTTGTAAAGCATTTGATCTTCAATAAACAACCCAATTAAGTTTCAACCACAAGTTTTAGCAATTACAAGTTAGAATGAATGAGAACATGTCATAGCACCCACAATTTAGCAACTCAAATGTCCATTACTGGGGACACGGCTAAGCACTTAGTTTTACACCCTGCAGGGATTGCACACTTTACCCATATGACTTGGTCGACCCACTCGTACCACGACACGCATATTGAGTCGTGATAGAGAGAAGTCCAAGAAGAGACAATTCAGGAAGTAGCTCCCCGAGCCTATCCACGCACCGTACCAACCTATCACATTCACTACATCTCTAGATACGAAGAGCTCGGGTCGCCACAACCTACTAAGTCCATCCAGCCATCCATAACTCACTGGCATATGGTTGCAAACGGAAGCTACCAAATCAAGATACTAATCATTTCTTAGAAACCTGGGTGGCCATCCACAAGTGAGCTACTCGGGTAAACCATAGACATGGGCCCGGCATTCACGAACCAAGCAATTACCAATCCACCCAGATAGTTCATTAATTAAGTTGTTTTCACTTTCCAAACACGTTTCTTTCAAAACCATCTTTGCCATGGTATAAACCACCCTCGTCTACAAAAACTTTAAAACTGAAACTTTTTGTAAAGATGCTCATGATGCAATGACATGTATGTATGCAGTGCAAAATCTAAAATTTAGATATGACAAATTAAAAAAGGAAACACTATCGAAACACATATTTTAGTTTTCCATATTTTTTTATATACAAATTTGATCAAACTTAAAAAAACATTAACATTTGACTAATTTTTAGGTGCCACATATTTTTTTGAAACGGAGGAGGTAGTAGGTACTTTCTAGAACTTGGTTGTTGATTGGCTCCGGCCTGCTCCAGGTACAGTCCGACCAGATGGACCCTACCACCCGCTCTCTCTTATATCCGATGAGAGACAATAATGGTGAGTCAGCATCTCGTTGGATCGTCATTGGAATTGGAGTGTCGGAGCACTCCTCCATGCTTCATGCATGGATGTGGCGTGCAGTCCTATTGCAAGCGAGAGCAGGGACGGATCTAGAAATTTAACTTCGGATGTTTAAACTCGAACCACTAAAACATAAAGGAGAAAAAAAAATGGTCAATCCTTCACACCAATAAAAATACAAATTGGCCATTATAGCAACAGTATCTCAAAAGACTACGAAACATGCAAACTAATAAAGAAAATTACAATACGATCATACGTTCGGTCATAGCATGGAAGCGATATATGACGGCATTATATTTCACCTATAAGAAGAATTTCCGCTTAATAAATATAACCAAATAGTTATTCATGAGTGGCACGCCTGCCACGGCGGATCCCACCCTCCTGTGTCTCGTCCCTCCGCGTTCTCCAGCCGCCGTCGCCCGGATCGTCGCCGAGCAAAGACCTGGTGGCGTGGCGGCGACGGCGGTGACCCTAACTGTGATCCGGCGAGGAAAAAGGTGGTGGCGCCCGCACCTGGCTGGTTCGACGGCGATGTCGTGGCTGGCGGCGGCCGGAGGTCCTCGGCCCAGGCAGCAAGCGGCGGCGGGGATTCGGGCCTAGACGGGCCGCGATCTGCTCCGTTCGTCGCCCTCGACGCTGGCGTCCATGTTCCCCGGGCCATGTTCGCGACACTAGGGCACTGCATCTGTCCCTAACATGGTGGGACCGTGGTGGTGATCTCCTTCTCCGCCGGAGTGGTCGGCCGGGTGGTCTTACCATCAAGCGGCGGATCCTACTAGTTTCCGGCGGGTGGCGTGGGTCCTGGATCCCTTTCAAGCCTCTAGGTTTAGTATCTTTACATATGTCCGCCTCTTTTTTTCCTGTCAAACAAGTGTCGACCGGGAGTCACGGTAGGCAGTGGATCATGGCTGCTTTGCTAATTGCTATTGGTTCAGTTGGGCTGCACGGACGTAGATACCGTCCCCAATACTAATTTGAGGTTTGAGTTTTTTTTCTAAACAAGATCTAGACTAAAAAACCTTCATACATGTGCCAACTAAGAGACATATTTACTATAGATTATATATAAGAATTATTTTCAGCTGAACACCCATGACCTATGATGGATCCGTCCATGAGCGAGAGTCCATCGATCGTTCCCCGAAGGGCCGGCTACAGAGGAGAGGAGTGCATTGTGTACTAGGTTTGGCGGGTGAAGAAAAGAGGCTTTCGTTTTTGTGATAACCACGACAAGAGACCTTCTATATGTATGTGCAGAGCAGAGCAGGGTAACGGTGCTAGCTAGCGACCACTCTAGGAAGAGACCTTCGCTCAATCATTCGTGGGCCCAGGAATCTAGCACCTCAATCGGTTTTCTTTTCTTTTTTGAACGGGGGACCGGTTTTCTTTTCAGTTCCATGGTTCCCCAAGCCTAGCGATTAGTAGGTCTAGGAGAGGACCACGTCTAGCAAGGCATGTTAGGTACGGTGTTCAATCGTTTTCCTCTTCCTCTTCGAGACAGACTCTTGACCCGTTTTACAAATAATGCCACGACGGCGAACTGACACAAAGTGCCGAGGGGAACCTTTAACAGAGCAGATCAAAGGTAAAACAAAATAAAACACAAAAACCCACAACTTGTCACCGAAGACGGCGAAACGAGCCGGAACTCCACAACGACGACGTCCCAAATAAGGTGATGACACACCGCGCGGCCACCGTCAAGATCATGAAGGTCAAGGGTTTTCACCTGGTGCCCGTGTCACCGCAGGCATCCCAACAGGGTTACGACATCCCGAGAGGGTTACGACACCCGTAGACATCGCCGCCGCTAGGGCCAAGCTTTCGCCGGGAAAAAACGGGTCGGCCATTGCCCCCACCCTCCCCGAGTTAGGTCTCTCAAACGCAATCTGGGATCCACCAACGTCGAAGTGCCGCTAGCACCATGATCCTGAATCGTCCGCTCCTCGCCATCCACATGACCGAAGAGTGAGACTACCACTACCAACTACCACGTCGCCGTCGCCGAAAGCGAATGCGAGCTCGACCAAAAATCAACGGTAAATGCAATTATGCTTCATGCTTTTGCTGCTTGTTTTCATGGGCAAAAGCTAGTTAGCTTGATCGTATTTCGTTTTTGCCCAGGCTATACAGCCGGGCTGGCTCCGCCACGTCGCTCGTCGCAGTACCTCACGCAGATCCACCTTCCGAGGTCGTTGCCCTGGCAGCACGAACTCAAGCCCATGACACAGCCAACATCACAACACAAAGCCGACAGCGTGAACGAGGTAGGCCAACAGATGTACCTACATCCTTCGGGCTATGCGGCAGCCTAACCGAGGGGATCAACCCTCAAATCATCCTCCAAGATCAGGCCCAGACCAGCCCCGCCGTCGCCGTCAGTCCACGTGAGTCGGTCCATTTGGGTAGCCCCGTTGAGCCGTGTTGTAGCTATCCATCCGTCCGGTTCAGACGCGGCAGAACCATTTGCGTTGGCCCGCTCGAGATGCTCTTACACTGATCTTCTGCATAAATAAACGGATAAACAAATGCTATTATTGGTGGTACGTACACTCATGAAGACAATTGTCAATAATGCGCATCTATGGCAAGAAACACTGCATCTCATCTCAATATTCAAGAGAGAACATTCGAGGAAAAGGTTTGAGGTGTCAACAGACCCTCAGAATACGAATCTTCTCCTCCCACTGTGTCTGTCACCGGCCGCGGCGCGCCATTGCTGCCGGCATGGCAGGATGCTGCCAGAGAGCAAGGAGAAGCTGTGCATATGCATACATGGACCACGGCATTCCTCGATTCGTATTACTGTCATTAAATTGAGCGTGTCTGGACTAAAAGCTAAGCATTATACATCCATTCAATGACAAGTAATATGAATCGGAGGGAGTACAAGGAATTTTACACGACCGTGGTGCCGCCCATGGATAGCATAGTGTCAGGCACAAAATGAAGCATTATTGCCAAGTCGTCTGGCTGCTGTATGTTTTTTTTTACTATAGCACTAGACATGACGGTATGATGATACTGCATACTACCTACATCCCAAGGTTTAAGGCATATAATTTTTTTTTAAAATCGAACCAACTAAAGTTTAACCAAGTTTTTTTTAAAAAAAAATATCTGCTGTTTCACGCTGCTTAAGGCATACACTCCTCCCTGCTGCTTCACGCCACATGACGGCCGGCATCATCCACAGTGCAGTGCATTCACGCCACATGCAATGCATGAAGCAGCAGGGAGGAGTGTTCCCATACTCCATGCCGACTCACCGTTGTCGGTCGGAGGGATGTTCTGTCGAGAGATATCGATCGACGTACCCACCTAGTATATATGTACACCGGATCGAGCCAATCAGCAGACAAGCAAAGCCGGAGGTTCTAGCAAGATAGCAGGATGGTGGATGGAGGTTTGGTGGCCACTATCCAACAGAGAGATTCAACCGAGAAGCCATTGCAGATTCAGCATCACTGCACAGCAGCAGCAGCAGCAGCAGCAGCAGCCGCATGCAGAGGAGCTGATCCATCCAATCCAAACTCCTTGTTGGAACTCCTGGCCGTCGATCCGTCCAGCTGGCAAGTAGTAGTTCATTAACCTCTGACTTACTCTTTCTTGAAGCCGATGAGACGATGGAGATGCACGTGTGTGTCACTTGCAAAGATATACGATCGTTGGCCTGTTATGTGAATTCAGTGATATACACTTTCTTGCAGAATCACCAGTATCGGCATCAGCAGGGGCAAAAGGCAGTACAATAGTATGGTGGTAGGGAGCGGAGATGATCCCATCCACTCAAATAAAGCCAACGAAACTTAATTCTCGGGTCAATCGAAGCCACCGAAAACTATTTGTCACGGCACACGCCAATTGTCTTCCTCTCGAGGGACCTTTGAACGTTGACCAATTCAGTCCAAGATATATAGTACTGTCCCAAAATATAAGATATTAATTTTGTTACAAGATGAGCTTTATGAACTTTGACCAATTGTATATAAAATGTTATCAGTATATACAATATCAAAATAATAATAATAAACTGATGCCAATCCATACGTCTAGCATGAGCTGTTTTTTTTCTCTAAAGATGTTTAACTACAGACGCTGATATTTTTCTCCTTATGGTTGATGAAAATTTGAAGCTTTACCTAAGGACAAAATTAATTAAGACACCTTACAATTTGTATATCCATTAGTAAACAAGAAAATAAGAAACAGTGAAGCAGATTCCACCGAGTAGAGATGTGAGCCCTGAGGGGATCTGGCAGGGAATTGGAAGGAATTCGAATATAAACTCTAGCAATCGAGGAATATTTGGTAGCTCAGATGTTCCACCCTTCCTACCTCACATCTGTAGCTTACAATAATTCCGGCCAATGGTCATTCCTTCCGTTCCAAGTTTTCCTACTCTCGCTCTCTCTACTTATAGATGATTCCAGGCAGTATCTGCCATACTCAGCTTACAATCCGGGCCAGGATCCTCTTTGTTCGTATGGGCCTCTGGTTGGGCCGAGTTGGGCTTGGAGTGGAGGTCGGGCCAGATGGACTGCTAACACCTCCTCCTTCTTCAGTTACGGCTTGACCCCATGCCGATGCACGGGGAAAATTCTGGCGAAGAGAATCCAAATCTTCCCATGTAGCATCTTCAGCTCTTGCACCACTCCAGTGGATTAGCACTTTGGTGACCTGACCGGGCAATCCCAAGGGGCACGCACGCGCCAAATATGGGGTCGTTCGGACAAACTATTGCATGGTTGAGGCCATGACCTATGTCATTTGCTTTAAAAATCATGCAACCTCGTTCGTGGTAGCTCAATTATGTGAAGGTTTTCTCAGGGAAACATCCTAGCACAGGTCTATCATTTTTTATCTCAAACATGTCACCTAAAATGACGCTGCACATGGTTTTTCAATTTTTCTGATTTTATTTGAATTAGGTGTGCCCCCTCGAAGCCGTGGTCAAGGCAGGGGCACGATGCATGTTTGTCCGGGGCTCCCTCTTGTGGAACCGTCGGCGTATCCGTGATGAAGTGACACATTTTGAACACGAAAGAGATTTTACGAAAATTCAGGACCAAGATTCAGGGCACCTATAGTTCAACTTTCACCCGCTTCCAAACGAATTGGCAGGAAACCGTGTAAAATCTCATAAATTTCCAGAAAGCTTTTAAAGTGTGTTACAGGGTGAATCGTACATTGTAATCGGTCTTCTATTTTTGCATGGTGGTTTGGTGAGGTTACCAACCGGATTTCTCGTAGCTTCTTCACAAAAAAACCACTTTGGCCACTCGAAAAATGAAAAATGCATTTTGTTTCAAAATAGTATAAAAACTAAGAAATGCAACGTTGCGGGGAATCCCAAGGGATACGTGCGCGCCAAATATGGGGTCGTTCCGACAAACTATTCCATGGCTGAGGCCATGACCTAGGTCATTTGCCTTGAAAGTCATGCAACCTCGTTCGTGGTAGCTTAGTTATGTCAAGGTTTTCTCAGGGAAACATCTGTATCGTAAGTCTGTCATTTTTTTATCTCAAACATGTCACATAAAATGGCGTTGTGCATGGTTTTTCTATTTTTCTGATTATGAAGCCCTCACACTTGTAGGTTCCTTCATATTTAGTGATCATGAAGCTTCTTGTCCTTCTTGGTTGATCTGAAGCTAAAAACCCTGATGATACATCCAGGAGCACAACTAACTTGGTATCTTCTTCTCGCATTCCTCAACTTCTTTACTTTTACCCTATTCCTGATAGCATATGTCATATATGATTTCCTCAACTCCCCAACACCACTAAGCTGGCCTTGGAACAGGTCTTTGGCCCACAATAACATCTGGTCTATGTCCCTTGATGAAATTAGTGTGATCAACAAACAAGACAAGTGTCTTCTGATACTTGCTGAAATTTATCATATCCCTAATGTGTGACTGCACCTCAACAAGCACCAATCCATCCCTAAGATCCTTGCCAATTTCCACTCCCACTAATTTGGATGAAATTTGTATACTTTTGTGCCTAAGACTTCAAATCTTTGCATAGAAAACATAAACCAACAATGAACATCACTAAAATTTAACACTCATTAACCTAGATCCACAAAATTCATAAAAAACATAAAACCACGAGCACATGAGCATCAGGGTATAGAAGGACATCGAACCGGGAAAATTCGGAAACAAACATCTACCTTTACACTACTGATGACTCCGCTGGTGACCAGTCTACCAATTCCCAGAGATTTTCGGCTAAAAAACACAGAACAATCGACTTGATCGTGCACCCAAGTACGCCAACACCACCGACACCACCGTCAAACGAGAAAGAAAGAGCAGAGGAGAAAAAATTCAGGTACCTTAGCTCGGCGGGTCCTCGCCATGCTCCTAGAAATGCATAGCTATCGATATCGCCGAATCGCCGCCACAGACAAGCTCGCCATCTTCCTGTTCTTCAAGGAAACGAGGCAAACTGCCTACCGTAACTAACGCTCCCTTCCCGTTCTTCAAGGAAATGATGCCAAGTGGTTTTCCTTATGGATCTCCACGACATGGGAGAGCATAGTTACACTCGGCTCACTTTTCTAGACCTATTTGCATAAAGTGGATGACATGACAGCTCGGCGTAGTCGAATTTGCTCGTTTTTGGTCCGATCCGGTCATATTTGATTGAATTTGATTTAATTGGATCAAAGTGCACTCGGGATGCAAGTTATGAGACTACTTTTGTCCATTTTTAAGTAGTGGGACTAAATTTCACCCCGGGTACAAATTGTGGGATAAAAAGTGTATATACCTTGAAAATACTAACAGTCAATTCCTGCTATCCTCAACACTTATGTAGGCTCAACTAGAGGAGGATCAACGAAAGTGAGAGGAGGCCTAGCAAAAACTTCTCCAAATGCAGGAGATGTGGATTGAGCAACAACAAGCCATGAATGCTAGGTTCGCAGCCTATGATGTGCAATTTCAGATAATTTCTTTCCCATAAGACTAGATGGCTAACTCCATTGAACTTGTATACCTTACCTTCTCAAGTTGGATTTACATATATTATCTATTGCGACTGGCACAACTCCTCCTCCTGTTCTTCCTCCTTTTCCTTCTATGAACTTCCAATTCGTAAGTCGTGTTGCATCTATACAATAGTTCATCTTATTGTGCCATATTTACTATCTCATACTCGTTTACCATGCTTTGTAGGGAATGCCTTCCGCTAGATCCAACAAAGTGTCGTCCCCTCCCGGCGATGAAATCCCCATGATGTCTGCCACTACGGGAGCACCTACGCCGACTCTGGAGAACCCGAACCTTAGGAGGCAACTTTGAGATTTCCCACTCTTGCCATTTTCGTGCTTGTATACATCTTGTGCCAAATTATGCTACATATATAGTTACCAAGTCCTTACCATATAGCTATATAGATATGAAGTTTTAATTATGCTTGTTCCAAATATTACCTTGTGAGAATCATGTCAATATTCTTGTGAGGATCATCTTACCATATACATAGATACCAAGTCCATATAGCTACATAGATAACACATTTAAATTATGCTTGTGCCAAACTATGCCTTGTAAGAGTCATGTCAATATTCTTACCATATATCCACACTTATACCTGAAGGGTTTCGCAGCATAGTAAATCAAAATTTTCTACGGAAGCGAACAGAAGGAAAGCCAAGATCTAATCTAGGAGATGCAAACAACGAGAGAGATTGGATTAGATCTTCATACCCTTGAAGATTTCGCTGCAGAGCGTTAACGTGGGTGATGTAGTCGTACTCGCTTCTCCTCCTCGCGATCCGATCCGATCTAGCACCACAAGTGGCGGTGCCTCCGTGAGATGCACACGTGCAGCACCTCGACGTCTCCTCCTTCCTCGGACCAGCAAGTATGGTGGAGAGATGGGTTGGATCTACAGCACGACGGCGTGGTGTATATGGTGGAGAATTTCTGCCGCAGGGCTTCGCCTACAAATAGTCGGGAGGGAGAGTGGAAGGGCAGCAGGGCAACTAGGGTTGGAGGAAGGTGTGTAGGGAGGGGGGGGCGCACCAGCCCTCTATTTATAGAGGGGGGGCGGCCAGCCCTAGCCTCTCCTCCAAGCATATCTCTAGTTTAAACAATTTAAACTCTCCCTTATCTAGAAATCCTATCTTATCTTATCTCTAGTTTAAACGATTTAAACTCTCTAGGATCGGCTGGGCCCTATGGGGCCTTGTGCCCCTGGCCCAATGCGGCCAGGACACTCCCTCATAGTCCCATGCCCCCTCCCGGAAGGTGGAACCACGTTGGCCCCCTTCCGGAAGGTTCTAGAAGCTTCCGGTACAATACCGATTAATCCGGAACAATTCCGAACTCCAAAAACTGCACTGCCTTATATGAATCTTATTCTCCGGACCATTCCGGAACCTCTCGTGATATCCCGGATCCCATCCGAGACTCCGAACAAAAATTCATAAACCAATTATCCAATCTATCCTAGCCGAGACACGTTAAGTGTGTGACCTGCGGTTCGAGAATATGCGCACATGATCTTCTATCAATAATCAACAGCGGCTCGGGCACCCATATTGACTCCACACATTCATCGATGATCATATCGGATGAACCACGATGCCAGGATTCAATCAATCCCATATATATAGTCCCTTCGTCTCGCGATATTTTACTTGCCCGAGATTCGATCGTCGGTATCGTCATACCTAGTTCAATCTCGCTCAGCAAGTACTTTACTCGTTCGTAATCCGATATCACTTTGTGATTAACTCCTTAACCATATGCTTGCAAGCGGTGTTGATATCGACACCGAGTGGGCCCAAGTATATCTCTCCGACTTGGGAGGGACAAATCCCATCTCGATACATACAACCCAATGATACTTTCCGATCACCGAGAGACACCTTTATGATCACCCTCTCATAGGATGACGTTTGATGACCTCAAAGCTTTCTTCCGATACCAGGGAGTTGTATTATCTCATGGTCTAAGGAATACAATATTTGACATAAGAAAAGATTCGCAAAGACGAACACGATGACACGATCTAATTGCTTCGCTTAGTTTGGGTCTGTCCACCATATCATTCTCCAATGATATGATCTCATTATCAATTGACAACTCATGTCTATGGTTAGGAAACCTTAACCATCATTGATCAATGAGCTAGTCCATAGAGGCGTACTAGGGACACGGTGTTGTTCACAAACCACACGAGTATTAAAGTTTCCGCTTAATACAATTCTAGCATGGAATATAAACTTTATCATGAACAAGAATTATAATAATAACATCTTTATTATTGCCTCTAGGGCATAATTCCAACAGTCTCCCACTTGCACTAGAGTCAATAATCTAGTTTACATTTGGCAACAATCACACCCATGGCAATCGAGGTGCTGATCATGTTTTACACGTGGAAGAGGTTTAGTCAATGGATCTGCGACATTCAGATCTATGTACTTTGCTGATCTTCGATCTCCATCTGCTATATAATCTCGGATTATATAAAACTTATGTTGATATGCTTGGTCTTTGGATGATATCTTGGTTCCTTAGCGAGTGCTATGGCGCCAGTGTTGTCACACAATATCTCCAAAGGTCCAATGCACTTGGAACCACGCCAAGCTCGATGATGAAGTTTCGATCCAAACTCCTTCACTTGACGCTTCTGCAGCAGCCATGTATTCCGCTTCTCATAGATCCCGCGATCACGCTTTGCTTGCAGCTTCTCCAGCTCACAGCCTCCATTCAAAATATACACGTATCACATGAGATTTAGAATCATCCTTGTCGGTGTCGAAACTAGCATCGACGTAACCTTTTACGACGAGCTGTTCATCACCCCCATAGACTAAGAACATTTCTTTAGTCCTATTTAGGTACCTTAGGATGTTCTTCACGGCTGTCCAAAGGTTCCACTCGGATCACTTTGATATCTTTCGTCAAACTAAGAGCATTGGACACATCCGTCTAGTACACAAGATGGCATACATGATGGAACCTATGGCCGAGGCATAAGGCACTTTGCTCATAGCTTCCCTATCATTTACCGTAGCTGGACAACGAGCCTTGCTCAATATCTTACACGACAACATAGGTAATTGAACCTTTCAATGCCTTATCCATTCGAACCTTTTCGTAACTTTGTCTAGGTATGTACTCCGCTTAAAGCTATCAGGCCTTTGTCTATCTCTATAGATCTTGATGCCCAATATATAAGCAGCTTCACCTAGGTCTTTCATTGAAAACACTTGTTCAAATAACTCTTCACATCGTTAAGCATGTTGATGTCATTTCCAATAATCAATATGTCATCCACATATAGTACCAGAAACGTCACCGAGCTCCCACTCACTTTCTTGTAGATGCAAGCTTCGTAGCAATTTGGAACAAATCTAAAGCTCTTGATCACTTGATCAAAACGAAGGTTCCAACTCCGAGATGCTTGCTTCAGTCCATAAATGGAACGCTGAAGTTTGCATACTTTATCAACATCCTTAGGATCGACAAAACCTTCGTTGCATCATATACAACTCTTCATCAATGTTGCCATTGAGGAACGCAGTCTTGACATCCATCTGCCATATTTCATAATCATGAAACGCAGCAATTGCTAACAAAATCCGAATGGACTTAAACATCGCTATGGGAGAGAAAGTCTCATCGTAGTCAACACCTTGAACTTGTCGAAAACCTTTCGCAACAAGCCGTGCTTTATAGACGGTAACATTATCATCCGCGTCCGTTTTCTTCTTGAAGATCCATTTGCACTCAACGGCCTTTCGGTCGCTAGGAGGGTCCACCAAAGTCCATACTTGGTTTTCGCCATGGATCCCAATTCGATTTCATGGCTTCTAGCCATTTCTCGAGTCCGGGCTCATCATCGCCTCATAGTTCGTAGGTTCACCGTCTTCTACTAATAAGATCAAGACAGGTTGCCGCACCACTCGGAGGGGCACGCGACCTTGTCGACCGCGACGCTCAAGAGCAAGATCGTCCAAGCTTCATGATCCTTGTCATTAGCTTCCTCTATTGTTGGTGCAAAGTGCATGGAACAATTTCAGGTGCTGCGCTACTCTCCAATTCAAGAGAAGGTTCAATAACCTCGTCTAGCTCTACTTTCCTCCCACTCACTTCTTTCGAGAGAAACTCCTTCTCAAGAAAGGAACCGTTCTTTGCGACAAACACTTTGCCTTCGGTTCTGTGATAGAAGGTATACCCAATAGTTTCCTTAGGGTATCCTATGAAGACGCATTTCGCTTTGGGTTCGAGCTTGTCCGCATCAACTTCTTGACGAAGCTTCGCATCCCCAAACTTTAAGAAACGACAACTTAGGTTTAGCACCAAACCACAGTTCATACGGTGTCGTCTCAACGGATTTAGATGGAGCCCTATTTAAAGTGAATGCAGCGGTTTCTAATGCATAACCCCAAAATGATAACGGCAAATCAGTAAGAGACATCATTGATCGGACCATATCTAATAGGGTTCGATTCCGGCTCGAGACACACCATTTGCTGTGGTGTTCCGTGGCGTGAGTTGTGAAACGATTCCACTTGCTTTGAGATGCGTGAGAAAATCATAACTCAAATATTCGCCCACGATCGGATCGTAGAAACTTAATCTTCTTACGATGGTTCTCCACTTCATTCTGAAATTCTTTGAACTTTTCAAACGTTTCAGATTTATGTTTCATTAAATAGATATACCCATATCTACTTAAGTCATCGGTAAAAGTGAGAAAATAGCGATATCCACCGGCCGAAACACTCATCGGTCCGCATACATCGGTATGTATGATTTCCAACAAGTCTGTTGCTCGCTCCATCATACCGAGAACGGGTTTTGATCATCTTGCCCATGAGGCATGGTTCGCATGTGTCAAATGATTCAAAATCAAGAGACTCCAAAAGTCCATTAGAATGGAGTTTCTTCATGCGCTTTACACCAATATGACCTGAGACGATTATTGCCACAAATAAGTAGTATTATCACTATCTACTTTGCATCTCTTAGCCTCAATGTTATGGATGTGTGTTTCATCCCTTTCGAGATTTAGAAGAAATAAACCATTCACAAGAGGTGCATGACCATAAAAGATGTTACTCATATAAATAGAACAACCATTATTCTCCGATTTAAATGAATAACCTTCTTACAATAAACACGATCCAGAAATAATGTTCATGCTCAACGCAGGCACATAATAACATTTATTAAGGTTTAAAACTAATCCCGAAGGTAAAACTAAGGAGAGCGTCGACGGCCATCACATCAACTCTTGATCCGCTGTTAACGCCAAGATCGTCACCTCATCCCTCGCAAGCCTCCGCCTATTCCGTAGCTCCTGTTTCGAGTTACAAATATTAGCAACTAAACCAGTATCAAATACCCAGGCACTACAACGAGGGCTAGTAAGGAAAACATCAATAACATGTATATCAAATATACCTTTGATGGTGCCAGCCTTCTTGTCCGCTAAGTACTTCGGACAGTTGCGCTTCCAAAGGACCCTTGTCCTTGCAATAGAAGCACTCAGGTCCGGCTTGGGTCCAGACTTGAGCTTCTTCTCACCAGGGGCAACGCGCTTGCCGCTGCTTTTCTTGAAGGGCTTCTTTGCACCTTTACCTTTCTTAAAGGAGGGCTTGTTGACCATCAACACATGATTATCCTTCTTGATGTCCACCTCCGCAGCCTTCAGCTTTGCGAAGAGCTCGGTGATCGTATCAGTGGAACCAATCTGATTATGAGTCACTACAAAACTTTTGTAGCTGGGAGGGAGTGATTGCAGAACCTGTCAATCTTGAGCTCCTGGAATCTTGGCATCAGTTGCTCAAGGCGTTGAGTGTAGCCCGACATCTTAATGGCGTGCTCACTAATGGAACTCCCTTCCTCCATCTTGCAGTTAAAGAACTTCTCAGAGATCTCATATCTCTCAGAACGGGCCTGAGTCTGAAACATGGTTTTCAGCTCCTCGAGAATCTCAAAGGGCCCGGGATAGTTTTCAAAACGATTTTGAAGTTACGGTTCCATAGCAAACAACATGGTGCTCTTAATCACACCATAATCATCTTTGCGATCGATAGACAGCTTTCTCATTAGCCGCTTGCTGATAGGGGGTTACCTAACGCTTTCTCAAGGACATAGTCCTTTTGTCCGCCGATGTAATGATTCTTAGATTGCGAACCAGTTGGTGAAGTTAGACCCATTGTTTCTAAGCTTTTCTTTCTCAGCAAAAACATTGAAGTTGAAGTTGGACTTGGCCATGTGATCTACAAGATTTGCAAGTACAATTTAGACTATGTTCATGATAAATAGTTCAACTTAATCAAATTACTAGATGAACTCCCACTAAATTCAACATCCCTCAAGTTGTTTAGTGAACACGATCCAAATTCACCACACCTAATCCGATCATCACGAGAAGAGATGTGGTTTCAATGGTGGACAACGAAGTGTCGATCATATCATTCATATGACTCATGCTTAACCTTTCGGTTCTTGTGTTCCGAGGCCATGTCTGTACATGCTAGGCTCGTCAAGTTAGACCCAAGTATTTCGCGGCAGTAAAACTGGCTTGCACCCGTTGTATGTGAGCGTAGAGTCTATAGCACCCGATCATCACGTGATGCTTGGACACGATTTAACTTTAACGGTGCATACTTGGGGAGAACACAGTTTTATCTTGATCTTTATGAGGAATCATCTTATAATGCTACCGTCATGATCTAAGCATAATAAGATACATAAAAGGATAAACATCACATGCATATAACTTTATGTGATATGGTATAGCCAATCTTCGCGCAATGATCTCCATCTTGTGCATTCCAGCATGATCTCCATCACTCCACCATGATTGCCTCCACCACGAATAGCAACTACAACTATTGCTAACTACTTAGCGATAAAGTAAAGCTATTACATGGCGTATAAGAAGTTGACTCGCAGGTCATACACAATTATAAAGACAACCATGTGGCTCCTGCCGGTTGTGTACTCATCGACATGCAAGTCGTGAAACATTACAAAACATGATCATCGTGATACATTATACACATCACATCTTGGGCCATACCATATCACGAAAACACTCCTGCAAAAACAAGTTAGACGCCTCTACTTTGTTGTTGCATGTTTTACGTGGCTTATGGGAGTAGATGCTAAGAACGATTCTTACCTACGAAAGCCACAACGGTGATATTATGGTTGCCAAACTCCGTGTTAATCCCATGATCACTATAGTGAGAGAAACGACATCCACCACCGCATGTGTGGAACAAGCCACACGTCAAGTGCGAACCGGTCTCGCGAACGGCGCCGCGTAAGGTTGGCCTGGACCGCTTCAATCTCACTATGCCGCGTCATAAGAAGAACACAAACAAGAGGCTTGCAACAGAAAACATCAACGCCCGCAACAACCATGTTGCGCTCTACTCGTGAATCACATCTACGCATAGATCTAGCTCGATACCTTTCAAGGGTTTCGCAGATAGTAAATCAAAATTTTCACTGAGCGAACAGAAGGAAAGCCAAGATCTAATCTAGGAGATGCAAATAACGAGAGAGATTGGATTAGATCTTCATACCCTTGAAGATTCAAGACAATGAACGTTCGTCGGAACGTGGGTGATGTAGTCGTACTCGCTTCTCCTCCTCGCGATCCGATCCGAATCTAGCACCACAAGTGGTGGTGCCTCCGTGAGATGCACACGTGCAGCACCTCGACGTCTCCTCCTTCCTCGGACCAGCAAGTATGGTGGAGAGATGGATTGGATCTACAGCACGACGGCGTGGTGTATATGGTGGAGAATTTCTGCCGCAGGGCTTCGCCTACAAACAGTCGGGAGGGAGAGTGGAAGGGCAGCAGGGCAACTAGGGTTGGAGGAAGGTGTGTAGGGAGGGGGGGCGCACCATCCCTCTATTTATAGAAGGGGGGCGGCCAGCCCTAGCCTCTCCTCCAAGCCTATCTCTAGTTTAAACAATTTAAACTCTCCCTTATCTAGAAATCCTATCTTATCTTATCTCTAGTTTAAACGATTTAAACTCTAGGATCGGCTGGGCCCTATGGGGCCTTGTGCCCTGGCCCAATGCGCCAGGACACTCCCTCATAGGCCCATGCCTCCTCCCGGAAGGTGGGACCACGTTGGCCCCTTCCGAAGGTTCTAGAAGCTTCCAGACAATACCGATTAATCCGAACAATTCAACTCCAAAACTGCTCGCCTTTATATGAATCTTATTCTCCGACCATTCGAACCTTCGTGATATCCGGATCCCATCCGAGACCAACAAAAATTCATAAACCAATTATCCAATCTATCCTAGCGCCGAGACACGTTATGTGTGACCCTGGGTTCGAGAATATGCGCATATGATCTTCTATCAATAATCAACAGCGAGGTCTGGGCACCCATATTGACTCCCACATTCATCGATGATCATATCGGATGAACCACGATGCCAGGATTCAATCAATCCCATATATATATTCCTTCGCCTCGCGATATTTTACTTGCCCGAGATTCATCGTGTATCGCCATACCTAGTTCAATCTCGCTCACGCAAGTACTTTACTCGCCCGTAATCCGATATTACTTTGTGATTAACTCCTTAACCATATGCTTGCAAGCGTGTTGATATCGACACCGAGTGGGCCCAAGTATATCTCTCCGACTTGGGAGGGACAAATCCCATCTCGATACATACAACCCAACAGATACTTTCCGATCACCTGAGAGACACCTTTATGATCACCCTCTCATAGGATGACGTTTGATGACCTCAAAGCTTTCTTCCGATACCAGGGAGTTGTATTATCTCATGGTCTAAGGAATACAATATTTGACATAAGAAAAGCTTCGCAAAGACGAACACGATGACACGATCTAATTGCTTCGCTTAGTTTGGGTCTGTCCACCATATCATTCTCCAATGATATGATCTCATTATCAATTGACAACTCATGTCTATGGTTAGGAAACCTTAACCATCATTGATCAATGAGCTAGTCCATAGAGGCGTACTAGGGACACGGTGTTGTTCACAAACCACACAAGTATTAAAGTTTCCGCTTAATACAATTCTAGCATGGAATATAAACTTTATCATAAACAAGAATTATAATAATAACATCTTTATTATTGCCTCTAGGGCATAATTCCAACAATACCAAGTCCATATGTTACCTTTTGTTCTACATAGATAACAATTTTCAGTTATGCTTGTGCCAAATTTTACCTTATTAACATCATGTCAATTAGCTACCCATGTACCTACTTTGAATTTTGAAAGATTACATGATTTTTCACTCATGCTTGTGTGCCTTAGACTTTGTTGGATTACATCAAGGAAGGTCATGTCGTGGTGGAACATACTCGCCTTTGATGTAGCTATGTACCACATGCTAGAGAAGAACTTGTGTGCCACTTGGTTATGTACATGGATTTGTGAACTACAATTCAAGTGTTTGTTAAACTTGTGAACTTTGTAGGCGTGTTTGATGTACTAGTGCACTTTGTGAACCTAGTATCTGACTATTATGTGAGTGCTTATTGTGTTATATGCCTGCTGTGAGGCTACATATGAATATATGTCCATATTTGTTTTGAAATGTAGGATATAATAGAAAATAGGAAAATCATGTCAAAATTTTCCTAGAATTTGCCGTGTATCCCAGGTTATACACACGGCAAGAGCCCGTGGTACACGACACAGAGATAAACTTGGCCGATTGTCCCAGGAAATACACTCGACAAAGAGCAAACAGTTACTGTACCATATGAAATACTCGTCAAAGTGTAAACATTGTCGTGTATTGCAGTTAGGAACACTAGTCAAAATCCTTTGTTTGCCATGTATTTTGAGGCGAGACAATCGGCAAAGAATAAGAGGCGACGTGGCTCAATCTCGTGAACGAGACGACGTGGCAAAATCTTGGTCGTTTATCTTTGTTGTGTGTCTAACGGAGACATTTGGCAAAGGCCTGACGCCGTCGTGTTTCCTGCGCGCCATGAACTCTCGGTTTGCTGAGTGTACGGGTTTAAATACTCGGCAAAGATGTTTACCGAGTATTGGTATGTAAACACTCGGCAAACTCGGTTTTACCGGCGTGGTGTTTGCTATCTGCTCTTTCCCGACTGTAAATACATGACAAACTTTTGCTGAGTGTTTTAGGCTTTTGCTGTGTATTTTAAATAAACCGCAAAAAATGGTTTTCCCCTAGTGACCCTAAGCCTACCCCTAGATCAGCGGTGCTAATCCTCGTTGCCAGAGTGCCCATCTCCGGAGCACAGGTCCTCGGGTGCCGAGGGAGCGAAAAACAACCTTCTCATGCGGGTTCGACGAACCCATAGGAACGAGGCCCCACTGCTGGAGAGAGCGGATGGTCGAAATTAACCTAATGTATCCAAATAATTTTGAATACAACAACATTAACCTAATGTTCTTGTCATGAGTCTACGTACACTTGTCATGAGTAATTACCGTATGTTTAATGCAAGAGTTCTATAGATTCTCATGTAATATTGACCTCCAATAACTCACACTGTTTTAAAACCATAATATCCAAATGAGTTTGGAGGGTGGTGAACCACGAGTTTACATACAGGGCCCACATAACATGGCAGAAGAAATTTTAGCAAGGAACAACACAAAGTCCAAGTTCATGGTGCATTGGAACAATGAACTTAAAAGTGTCATCTCAGTCTAGTGTTCGTTCTGTCTACGAGAAGAAAAGAAAACTAGGGTGATTCCTTTAGAACCTTAAAAGGGTAGTAAATAAATGAGTTGACATTAACATCTCATATGCTGCAATACAGGGATAAATGTAGTATCATGCTATGCCTCTAAGATAGGAGGAACCTTGGTGATGGGATTAATAACCAGACTGAAACTCTTGCACAAATCACACATCATCATCTATGTTTAGAAATTACAATCAGTCCAAAGCTCACTCTCTACACCCCAGCAAAACCAATACCATACACAATAATCAGTTCAACACCGTCATTATTTATGACACACACACACACATACATGCTGCATAAGCTGAATGGCCACTCCGATTTATTTCTCATTTGCTCGACACCTTGTACCATAGATCATCATGCAACCAGATGACCAGAGGATCAAATAAAATCAAATCAAATCAAACCAAACTGGAAGTTCATTGCCACACCATGGCAATGCAAATGTAGAGAACCCACAAACAATTTAAACAGGACGCATGACAAGCGACGTGCACACAGCAGGGAAGCTTCCGCTTGCGGTTGGTCTGCATGACACGTACGTGCATGCAGGTTGAATGAAGCGACATATACACGGCGTGGAAAGGACGGATTACCTGCAATTAAGAAACCAATAGTTGAAGGGATGATTTAACTAGATATATATATTGGCATATGACATACAGTAGTAGTACGCTGTATTTTCTTATAGAAAAATATAAAGTAAAAAACATGGCTTCAGCATAAGAAGTAAGTTTAGCATAAGAAGTAAGTTTATTCACAGAGTAGGGAGACATGGAGATATATATATGTATACCTCACCTGAGTACGCTGACTCTGGGCAGCTGGGCCTTGTAGTACAGCGGGTGGCTCGGCTCGTAGAGGGAAGGGTGGTGGTACTCCTCAAGCCCGTCCCACTCCAGGTTGTCCCACCATTCCTTCTCGCAGTCCACCTCAGGCGGTTTGGTGTTGCGCCCGACTGCTGGAATACGCCTGAGGCTCCAGCAGCCACGGATCTTGATGTCTCGAGCTTAGGCGCCCGCATCCTGCCCCCCCTGATATGCTGCAGCATGGGGAGCTCGTGCAGGTGGATGCGCCTCAAATTGGGCAATTCTATATCTCTATATTGCTTTTGAAGATTATGATCCAAATGGAAGAGCTCCTTGAGGTCACCACAATACACTATCTCGAGGGTATGCAGTAAATAAAAGTATACTCGCCGTGTGAAAAGGAGGAGCACATGTACGAGCCTTGGGCAGTGATCCAGGTGCAAGAATTCCAGGGAATAAAAATTATATGGTCCATCCCAGATGTAGCGTGCAGAGAGGAGCTGGGACGCCCAGAATGTCTGCAGGTGACAAAAGCTGTCCTCATCACAGCTCCGGGGAAGAGAGAAAACTGTGTGTAACTTGGGGCACCTCTCCACCTGGCACCAAGCTAGAGATTCCCATCCTCGTCCTTTGGGAGGTTTAGGGATACTAGTGATGGACGAGTTATCGTACACATGCAGCGAGTCAGTCCATTCATATATGAAATAAGGGAATAATAAAGCACTAGTACTACCGCTTGTCGCATCCTCCAAGTGGTTGGTTTCCTGCCCATGCGTGTAGACCTTTATGATACATGTTGTCTGTACTCTCTGCCATCCACGGCGTATCTCAGGGCACTCCCACATCATGGTCACTTCAACTGGGCCGTCCTTCAAAACGTCTCTATACTCGGAGTCCATCATGGTACTTGTACGCGGTTGGACTTGATGCACTAGTTTGTCGATGCTTGTTCCTTGGAAGTTACTACCACCAAGAATGGTCGGAGAGCAGATATCAATATGTAGGTGGCCTTCATTTCTTCCAAAACCCCTTACAGAAGAAAGCGACCTAAGGAGCCTTGCGTCCATAAGATAAATCTTCCATACACAGTTAAATAATCCATCTTTCTCCTGGTGGATGGATCGATCGGCATGTGGATGTACATGTAGTGCTTCCCCTCCATCAGCTGATGTTGATGTTGAGGTGGTGTCAATTCGTAGTGCATCCGTCCATTTGAATCTCTCTGGCCACAATATTGCACGGAGCTTCTCACACCCCAGCAGGATGATCCGCTTGGGGAGTGTGGATTGCACTCCACTGAGGTCGAGGGTTTTTACTTTGGTGCCTGAGAGATCCAGCTGCCCAAGACTGTTCAACAATCCTTTCAAGAACAGGTTCTTCAATTCTTTACAGTCCCTAAAAGAGATAACTTCTAAGCCATGACACCCATCAATAATGATAGTCTTAAGACTACTATTGCTTGTTGGCCCAGATAATCTTGACATGCCTTGTCTGATCGTATTTCCCGAGAAATCAAGATGCTCTATGCTTTCCATCTCCGACAACACGTCGTTCTTGAAGTAGCACGTGGACTTTGTTACCCTTAGCTTGCGGATGTTACAAAGCCGTCCTCGTAGATGGCTCATGTCCCAGTTCTTGGCTCCCATCACGTGTAACTCCCTGAGCTGGCACATGAGATCCATCACCCGTGCAGACAAGATCGGATCCCAATCTGTGTAGCGCATGTCAAGCACCCACAAGCTTTGGAAGCATTCCCACAACACCGTGGTGCTGTTGTCCAACTTCTCCACCTCGGTCTGGCTTTCATCCGTGGTGCTTGTTCTTGTTCGGAGGTCTTGGCAGTGCTCAAGCCAGAGGAATCTCAGACTGTGGCAACAGAGGAACGGAGGCAATGAGAAGCTGAAAGTACACCTTGAGAGCTTGAGCACACCAAGCCTGTGCGAGTGTTGAAACATGTGATCGGGAATAGCACCCGGCGGGCTCAGTACAAATCCACAAGTTGTTGTTGAAATCCAGTATGGCATGCGCCCCGCAGAGCTTGCCAGGTGAGAGCTGAAAGTAGTCACTCTTGATTCATCATTGTTAAAATGGTTGTCCATGTAATACGACAACAACACCTTGTGATGTAGAGCATTACCAGCTTGCCATGCTTGGTTAATGTCTGTTGGTGCAATGATGCCATCACATATCCAATAGTTACTAGAATGGATAGCCCAGTTGTAGTCAATGAGGTGAGACCCAATCCAGGATTGTTTCAGCATATACAAGATACACCTAGCAGCAATTGCGGGATCAATGATCCTATGGCCATGCTTATTGCGGGAAACTTGTTCAGCCTCGTGGTACACTAGATATGAGCAAAGATCATGTGGATCTCGCCCATCTCCTGAAGCTGAAAGAAGAACATCCGTAGTTCTACTCTTCTTCACATTGTCTATCATCTTTGGGTCAAGCCGAAACCTCCCTTGGAAAGTCCACAACATCTTGCTATTTGCATATCCACCTAGAGAAAGACCAAAATTGAATATATCAATCTCTTCATTGCTTCCATTGTGCAAGATCAACAAATTTGCAATTCTGTACGGTTCGATATATCTCTGTGGAAACTTGTTCTACCTCATATCGGGAGCCCCTGTATAACCCATCAAAATCATCCTCCTCATCTTGTTTATCAAACATCTCCATCACCGAATCAGGAAGGTTGAGCTGTTGTGCGATTTTCCTCTGCATTTCTCTTCTACTCTCCCACTTTGAGCAATCGATGTGGATGATTTTGTCAAAGTCCAGCCCTGTAGGCCTCATCGACAACTTAGTTGATACTGCAAGGCGTTTGGCTATGGCTTGCAGGACGACAAATGCCCCAAGTCCATTCCAGCCGTCAAAGTAGATGACATTCTCTCTGTTGCTGCTTCTTCTAGTGTCCGCCCCAAGCTCACTGAGAATCCTTTCAACGACAACATCAATGGTGTCTGCCTTGATAACCTGCATGGGTGTGCAGCGATGAGGATAAAATCACTTCAAAGTTCAAACTAGGTAACTAATACTAAAATAAACATGAAATAAATCGACGGATGGTACTACAGTATTGGCAATCTCTGATGCATGCCTAATTATTTTTTAAACTCTATTAACTGTGCATGCCTGAAAATGTACAAAAACACATATATAACAAGTGAACATGATGAATGCTAACATATATAAAACTCTACTTCAAAATCTACCAGAGTTAAATATTTTGCAAACTATGCTCAAATGGATGTAAATATATATAACATGCGGAATGGAATAAAAAGTAAATATGTGTAAAAATACCTCTATACGCATAATGAATTGGTTAGATCAGTCGACCATAACCTCTACTTTAATTCCATCAGGGCTTGAGATCAACTCTTAACAATTCCTGACCACCTGCATATATCAATATAAAAACAGGATTGATAAATAAAGCTATCTCATAAAGTAAGTCTGAAGAAGCGGGCAGGCAGATTTAGCAAATGTGTGGTGAGCTATTTTCATACCTTGCTTAAGTTGAACAACTGAAGTATGTAGAGAGTATGTAGCTTGAGAGAAGCCAAATAGATTGTTCAGGTGCCACTACCAGATGGACGGATTAGAGAGCAAAAAATGGACAAGTAACATGCTGGGATAGAATATATGAGGTGCATCGTGCTTGCGCTTCTGTGCGCGCACAAATGCCTTTCCATTTGCTTTCTTTTCCTATTTGCTTTGCTTTCCCTCTTTCATTGAGAGAATTACCTTTTGCTTTCGCTAAAGACAGAAATCAATTCTTTGCTTGTGGCTGGCTAGCTACAGGGTATAAAGATGATGGTTGCAAGGCTGTCTATTCACTGTCCATGCTTCCTGTTAATTGAAAACTTTTGTGTATTTCAAGGCACTTAAATTGAAAAAACTCTGAAGTAGGGCATGCAGATTTGAGTTTTCACTTACAATGCCATTGCTGACAGTAACGTATGATGCTATTGGGGGCGCAATGTACTCCTACTATGTTGCGGAGTGTGACTGATTTCTCTAATCTTATTTATAGCTTTAAGAGATGTGCTATAGGGAATCCAATATGAGTATTACTACAGGGTTTCCTGCTCTCTAATGCAACGTGAGGTTGACTTGCTTTGCTTTTCTATGTAAAATAAAAAAAATGAACCACACGATGCTAGAAACACTGTGCAAACTACTTGGAACAGAAAATAAACCCCGCCACTCGTCGAGCCTGTTACTGAATCGTGATCTGCACCATTCATCCTAGTTCTAAACCATCTACGGTACTGAAATTTAGTAGTTCAGTACACAGAGAAATACTCCATTTTATCCTCACAAAAAGATAACTTACTACATTAGTAAAGTGCAATGCAATAAAAAACAGATGCACCTGTAAATGTTTTAGGATTACCATATATAGAGCTAGCATAGATTGTGAATAATTTACTTTCTTAGAGGCTCCGGAGGTGGCACAATAAGAAAGAGGCCTGGTGCAGAAAACAAGCACAATAACTATCATTATGTCAAAAGGAAACTCACTTATGCTGACTGTTATTATGTAAAGAAAAGAACTGATGAGACAAGCAAAACAGATAAAACATACTCTTGACAAGTATCAATAGGCGCATGTTGAGAACATCTATATTTTTCAAGACACGTCCTGAACTGTACTGAATACGACACGCAATATTTACATATTTATTTTTTCTGGAAAGATCAAAAATACTACATGCTCAACAAAGAACACA
Source organism: Avena insularis (assembly GCA_023614405.1). NCBI lineage: Eukaryota > Viridiplantae > Streptophyta > Magnoliopsida > Poales > Poaceae > Avena > Avena insularis. Next base: position 110,958,340 of record CM042694.1, read on the forward strand.
TGACATTTGGCGCGCATGGATGGTTAGGCAGGTGCTAGGAAATAGCAACCTCTCTTGACCATGTAAATTTTTTGGCACCAAGGAAACTATACAGTTAGATCTACCAAGAAGGAATACGACCTGTGTGCACCCGCTAAGTTGTAAGCTCAAATGCGACGAGTTGTACTGATATGTAACTTGCAGTGTATATGATAGATCTGAGCATGACAGAAGACAAGACAACCCCTAAGACTGATCTACTTCAGGAGGTGGAGCTCAACCGAAGAGTGAGAAAAAATTAGTACTATCAGGTTTCTGGTAGCAAAGAATGGAGAAATTAATTGAAATAACAGCAAACAGCCAATGGAAACACAGAAGCTACAGCAATTAGCAAGCAGAGGCAGGTACACGCCGGACGCGCCGTCGCCTGGACGCCGTCTTCAAGGATACTTATTACGGCATCGAGAGGCGGCGCCGCCGGAGGATACGCGGAGGGACGGCGGAGCTCGTCGCCGACGACGGAGAGGAAGAAGGGCGCGGTCGCCGGCACACCGCCATATCTTAACACCGATTCGCGGCAAAAAAGGTACGGTTGGGCCGGCGGCACCGTGTCCGCATTTGGGGCTGTGGTTGGTTCCTATGGTTCTACCGTAGCCGGACGGGGCGCCGTCAGAGGAGATGGCGGCGGATTGCGTCGCCGCCGACGGACATGCCCTCTGACCGGCCGGCCATATCTTCCGGGCAGGAACACGGCCCACTGTGTACACGAGGCCCCTCCAACCTCCGATAGCCCAGGATCAAAGCCCAGAAGCATCTCGTCTTCTTCCCATTAAAGCCCGTTGAGTCAATTTGCAATTGCAACAGAGACACACTTTTATTTGGGGAGCAAAAACATCTAGGAAAATAAACTTAGCTACCTCTGAAGCAATATAGTGATAAATACAGTGAGTACCGAGTATGACTTTTACATTACTGTGCATACCCTTGCTTGCCTGTTGGCCTCGCCAGCCTGAAAAAGATCCTACAGTATATACGTACAGTCTAATATTAATATTAAAATATCAATATTAACGCTAATAAATTTATAAGTATTAAAATTTTATAATCCTGTATTTTATAGTATTTAAGTTTTTTGTAATTATTTTATATCCCATATATTATTGGTATCAGAGCCCGGATCCCCGGGTCGACAGCGTGACACGTGTCCCAAAAACAGTACCTTTTCCACTTTTTTTCTACAGATGACCCGCTTTTGCTACAAAATATCCTGCTTTTGCTACATGTAGAAAAAACGATTCGATTACAGGACAAAAAATTAAAAAGATAGATCTTGCTGAGACGCCGGAATCCTCGCCAGAGTCTTTGTAGCAAAATATTGGGAAATTGTAGCAAACCCGACTCTGCCGAACACTCGCCAGAGATTTTCGCCAAGAGACCTCGCCAGAGTATTCGTAGCAAAAAATTACGCTACTGTAGCAAAACCATAAAGTGGTAGCAAATTTTTTGTACTAATGTAGCAAAACGGACTTCGCAGATGACATCACCGGAGAATTCGTAGTAGACGCTTTGTACTATTGTAGCAAAATTATATAACGGTTGTAGCAAAATTTATGTCATTGTAGCGAAAAAATCGGCAAGCAAGCAAACTCTGTTACGATAAAAATTCTTTGTAGCAAAAAATTTCTTCTTATAACCCAAAACCCCAAAATAATTGTAGCACAAAGATTATGAGTAAGTAGCAAATTGTTCGCAGCAAACCCCACGTGAACCCACTAGTAGCAGCACCATCCGGGGCTAGCGGCAACGCTGTCCAAGGACGGGCACCATGGGAGGGAGCGGAGCAGGCGTGCGCCGTGAGGAGACGGCCGTCGTCGTTGATGGAGGCGATCATGGCGATCGCGCGCCCGGTCGGAGCTCCCATACAGCCCAACATTGGGGAGGAGCACAGATCCATGGGCGACGGAGCAAGCGGGCTTGGTGGGGCCAGGGCAGCAGCGGCCGATGATGCAAGGCTGCGAAGGAAGGCCCTGACGGTGCAAGATAGCGAAGGGCGGCGAGCGCCGCATAGCTCGCATGGGGGAGGTCGCGTGAGAGGACCCTCTCATGGCAGGTCGAGCACGGGGCCGGCCAGCGTGAGACGGGGCGGGCACGGGCGGGACGGATGAGGGTGCGGCGGCGTCGGCCAGAACGAGATGGACGAGCGCCGGCGGAGGTCGCCATGGGGTTTCATCAGACGAAAAAAAGGGATAAGAAGATAGGAGGCAGGGAGGCGTGCAGGAGCGAGCGAAACGCCTAGTTTAAATATCTGGGAAAACGTAGAACTAGTTTATACACTGATCGTTCTGGTTTATACACTGATCGTTCTGGTTTATATCTGGGAAAACGTAGAACTAGTTTATACACGGACACGCAGAGGCGCGACGCCGGCGACTCTGACCGGCCGGCCATATCTTCCCGGGAGGAACACGGCCCACTGTGTACACGAGGCCCCTCCAACCTTCGACAGGTAGCCCAGCTGGATCAAAGCCCAGAAGCCTCTCGTCTTCTTCCCATTAAAGCCAGTTGAGTCAATTTGCTAGAAGTAGAAACTTGAATAAGAAAATGTTTAAATAATATCTGGGAAAAACGTAAAACTAGTTTGTACACTGATCGTTCTGGTTTTGCCATGCTGGAATTACTGCTACGGCGACAGGACAATGAGTTCTTGGGCTTTGATCATGTGGTCCTGAAAGAACTTATCTCAATATCATGCTGGTACTTGCGGTGGATTAGGAGACGCCATACGCACAATGAGACTGTCCCATTTATTCCGAGATGCAAATTGTCATAGCTGCAAACTATTCAAAAGCAATCAAGCCAAGTATGTCGGACATAAAGTGGACAAAACCAGAGACTAGGAAGATAAAAATTAAAGTTGATGCCTCTTTTTACTCAGACGTGTGTGCAGGTGCAGTTGGAGTCATAGCTAGAGATTATCAAGGCCATTTTGTGGTACTTGTACCACATGTGATATCGGCATCAATGGCTGAAGCCTTGGCGATGAAGGAGGGATTAGCTCTGGGTTGCAGCTCGGTGGTAGCAGATGCTGATTCTCTCGAGACTATTAAAGCATGTACGGGTGAGGAGATCTGGTGGACGGAATCAACAGCCATTTATGCGCATTGTGTAGACGCCGCAACTACCATTGGTTAAGTTTACTCACTGTCCGAGGGAAACAAACATGGCTGCGCATGAAATAGCTAGGGTGTCTTTTCAAGATAAAGCTCCATGTAATTGAGACGATGATCCCCTTAGTTTTCTTTTGAATAGTATCACAAGTGATGTAACAATTGTCGCTTGCAGCAGGACGGAGTCCTGACTTCTTCCTTCAAAAAAAAAAACTTGAATATGCAAACGTTTAAATAAAATATCTGGGAAAAACGTAAAACTAGTATTGAAAAAAAAAGCATCCCCTCTTAGTAATCGTCTAGAACAGCAAAAAAACAAGGGTGGAATCACTGGGATTCTTCACAAAGTCTCGAGTAACTAAAAGAGTTTATCATGAGCATCTAATGCTAATACCCTCATCCGAATTTATATGATGAGATTAGAGCGAACGAACACAGGAATTAACTAGGGGTAAGGACAAGGTTAAAGAGTACCATGAATTTCCGCAAAAAAAAAGAGTACCACTCTCCGCCTGAAAAAGAGTGCTAGAGATTGCCAAGGAAAAGGGTCTAAGGAAAGTTTGTCTGGAGTCTGACTGCTTGGGTGCTATGTCGAAACTCATAGGCAACGATCTGGATCGATCTCTATACGGTCCACTGGTAGAAGATTTCAAGGAGTTGTTGTGTGGTTTTGAGGAACATTGGATCAGGCATGTTCATCGTTCGAGCAAGGTTGTTGCCCATCGTTTAGCGAGTGAAGTCTGCAAGAATAAAATGTGTAAGACTTCGTTAGGGTCACCACTTGACTTTATTGTATCCATGCCGATGTGCCGTGATTTAATATAAGGCATCAATGTTTCTCAAACAAAAGAAAAGCTGCCAGATAATATACCAAGAGGGTTTCCTGAAGGAAAAGAACAATGATAGTACTTAACATGGTACCTGGACAAATAATTTAGAGATTCGCGAGCACATCTCAAGAGTTAATAGAGATAGTTAGGGGTTGGCCTCTAATGCTTGTCTGATGTTTTATGCTATTCTTTTTCTACAAAGTGCATTTTATTACTTAAAGAGTTTTAAGCATTACACTCGGCCTCTACATAGTTAAGATGCACACAGCCAAACCAAATCCAAAAACTGCAAGTAGCAAACTAAAAGCAAGCAGGCGAATTACATATCATTATGAGAAATTGTAAAAACGCCTAAGATGGTGGAGATCCAATCTGTAGATTATGCTGTCATCCATGCCGGGTGAATAGGTCCCTCGCCGTATCCTCAGGCATGTAAACACCTCCATAAAAAGGTCTCGCTACTCCACACAGTGAAGCAATGACATGTATGTAGCGTGCTAGTACACCGGTAGATAACTTGCAAGGGAGAATAATTTTTGTAGTTAAACACTTTATCATTTTTGTATAGCCATAGCGACCAGATTAATACAATCTATCCCATTCTAATTAGAATTCCAAAAAATTTCCAAAAATATTGGTAACACTAGTAAGTGGAGACAAGCCAGAATCTGCTTGGATGACTGAGCATATAGTTCGAGCAAAATTGCCCAGGAAAAACATGTGTTTAATAGTCTCATCTTGATGACAAAAACACAAGTCTTGCTTCCATGCTAATTTCGCTTAATAAGATTATCTTTAGTAAGAATAACCCCCCGACGGAGATACCATTCAATTTTTTGTTTTTTAGAAGTATCTTCATCTTCCAGATTTTCTTACTTTTAATTGGTAAGTCTGTCTGGATCAATGCATTGTACATAGAAACAACAGAGAATTCACCATTCACCTAAAGGTTCCATCGAAATTCATCAACTCCCGAAGTCAAATGGACAGAGGCCAAGCGTTGAAGCAAGGTTTGCCAAGACAAAAGTCTAGGGCCTAATAAATTTCTCGTGAACTTCATGTTTTATGCCATTCTAGGCGATCCCTCCATAGCACCTAGCAGACCGCCGTCTACTTCTACATCGCTAGGAAGGGGCCTCGACCACTACGTCATCAAGAGCTTCATTCAAACCTAACTGCAAAAAATGGAAAGATCAATTTTGTATAGTAACATATGTATGTGCAATTTCCCTTCTGAATTTGGGTTAATTGGTTTTATGTCACTCCAATTTCCACCGGTTAGACATATGCCATTACAAAAAAAGAACTTGAGGATATGTCAGTCTACCTTTGTAAGGAAGTTTGTAATGTTTTTTCAGTAGCACGGTGGCGTGTAGAAAATTATTGATAATTTGAATCAATAATTCGACAAATTCCATGCATATACCTGTATTGCATGTGCATTTATTTTTCATATAAATACGTATGATATGACAAAACTACAATAGTTTTAGCCTCAACAGTCTTTTTAGCAGGATCTATTTGACCTTGTTGGTAGTGCTACCTTCTTCGATTACTACTACCTGGATATGGTGCGTCCCATCTTTTTGGTAATCAATAATTGATCCGTTGGATGAGAATTGATGATCGCCGCATATTGGTTTAGCATTATCTTGAAGAGTGGGCTTATGTTTGAAAGTTTAAAGGCTGATTCTTTTGTGGTGTTCTTGATCTTTGTAGTTGCACGTGCGCATAGTTCTTCTAAGCTTGTTTTATTGAAGCGCAAAAATGTGGCATCCCATTCTGTGAACAATCGTATAACATCCTGGAGAAGGTATATGTACATTGTTAATCAGGGTAGATGCTTCAAGCAAAAATAAAAAGAGAGAAAACAGATTTCAGAAGTAATACCTGTTGCTTCCATTTTCCATATGTACAGACGTTAATGCGACTGTAACGCTGCTTGTTGGAAGGTGATTATATAAAAATTTATTCTTGAATGAAAATTTGTACAGTAATTAAAATTGTAATTGAAACTGAGGCACTATAATCACTATAATGGCAATGAAACGAGTTTCTAGCGCATATACACCCTCTGTATGTACTACAGATGTGTGTCATGATTGCTCCAAATATGTTTGTGGCAGGGAATTTAACATAGACACTTACTCATCTATGATCATACTCAGAGAAGGAATTGAAAAATATGAACAGGCCAGCTGCAATGAAATGAGAGTAAAGAAGAAAGACAATATAGATGAGCACTGGGATCAGGGGGAAACATGAAGAATCTTTCAAGCAAATTACATGCAGCGCACGCATATAAACGTACAGAGACAGGGAGAGAAAAATTTGAATCAACTAAACCTGCATGAAAAACTTTCGTCAATGAAGGATATACCAGGAATAATGGTAAGTTTCCAGAAAAGAATCGTAACCAAAAGAAAAATAATATTATACCAACGTCAACAATGCTCTCTTCACACCATTCTGAAATATACTTTAGCCTCTAGGCATCGGAAGAAAAAAAAAGATAGAATAAGGGAATTATACATTGTTGGAGATATACTTTCCGGGTATCCTCACAGTTCCTCACTGACCAGGGTGACCCACTACGGATTAGAGATTTGCTTCACGGGCGGCCTAGTCAGGGAGAAGAGACGGAGTCCAATCCAGATACGGAAAGGCCCAAAAGACTTACCAACATAGGCCCATAGTGTTACTTATAGTTCAAGATATACTTTGTAACCGACTCTTAGTCGTAGCCGGATAGATCTCTCCTGTAAACCCTAGGCCGGATATCTATATAAGCCGTCCTAGGGAGAGCCTTTAGGGCACCCAATAGTTTACAATCTCAACTCGCACAGGCGAACCCCTTGTAACCCATATTCCGGCTCTGCCGTATTACTGGATTGCTAGCAGGAGTAGGATCCGTCCAAAGCCGGCGGATTCGAACTTGGGTAAACTTGTGTGCTCACCGTCCCAGAACACCGTACGCCTCACACCCCTCTCTTCCACACGCCTCGAGGACCCCCTCATGGCGTACTTGTCATCAATCCGACGACAGTTGGCGCCCACCGTGGGGCAAGTGAGATTCGGATCTGCGTTCCGAGTGAAATCTGCAAAAATCGGAATCGGCGAGACCAGCGCCGTCGGTCGCATCCTCTACACCAGCGACGTTCCTCTCATCATTCTCGACGAGACCTGGATTCCGGCTAGAGAGGTCGTGACTGCCTACACCATCATGTCTTTTGGTGAGATCGATGTTTACATCGGTTTTGCTGAACTAGGGGGTAAAAACTAGAATTTACTCAAAAAGAATCGTAACCAAAAGAAAAATAATATTATACCAACGTCAACAATGCTCTCTTAACACCAATCTGAAATCATACTCTAGCCTCTAGGCATCGGAAGAGAAAAAAAGACAGAATAAGGGAATTGTACATGTGTACAGAATTACATAGTCTGACCAAAATATATGTCAAATATGTTTTTCCTGCAGTTTTGGAGCCCATGCCCATCTTATCTGAAGAACTCTATCAGTTTCCACAATGAAACAAACCAATTAAAGCAACATGGAGAAATCCAAATAATATTTTTCTCTCTATCAGTCCATCCTGAGAACTTTACTCTCTGTTTTCACAATGAAAATAAAATAGGAGGAATTCTACTTTCAGAACGGTCGGTAGTAGATGATCAAACCTGGCGGGCTGACGGGTGTCGTCGGATCAATCGCGATTAGAACGGATGACTAGATGAGTTCCTGTCCTCCCGGTCGTTTCCTCATTTTCCGTAAACGACACGAGACGAGAAAGGCCATCGGTTGTGTTCCTGTCCACCGGCTGCCGCCGACCTCGCCTGCCGCCCGACCCGCCCCCTGCACTTTGTATCCTCGTCGCTGGTTCCTGCACTCTGTCTCTGCTGGCCTCGCCTGCCGCTGGAGCTGGCGTTGCTTTCCCCTCACCGTTTCCCTCCAACTATCGGCCAGCCTGCTTCCGCCTTCTCTCCATGCCCGGTATGATCTCTGGCGACCGACGCTTCCCCTACTACCCGCGCCTCCTCCGGCGAGCAGTGCCACTGCCACTCTTCCTTGATGCCACAAAATCGCAACGAAATTGGTGACACGGGAGACAATAAATAGGCTAAATTGAACAGGAAAATGGAATGCCCGTGACGAGAATCGCATATTGGTGCATATGCTTTTCTTTGAAGAGAACTAATTAATCGTCACAAGGATGCATGCCTTGGTGAATTACAGTAGGAGAGAGAAACAAGAACTAAGGAAGAAGATAACTAGATAAGCACCAGCGCGTGTGTGGTCAGGATGACAATTTGCTTTCTCATCTAGGTGCACACAAGTGTTGTACCACACAAAATGTCATGGTGGAGTTGTGTTTGTCCTTTGCTAGATGCACACAAGTAGTTGTACCAGAAAATATATACTTTGTACTTTGTGAATTTGAGTATGATTTTGCGTGATGTCGATAAAACTGATCTGATTACGCTTTTCTCTTTTATCAACTCCATTTTTTGGCTAGGGCTAGATCTGTAGCGGTGGGTGGTGAGGCAACCATGGTATTTTGGGCCTCATGGTGGTGTCGGTGGATGGTTCGCCATGAGGCGGTGGCCTGATCTCTTAGGGCCTTTTTGTTTGGGCTTTTAGCTGCTTTCCACGAAAATAAGTAGGTCGAAGGAAACAAAGAGTGCAGCTCTGCGTTGGGCTTCTGTCGAAGCACCTCCTTCTCCCGTATACTAGAAAAAGCACCTAGGTGAGGTGCTTCCTGAGATTTTGCTCCTCGACCCGAAACGGTATGCTCCATTTGCTGTACTGGTTTTACGTATTTACTAGGAGAATGCCATAGAAGGCCCCTCCTGCACGACCACACCTATCAATTGCTCTCAGCTTGCGTAGGAGGAAAAACAAATTGAGAAAAAAAAGGATCTGTCTTATCTCCCCACGTGATAAGACGCACCTATCTATTGTGAGGATCGATGCTTTCTGAAGCCATGGATGATTTTATTGTTGGATCCATGTAGGTGCTAGCTAGTGAGCTAATTAATTTTTTTAATATTTGATTTGATGGTAACCGCTACCGTGATGCTGGCTGCTGCTATGGCTAATTATTAATGTAGGCTGTCTATGGACCATTGATTGTACTTTCTCTGATTCAAATTAGTTGATTCAGATTTGTCTAAATTCGAATGTATCCAGACTTGTTTTAGTACTCCGATTCAAATTAGTTGACTCAGATTTGTCTAAATTCGAATATATTCAGACTTGTTTTAGTACTAGATACATCTGAATCTAGACAAAACCAAGTCAGCTAATTTGAATTGGAGAGAGTATTACTTCCTCCAATCCTAAATAAACCATTATGTGTGTTATTTGACACCATTTTCTTGATGGATATGTATATTGGGTAAAACAACATTCGTGGTGGATATTTATTTCATGAATTACCTTGTGTAGATATCCTTGGTATTTATTATAAATACGTAAATGCGCAAAAATAAAATACACGCTTCTTATAACTCTGTGGGTATTATAGAGAATTCCTAAGATGTCATCCATACAGCCAACTAACTTGCCAAACAACACTACTCATAACAGCAGCTTTTTCTGTACAACGGCTTTTTCTGCACAGCAGCACAGCCAGCCACAGCTAGCCACAGCCAGCCCAAACAAAAAGGCCCTTCGTCTAGTCTCATCCAGTGGTAGTGGATCAACACAATATTGATGCAGTTATCAATGTAGTTACTCAGTCGTTTGGCTAACAGCTACTAATATTGTATCGGTTTGGTTATCTAGCTGTTTAGAGTATACTTATCACCATGAAGTGTCGTCTGCTAATAGTTACCCATCCGGTACTGATGGAGTTATCCATGTGTTCACTGTATAGTTATCAACCTAGTACTTATAAAGTTATCCATGTGTTTAGGGTATATTATCACCGTGAAGTCAATATAGTTATCATCTCATCTAGCTAATAGTTACCCACCTAGTACTAATGGAGTTACCCATGTGTTCACTATATAGTTATCAACCCGGCTAGTACTTATAAATTTATCCATGTGTTTAGGGTATAGTTATCAACACAATATTGATGCGGTTATCGATGTAGTTACTCAGTCATTTGGCTAATAGCTACTAACATTGTACTGGTTTGGTTATCTAGCTGTTTAGAGTATACTTATCACCACGAAGTGTCATCTAGGTAATAGTTACCCATCCGGTAATGATGGAGTTATCCATGTGTTCACTATATAGTTATCAACCCAGTACTTATAAACTTATCTATGTGTTTAGGGTATATTATCACCACGAAGTCAATTAATTATCATCTCGTCTTGCTAATAGTTACCCACCCAATACTGATGGAGTTATCGATGTAGTTACTCAGTCATTTGGCTAATAGCTACTAACATTGTACCGGTTTGGTTATCTAGCTGTTTAGAGTATACTTATCACCACGAAGTGTCGTCTAGGTAATAGTTATCCATCCGGTAATGATGGAGTTATCCATGTGTTCACTATATAGGTATGAACCCAGTACTTATAAACTTATCCATGTGTTTAGGATATATTATCACCACGAAGTCAATATAGTTATCATCTCGTCTAGCTAATAGTTACCCACCCAATACTGATGGAGTTATCGATGTAGTTACTCAGTCATTTGGCTAATAGCTACCAACATTGTACCGGTTTGGTTATCTTGTTGTTGACATAAACTTATGCATTATGAGGTCGGTTAATTTACGTGCTACAGTCTGAATAATTCTCGTGTTAGAGGTGGATAACTTTTGCGTCTGAAAGAAGTTGTCAAATCATATAAGATGAGATTTAGTTTCGAATATCTTGATGCGGTTGGACCAACAATGAAAACAGATTCGAAATCGGATAAAAGGTTTCATCCATATTTTGAATTTTTGGATCCCGTATTAAATCCCGTGAACATTTGTGGTTTATGCTTACCTCCACACCCTTTTTAAAGTACGCTATTTATGCACTAAACCAATGATTAATTAACGAAAATACACAATACACATACATTCGTTCCTAGCGTTGCCCTAATGCAAATGATGTTAGCAATTTTGCCTTTTTTCGAATGCATGCAAAAAATCATCTACCTTTTTTATCCAAGTGGGTAAATTATGTGTTATATGATTGATAACATACATGTGAAGCATGGATAACTCATGCGTTACCTATGGATAACTTTTGGATCGATTTTTTTTCATCGAAACATATCAACATGAGATCTAGTTTTAAAGATCTCGACGCAACTAGGCCAACAACAAAAACGGATTCTAAATCGGATAAACGGTTTAGCTTGAAAAATATTTTGAATTTCAAATTTTCATATTAGTTCATACTTTCTTGTCTTTTTGTGCTTATGAACTAAACCGTTCTTAATTGGCATTGATTAGGACTAAATCAATGTTAATTAGCCCTTGCCCGTGTACACAACCATGCGCCCGGTCACTCAGAAGCTTGCCTGGTTGTCGGAACAAGCTAGCCTGGTCGGAACTTGTGTTGTCTAATCCGTCAGATTTTGTATTTCATAGAACGTCCGCTAGGTATTCCCTCTGTTTCATATTACTCCGCGCGTTACTGTTCATCACGCAAAACAAGATGGTCTATTTCTTTCTTATTTTTTATTAAAAAAATTCTATGATTTTTGAAATAGGTAGAGTAAACACGGAGCTACACATACCAAAAAACCGAGGAGCAACAAAGTGAAAAATAAGAGAGAAATCGATCACCTCGTTTCGCGTGCACTGTAGCACCGCGCATACTAAAGTGGAACAGAGGGAGTAGTAACGTCCTAAAATAAAGGAACAGGATGAAGGGGATATCTTCACGAATGGAAATGCAAATAGGGCAAAACCTGGTGGTAATCATCGTGGAGGAGCCATGGGCGCGACGGCTCGTGCATGCTAGGGAAGGAGAAGATATGGAGATATGGCAGCCTGGTATATATAGTAGGAAGAGAAAATGGGATGCAATGAAAGAGAAGAGATAATCGTGAGATTAGAATGGGAAGGGGAGAAGACAACTCAAGGTTTTGGTGGACATTCTCGCAGACGTGCATTAGAGCAAGTATAATAAGGTTCAGTCAGCAGACTATATGATTTAAAATAGTATATTTGTGTTTAGTTGGATGAGAGAGAAGAGGAGAGAGAAGAGGAGTGGGTGCTTAGTTAAGAGCCAGCTGCAGCACGTGATCTTAGGCACTATGTGAGAGTGAAAATGGGTCATAAATTAATAAAATAGTATATTTTAATCTCTAACTATTGTATATGTTGGCTATTAGATTGACTCTAGATGACATGGACATGACTTATAGCCAACAACTGGCTCTACTATTGCCCTTGCTCTTAGTTTCGCTTGTGCACTTAATTATCGTGGACATCAAGTGGGAAGGAAGATCGCTTCGTTCCGCAGATTAAGGAGAAGAGGAATCGTAAATGCTCTGGTTGGACATGTCAATGGAGAAGAAATGCCCAAGGAATCGTTGTATACGGGCTGAAGTGGCTGCATGTGGTCGGTAGCATTAACGTCCTAGCGACTTGCTCAGATCGAAGAAAACGGAACAGGGTGCAGGAACGCGCAATGCGCTCAGAAAAAAGGGTGACGTGGACTCACGGGAGTGCAGAGAAATAAGATAGTGGAGGACTCCTATTTAAAAGATAGAACATACCTCTCCCAGTGCCATTATGTATAATTCCAGGATCTATACAGTCCATATACGGATCAATCTATCCATATACGGATGTATACCAGTGCCAAAATGTTAGTTTAGCAATCTAAATATTCCTAGAAACAGCTCAAATTAGAAATATAAACTCATTTTAGTGTTTTCGATTTTCTGTATTTTTTTTAGATTTTTCTGAGAAGTTCAATTTTTTGATCATGAAAATGGCCATAAATCGCGATAAGGACGAGTTTTTGGTCATCATATCTCTCAAACATGTATCGGGTCTTGCGGGCCATACATATCTCTGTGGAACCCAGAAACTATGCGCAATAGCTCATGTCAACGGTCAAAAAATGTGAAAACGACGAGTTTTTGGTTATATCTCTTAAACATGTACCGGGTCTGATGGGACATGCAAATCGCTCTGGAACTCCAAAACTATGCGCAATAGCTCATGAAAATGGTCATGGAAACGATGAGGTTTTGGTCATATTTCTCAAATATGTATCAGGTCGTTGTAAATCGCCCTAAACTCCTAAACTATGGGCAATAGCTCACTAAAAAAATCTATAAAACACGAAAACGACAATTTTTTATCATATCTCTCAAACATATATCGAGCCTTACGGTCGTTGTAAATCGCCCTGAAACCCCGAAACTGTGGGCAAGAGCTCATGACAACGGCCATAAAACACGAAAACGACGAGTTTTTGGTCATATCTCTCACACATGTATCGGGTCTGACGGGCCATGCAAATCGCCCTAGAACAACAAAACTATGGGCAACAACTTATAAAAATGGCCATAAAACGCGAAAACAACGAGTTTTTTGTCATATCTCTCGAACTTGTATCGGGTCATACGGTCGTTGTAAATCTCCTTCAAACCCCAAAACTGTGGGCAATAGCTCATGAAAACGGCCACAAAACAAGAAAGCGACGAATTTTTGGTCATATCTCTCAACCATGTACCGGGTCTTATGGTCATTGTAAATCGCCCCTGGAATTCCAAAACTTTGGGCAATAGCCTATGTAAACGGCCATAAAACGTGAAAACAACGAGTTTTTGGCCATATCTCTCAAACTTGTATCGGGTCTTACGGTCATTGTAAATCTCCTGGAATCCCAAAACTATGGGCAATAGCTCATGAAAACGGCCATGAAACGCGAAAATGACGAGTTTTTGGTCATATCTCTCAAACATATATCGAGTCTGATGGTGGTAATAAATCGTCCCGGAACCCCAATACTGTGGGAAATACCTCATGAAAATGGCCATAAAGTGCGAAATGGACGAGTTTTTGGACATATCTCTTAAACATGTATCGGGTCTGAAGGGCTATGCAAATCGCCCTGGATCCCCAAAACTGTGGACAATAGCTCATGAAAACTACCATAAAATACGAAAACGACAAGTTTTTGGTCATATCTCTCAACCATGTACCGTGTCTTACGGTTATTGTAAATCTTTCCTGGAATCCCAAAACTGTGGGCAATAGCCTATAAAAACGGCCATAAAACGCGAAAACGACAAGTTTTTGGTCATATCTCTCAAATTTATATTGGGTCTTATGTTTATTGTAAATCTCCTTGGAATCCCAAAACTATAGGAAATAGCTCATGAAACGCGAAAATGATGAGTTTTTGGTAATTTCTCTCAAACATATATCGAGTCTTATGGTGGTAGTAAATCTTCCTGGAACCGAAATAGCTCATGAAAACGACCATAAAGTGCGAAATGGGTGAGTTTTTGGACATATCTCTTAAACATGTATCGGGTCTGAAGGGCCATGCAAATCGCCCTATATCCCCAAAACTATGGGCAATAGCTCATGAAAACTGCCATAAAATATGAAAACGACGAGTTTTTGGTCATATCTCTCAACCATATACTAGGTCTTACAGTCATTGTAAATCGCCCCTAGAATCCCAAAACTATGGGAAATAGCCTATGAAAATGGCCATAAAGTGCGAAATGAACGAGTTTTTGGTCAATCTCTCAAACATGTATTGGGTCTTACGGTCATTCTAAATTTTCTGGAATCCAAAAACTATGGGCAATAGCTCATGAAAGCGTCCATAAAACGCGGAAACGACGAAGTTTTGGTCATATCTCTCAACCATGTACTATGTCTTACGGTCATTATAAATTTCCCAAGAAACCCCAAAGTTGTGGGCAATAGCTCATGAAAACGGACATAAAACACAAAAATGATGAGTTTTTGGTCATATCTCTCAAACACGGGTCCTATGGTCGTTGTAATTCTTCCTGAAACCCTAAAACTATGGGCAATAGCTCATAAAAATGGCCATAAATCGCGACAAGGACGAGTGTTTGGTCATCATATCTATCAAACATGTATCGGGTCTTACGGGCCATGCACGCCCTGGAACCACGAAACTATGCGCAATACCTCAATTCAACGGCCAAAAAACGTGAAAACGACGAGTTTTTGGTTATATCTCTCAAACATGTATCAAGTCTGATGGGCTATGCAAATCTACCTGGAACCCCAAAACTATGTGCAATAGCTTATGAAAACAGCCATAAAGCGCGAATACGACGAGATTTTGGTCATATCTCTCAAACATGTATCGGGTCTTACTGTCGTTGTAAATCTCCCTACAACCCCAATGGGCAATAGCTCATGAAAACGGCCATAAAACGCGAATACGATAAGTTTTTGGTCATATCTCTCAAACATGTATCGGGTCTTACTGTCGTTGTAAATCGTCCTAGAACCCCAAAATTGTGGGCAATAGCTCATGAAAACGGCCATAAAACACAAATACGACGAGTTTTTGGTCATATCTCACAAACATGTATAGGGTCTTACCGTCGTTGTAAATCGCCCTAGAACCCCAATCGTGGGCAATAACTCATGAAAACGACCATAAAACGCGAATACAACGAGTTTTTGGTCATATTTCTCAAACTTGTATCGGGTCTTACTGTCATTGTAAATCTCCCTAGAACCCCAAATCCATGAGCAATAGCTCATGAAAACGACCATAAACACGAAAATGACGAGTTTTTGGTCATATCTCTCAAACTTGTATCGGGTCTTACTGTCGTTGTAAATCGCCCTATAACCCCAAAACCGTGAGCAATAGCTCATGAAAACGGCCATAAAACACGAAACAACGAGTTTTTGGTCATATCTCTCAAACTTGTATCGGGTCTTACGGTCATTGTAAATCGCCCTAGAACCCCAAAACTGTGAGCAATAGCTCATGAAAACGGCCATAAAGCACGAATACAACGAGTTTTTGGTCATATCTCTCAAATTTGTATCGGGTCTTACGGTCATTATAAATCGCCCTGAAACCCCAAAACCGTGAGCAATAGCTCATGAAAACGGCCATAAAACATGAAAACGACGAGTTTTTGGTCACATCTCTTAAACTTGTATCAGGTCTTACTGTCATTGTAAATCGCTCTAGAACCCCAAAACCGTGAGCAATAGCTCATGAAAACGGCCATAAAGCGCGAATACGACGAGGTTTTCGTCATATCTCTCAAACATCTATCGGGTCTTACTGTCGTTGTAAATCTCCCTAGAACCCCTGTGGGCAATAGCTCATTAAAACGGCCATAAAACACGAATGCGACTAGGTATTGGTCATATCTCTCAAACATGTATCGGGTCTTACTGTCGTTGTAAATCGCCCTATAACCCCAATCATGTGCAATAGCTCATGAAAACAACCATAAAGCGCAAATACGACGAGTTTTTGGTCATATCTCTCAAACTTGTATCGGGTCTTACGGTCATTGTAAATCGCCCTAGAACCCCAAAACTGTAGGCAATAGCTCTTGAAAACAGCCATCAAGCGCGAATACGACGAGTTTTTGGTCATATCTCTCAAACTTGTATCGGGTATTACAGTCATTGTAAATCGCCCTGGAACCCCAAAACTATGCGCAATAGCTCATGAAAACGGGCAGAAAACACGAATACGACGAGTTTTTGGTCATATCTCTCAGACATGTATCGGGTCTTACGGTCGTTGTAAATCGCCCTAGAACCCCAAAACTGTGGACAATAGCTCATGAAAACGGCCATAAAACACGAAAACGACGAGCTTTTGGTCATATCTCTCAAACATGTATCGGGTCTTACTGTCGTTGTAAATCACCCTAGAACCCCAAAAATGTGGGTAATAGCTCATGAAAACAGCCATAAAACACGAAAACATCAAGTTTTGGGTCATATCTCTCAAACATGTATCGGGTCTTACTGTCGTTGTAAATCTCCCTATAACCCCAAAAGTGTGAGCAATAGCTCATGAAAACGGCCATAAAACACGAAAACGACGAGTTTTTGGTCATATCTCTCAAACATGTATCGGGTCTTACTGTCGTTGTAAATTGCCCTAGAAACCCAAAATTGTGGGCAATAGCTCATGAAAACGGCCATAAAACACAAATACGACGAGTTTTTGGTCATATGTCGCAAACATGTATAGGGTCTTACTATCGTTGTAAATCGCCCTAGAACCCCAATCGTGAGCAATAGCTCATGAAGACGGTCATAAAACACGAAAACGACGAGTTTTTGATCATATCTCTCAAACTTTTACCGGGCCTTACTGTCGTTGTAAATCGCTCTAGAACCCCAAAACCGTGGGAAATAGCTCATGAAAATAGCCATAAAACGCGAATACGACGAGTTTTTGGTCATATCTCTCAAACATGTATCGGGTCTTACTATCGTTGTAAATCGCCCTAGAATCCCAAAACCGTGAGCAATAACTCATGAAAACAGCCATAAAACACGAAAACGACGAGTTTTTGGTCATATCTCTTAAACTTGTATTGGGTCTTCCAGTCATTGTAAATCGCCCTGGAACCCCAATACTGTGGGCAATAGCTCATGAAAACGACCATAAAACACGAAAATGACGAGTTTTTGGTCATTTCCCGCAAACATGTATCGGGTCTTACTATCGTTGTAAATCGCCCTAGAACCCCAAAATTGTGGGCAATAGCTCATGAAAACGGCCATAAAACACGAATACGATGAGTTTTTCACTACTAGGAAACACCTATTATGTGGCGCATGTAAATCTACCTTCTGTGGCGCATATGTGTGTCGCCACTATTACCCTGCCACTGATATCTGCTTCTTGTGGCGCATATAGAAATGCGCCACAGAAGTCTCAGAATTCTTTGGCGCAGTTCCTCATATGCGCCACAGGAATATGTTCAGTGGCGCATATAATCCAATGCGCCACAGAATGTATATGCGCCACAGATACCTTTTCCAGATGCGCCACTGAATATATTACATGTATTCAAAATAAAATACATTCCTGGTGTATAATCAGGTATTTATATAGGATTTATACAGTATTTATCTAGATCAGTATAAACAGTACATTGCACACGAAGTAGATGAAAACCGATATATAATATAAACACAAGTATAATGTCATCACACTTAGAGCCCGATCGAGATACATATATAGTGTCAAGTGCCTAATTTTTACACAAGTGCCGAATACAAAGTTCATATCATCTCACATTACAAATATGAAGTGGCCACCGCCGCCTACACTAGGATCAAATAGAATACAGCTGTGATAATGGTAAGCAAGAGCATGAGCCCGACCAATATCTTCATCCGGTTCTTCTTCCACAGGTGGTTCCTCCAATTGGCTACCGCCTCCTCTCTAGTCGCGTATCCTTTGTAGATGTTGCCGCTGTACTTGTTCACTTGTTTGTGACAATCCTCCCACTCCTCGTAGACTCCTGGAACCCTACCCATGTACACCACATGCCACCTCGTCACCATCTCTATAGACGACAAGGCATATTAGTAAAAATACAATGAAAAGAATTAATAAAGGGTTCACATCCATATATATATATGTTCACAGAATATAAAACAAAGGATCCATAAACCTAAAAGATAGATCATCATAGAAGCAATAAGTTCAACGACAACACGACCACAAGGTAGTTTAAGTCTAACAACAATGACCATTTCGACCACAAGATAGTAAAGTTTATGACACACACACTAATACAGCAGGCGTCCATCAAGAATATACACACACTGGATCATGCTAGAGGCACACATCGATCATGAAGACTTCTTCTTCTTGCTCGGCTTCGGGAATGGTAGATAGCCCCCTTTCGTCATCCACGTCCTTGTGTCACCCTGCTTACGGAGGTGTTCTTCGATCTCCCTCTTACTCAACCCTCTGGCCTGTTGTAGGGCACCCCCCTTGTGTTGACATCTTCAATGATGATTTGCGACAACTTCATCTGAATGCGATGAAAGTCTTCTCTAAGATCATCATCATCGATTCGCGCCAAAGTTTTGTCCCATCCTCGCAGACTAGATGGCAGCGTTAGGTTTTGGCAATCCCGAACATAGCCTTTAAGGTGATGGAGGACGTAAAAGGCCTCCTTGGCACCATTAGTCGACTGCTTGATGCAGGGGAACTCGAGCACGTGCTTGAACACGTGTTTTCCATCCTTGATACATTCCCCCTTATCTACGAAGGTGCATCCCTTCTTGGCATAGCCCTCGAGAGCCTCATTGAGAACACCCCTTATTCTGGTGTAGTCTTTCTTCTTCGTCAAACTCCCCGAGTCGAAATACGTGGCTATCGAATACCTTGGGGCAAGGACGATGAGTGTGCAGTATTTGTCTCTACGCAACACAATTGGAACGGAATGTTGGAAAAAGTGCAAAGGAAGAAATCTATAAGAAATGCATAAGTTACGGCAGCGATGAGCGAGTGTGAGTACTTACTCAGGAAAGAAAGGCAAAATAAGTGTGCCCTTCCTCTTGTTGTCCACCATGAACTTCTCTAGGTATGCCGTCGCCTTGGTCCGTGTCTCTGATCCTTTGACCAACTGGTTGTCCCGCATGTAGTAGGGATCCACTATCGCGATTTCCTGGGTACTCTCTCTCTTGATCTTGATCGCCAGATTGAGCGCGTATAGGCAGACCAAGTTATAGTCCAGCCGTTTCGTGAGAAATAGCTTGAATATGTACTCGAACGCTATGAAGAATATATCCGCGGGGGGTTCATCGACGAAGCCCACGTCCAATGGCACCTTGGCCATGAAAACCGGGTAATTTGGAACTTCGTATTTAAGAAGGAGCCCCTCTAGTGTCTTGACACCCTCGTGCAAACTTAACATGGCTCCAACCGCAATGTGGAGCATATCCGGAGTCAATATCGGATCACCAGCTACATGCACTCGGGGCAAGCCATATTGTGTGGATGGTACGATGATGGCGTCCTGACCCCGGATCCTCTTCAGAAGAGGCTGGCTCGCACCCTTATTATTATTATTATTATTACCTCTCTTCCTGTAGTGCTTCTTCACAACAGTGTCAGCCACTGCCATTTACTCATCAGCCTCCTTTCAGAGTGTGTTGGGGCTGAAAACCAATCCCGGTTTCTCTTGTGGTGGATCGGTGACCGGAGGCGTCTCTTGAGAAAGACCATGGAAGACCAGGCGCTGCGTCCATGTATTGGGCCGACCAGTTTGATGGTCGTCGCGAGCTGTGAAGGGTTCTTCATCCACAGAAGGCATATACAATCCTTTGGCGGCGGTGGTGTTGATGAAGTCGTCAACGTTGACCAATTCATCATCATCTTCATGGGTGCCATCATGTGGTGATGGTAGCGGGGGCGACGACGGTTGCAGCACAACGTCTTTGCCATGTGGTGGTACACACGCTGCCAAGAGTTGCTGGTGACGACTGGTGGTGGTGACGACGGCGGCTGCTGGCTTCCGAGGTGGTGGCCGGGTGATCAGTCGAGAGGTGGCGCTGGTGCTCCCCCCCCGCAAGACGAATCTGGGTCTTCGGCCATGTCAAGGGCCAGTTGTAGCATTCTCCAAGGGTCTTGTGTTCGTCGGCTCCCTGAGGTTGAAATGGGGGTCCATGTCATCGCACCCTGGCAACACCCGAGCCAACCCGACCCTCATCACATCATCATCCATTGGATTGTTGTGCATCGTGCGGCTCGCTGGTTGTATGAGAGTGCCCTTGGCAACATCCTTCAACTCACCGCCGACATCTTTAAGCAAGAGTACGCAAGAAGTGTCCTGAGGCAAAACATGTTGTTGGGCGTCATGAGATGGCAGCAGTCATGCATCAAAGGCATAAAGGAGATGATGTGCACTAACTAATTAGTTACCTTGGTGATGGCGTGGAGCTCGGCTAATGTAGAGACACGGCCGATGCCAGCGGCCGGCCTATCATCATCTGCAATCTCCCGCTCGGGTGCCTATGACGCACCACCGCCGTTGGCTGCGCCTTATTGGTATCTTTGGCGGGAGGGGGCGTCGGTGTGACCAAAACAAGTGGATGCATCCCGACATTGAAGGCTGGGGGGTCACCAGGTCCGGCGACAAGGTAACATTGATGCCCGAGTTGCTGCCGCTTAAGCTGGGCAGATGTATCGGCCCCTGTCGACCTCGTGCATTCCAAGCAGTAAGCCCCTTGAAAAACCCAGGGGGGGATCATCGAGCGGAGCTTCTCTTCCACTAACTTGTCCACCATTTTCTCGTCCACCGTCTTCTCCTCCAGTGTCTGCACCTTCATCTTCAGCTCTTCAACATCGTCTTTATCCTTAGCCGCCAACTGGTTCTTCCTCTCCCTTCTTTTCTTGGCGTCCTCTTTGTAGTACTCCTTGAACTTCATGCTCGCATCAAGCTGCACACACGGCCAGCTGAGGACGGCGGCAACCCCTTGTCCCTCTTCTTGTAAGCATTGGTCGCCCTGTTGAAAACCGTGTCCCACGGCTCCGTCGAATCCTAGGACAACTTTGTGGCAGTAGCGTTCAGTTCCTCCTCCTGCAGAGACAAGGAAAGGTGAACCCATTTAGATTCTTGGCTTCATTATTTTAATTAGAACGCAAGAGACTTGAGATCGGCGATAAATTCCTTACCAGATTCTTCTCGAAGTCCTTCACATCCGGATCGTCGGTGATGAACTCCCCTGTTTCCTTGTCCAGGTAGTAGCGGCCCCGAACAAATTGCCTAAGCTACAAGTCCGTGATTTTAAGCCAAGGGTTGTCTTTACCAAGGCGTTCAAGCTCGGTGTCCTCCTTGTCCCAAATGGCCTGTTTCCCCCTGTAATCGCCGCTTCCAAGGCGGTGGTTACCTATGTTCTGTTCCCGCATAGTCCTTCCCCATTTAGTCCATTTTATAGCGTCAGCGGTAGCTATATCCGCCTTGAATATCTTAAAATCCTCTTCGTCGAGCATCGGATTTTTCTTACTAATAACCTCCCAGCTTTCACCTTTGTCAATGCTAGTATTCACCCGGGTTTTCTAGCTACTCAAGGCATTGCTCATCTTCGTGAGGGTAGTTTGTTCACCGGGTTCTTTCTCTCGAGGTTTCTAAACCACTCAGGGAATCTGTATCGCTTGTGAAGCTTCTTAAGGAGGTTATCGACCAAAGCTGCATTGTCAGCATGTCTGATGTACTTCGTGTTGATCGACATGCTTTCCCGGACGATGCACCCGAGTTAAAGGCTATACCCTTTAGCAATCGCCTCTGGCGCATTGGGTAGGCCACTTTCTGTGACCTCAGTGAACTCATCGTAGAATATGGTGAGCACTGGCACCTTACGCTCCTTCTATTCCTTCTTCTTCTTCTTCTTCTTCTTCTTCTTCTGAGAAGCGCCCGGGTTGCCTCTACCGCCATCCGTGCGCTTGTCGCCATCGGTGGTGTCATCCTCTTCGCCGCTGCCTTCACTAGTTCCATCATAGTTGTCTTCGTCCCCCTCGTAATCAGGATCTCCTCCCTCATTGGCCCCAGCAGCTCTGGCGACGGTCACCTCCTCCTCCGATGGTGGTGTCATCCTCATCGCCTCCTCCTCCTCCTCCTGTTGGGACCCCCGCCAGAATGACTAGTTGGCCTGTCTAGCTTGTTCTTCGACGCTGATCATGTGCTTAGAAGGGCCGCACTCGTTGTTGCCTGACATGTTTGCACTACTCTATTAAAAAGAGGCAAAAAGTTAGCACAAATCTTGACCGAAAAATTCGGCATGACCTTTGCTAATTTTTTGACCTAGGAGTGCCCATTTCTCAACCGAAATGGAAGTGAATCGACACTTCAGGAGAAACAGGCAACTCAAATGAAATCCCTGCAAGAAAAAAATAGCCCCAGCCCCAACCCCATTGATAACCCAAATCATCAATTTGCTACTAGCACTAGTAGCACAACCCTGTAACAGCAGCAACACAATTTCACAACCAAAATGTAATAAGAACAACAGCACCATTTCACAGCAGCACAGCAACACCATTTCACAGCAGCACCATTTCATCTAGAGGCAGCACCATATATATAACATCATCACCATATAACAACATCATTTCACTCATATAACATCATCACCATATAACAGCAGCACCATATATATATATAACAACATCACCATATAAACTTTTAACCATCACTATATGTAGTAATAGCAGTAACAGTAGCCAGTGAAATATCAACCAAGTAAAACTCTCTAAATAGCAGTAGCATTTATAGCTAATATACGGCTATTTCAACAACTCTTGCAGTCAAACATGCTAAATATATATCAACTCCTCATGTGTTTTTACCACATCAAAAACCATGCTGCTAACTATCTTGACAACTTATATTTTTTGTAATTCTAGTTTTAACCCTGGCAGCTTATCTTTTCCAATTCTGGTATCTTAGTTGTTTTATCCTGGCAGCTTAGTAGTAGGTTTTATATCCTGATAGCTTTTTGTTCTATGTTATCTTTTTGTGTAGCTTATGTATATTATACAGGTAAACAACCTGGCAGCTTATGTATATTATAAGGTTTAAATATCCTGGTAGCTTATCTTTTTACAATTCTAGTTGCTTAGTATTTTTATCTTTGTAATTCTGGCAGCTTAATAGTTTTATCCTGACAGCTTAGTAGTTTTTTGTCCTGGTAGTTTTTTCTATGTTATCTTTTTTGTAGCTTAGATATATTATTCTGTCTAGCTTGATAACAAATTCCATAGAAAATGGCAAGAAAATGATATACAGAAATAAACACGATGCAGTAAAACAAATTCTTGATGAACTATTTATGCAGAAAATGATATGCAGAAATAAATGACCCGTGGTCAGTATGCATGCATGCAGGGGGTGGCTATACAATATGGGTTGCTGGCAGGAGTATCACAGGTTACAAAGTACACCAGGTCTTGAGTTGGAAGCAATGTGGATGTGCATGCTGCTAATTTATTTAATTGTTTATTATATGCCTGCTGTGGTGGCTCCCAAAGCTATGAAGCATCTGAGAGGGGAATAAGTAATGGTGGCATCGCAAGTGGGGAGTGATCTGCATTAATTAGGATAGGTGTGCATTCATCTGCTTTTCTGTTATGATAAGAATCTGTCATGATAAGTGGCAAAATAACACTTGGATTAAGTGGCAAAACAACACTTGGGAAGAATCTGTCATGATAAGAATTTGTTGTTGTGAGATGGTGGACATATTGCCTGTTCTGTACCATGGGGCAATCAGATAACTTTGGACTTCTCCCATACATGTACATCATTCAGTAATCAACATGGGTGTGCAGATGACTACTTATCCTAGAAGCCTCTATGACTTCTCCCATACATGTACATCATTCAGTAATCAATTTGCAAATTAGGTCGGCTTACTGAACATGGACGAATTCTATGACTTACTGATCCTCCTAATCTACTGATCCTCCTAAGCTAGTTAACAAATGGGAAATCAACATGGGTGTGCAGTTGTAGAGTATAGAGAGCCAGGGGAAGGATGCAACCAGGGGAAGAATTTGCCAGGGGAAGAATCAGCGATTACCTAGCGGACGGTGGATGACAGACGACGAAGTGGACACTAGCTGGCGGACGGTGGACGGCGAGGTGGCTACTGGTGGCGGTGGCGAGTGATGACCGTGCACTACCCTTCTCCTCCTACGCGCTGCGGACAGGTTCCTCCACGGGCTCCTCCTCCACGGCTCCGACGGCAGGGGCGGTTCTCCTCCACGGGCTCCTCCTCCATGGCTCCGGCGGCGGGGGCGGCTCTCCTCCATGTACGGGCTGTGGCGAGGCTAGGGTTTGCACATGACGAGGTAGGAACTGAAGAAATGTAGAAGCGGATTAGCAGGGAAAGGCCGAACCATTTATTTGGCTAAGTCCACAGATTCTGTGGCGCATTTCGACAATATGCGCCACAGGAGTTGGAACTTCTGTGGCGCATATTGTCATAATGTGTTGGGTCCACAACATAGAAAACAAAAAAAATTCTACGGTGTGAACTACACGCCAAGATTTATCTACTAGGTACAAAGCAATGGGTGGACAAACATCCAACGAGAACTTACCCTCGAAGACAACGAGATTTGTTAACGAGTAGGAACTCGTGGTTGATGTAGTCGTACACTTGCCGATCTCAAGATCGTGAGGAAGTCCGAGCACCACAACTCAGTAGCGCATCCGTACTCGCACACACGTTCAAGCCACCGGACAACCTCCACCTCCTCACTCCAGCGATCCAGCGGAAGTAGCAACTCCTTCTAGACAAAATGCCACCGGGAACATATATCTCGCTAATCCGAGACCATGGGGGAATAATTCTAGAGGGGGAGAGAGATCCTTCACAAGGAGGTGTAAGGATGAAGGAGGGAATGGGTGGCCTTTTATAGGAGGAGGGGGGTGCCCCTCCTCTCCATGGACGGTGCATGGGGGGGGGTGACCCCTCACCTCCCCCATTCATGTGGTGGTAACCCCTCCACATTAAAATGCCTCTTCACATTCCCTTTTAAAGTCTCCACTTTAAATGCATTAAAATTCTCCAAGTTTAATGCTCTCTCATTTAATAAAACTCTTTTATTAAATTTATTCAGAATTTTGTTAATTACTTTAATTAAAAAATATTCACATATAGCCCCTTGCAACATTTCAATATCACATGCATAACCACTTTCTGCAATTTCACCCGAAACAATTTCCGGTTTTTATTGAAACAATTCTTGCACTTTGCAATTCTTTCGTCTGAAACATATTTGCTCCAAAATGATGTCCGGTAACTCTTAAGTGTGTCATCCTACGGTTCGCGAATAATGCAGACATGATCGAGACCCTTCTCCGATCAATAATCAGCAGCGGGGCCTGGAGATCCGTACTGACTCCTACACATTCAACGATGACTTCTGTGATCGTGAGAACCTTTAACGCTTGTAACTAAATCCCTTTGTCTCGCGATATATTACATGTCCGAGATTCGATCATCGGTATCTCCATACCTAGTTTGATCTCGCATCGACATGCACTCTTTTCTCGTTCCCGTGATATAACATTCTAGTGATCACATCACTTGCTTGCAAGCTATCTCAATGTGATATCACCGAGAGGGCCCAGAGTATATCTATCCGTCATCGGGATTGACAAATTCCACTCTTGATCCATGAGCCTCAACATAACACCTTCGTAGTACTGAACCCATTTTTATAGTCACCCTGTTACGGTGTGACGTTTGATGTTATCAAGATACTCTTCCGGTGTTAGCAATTAACATGATCTCATGGTCTAAGGATAAAGATTACTTCGTATGATGTTATAGAAATATAAACACAATGACTTGATCGTAATGCTATACTTCAGATGGATGTTCATCACATCATTCCACCAATGGTGTGACCTTGTTATTAACAACATCCAATGTCCATGATCAGGAAACCTTGATCATCTTGTTAATCAACAAGCTAGTCTATAAGAGAGGCATAACTAGGAACCCTTTTTGTTTATTAAACACACATGTATTGATGTTTCCGATCAATACAATTCTAGCATGCAAAATAAACATCTATCATATATAAGGAATACATAATAACAACTTTATTATTGCCTCTCAGGGCATATTTCCTTCAGTCTCCCACTTGCACTAGAGACAATAAGCTAGTCACATAGTGATAAATCTAACACCCATGGAGTTCTGGTGTCCTTCAGAACTTTATTCAACGGATCTGCTACATTTAGGTCCGTGTGTACTTTACAAATCTTTATATCTCCATCCTTGACATGCTCGCGGATGGAGTGAAACCGGCGCTTAATATGCTTGCAATTCTTGTGAGACCTCGGTTCCTTTGCGTTGGCTATGGCTCCATTGTTGTCACAATAGATCACCATTGGGTCCAATGCACTAGGAACCACACCTAGTTCGGTAATGAACTCTTTCATCCAAACCGCTTCTTGCGCCGTTTCTGAAGCAACAACATATTCCGCCTCCGTCATTGATCCAGCCACCACTGGTTTTTTGGAACTCCTCCAACTAATTGCTGCTCCGTTCAAGAGAAATACGTATCCGGATTGAGAATTAGAGTCATCCGGATTGGTGTCCAAGCTAGCATCGACATAACACTTAGCGACTAGCTCTTCTTCACCTCCGTATATAAGAAACATATCCCTAGTTCTTCTCAAGTACTTGAGGATGTTCTTTACCGCTATCCAGTGTTCCGAACTTGGATCAGATTGGTACCTACTAGTCAAACTAATAGCATGTGCCACATCCGGTCTTGTACATAACATGGCATACATAATAGAGCCTATGGCCGAGGCATAGGGGATCTTATCCATCATCTCTCTTTCTTCCGTCGTAGCCGGACTTTGAGTCTTACTCAATGTCTTGCCTTGCAACATAGGTAAGAACCCCTTCTTACTTTCGTCCATATTAAACTTCTTTAATATCTTATCAAGGTATCTACTCTGCGATAGCCCAATTAGGCACCTTGATCTATCTCTATAGATTTTAATGCCTAATATATATGACGCTTCACCAAGGTCTTTCATCAAAAATTTGCTGTTTAGATAACTTTTAACACTGTTTAAAAGATCTATATCATTTCCAATCAATAATATGTCATCCACATATAATATCAGAAATGCCACATTGCTCCCACTCACTTTCTTGTAAATACAAGCCTCTCCATAAGTTTGGACAAATCCAAACTCTTTGATCACCTCATCAAAGCGGATATTCCAACTCCAGGATGCTTGCTTTAGTCCATAGATGGATCGCTGAAGTTTGCATACCTTATTAGCATCCTTAGGATCGACAAAACCCTTAGGTTGTATCATATACAACTCTTCTTCAATATTACCATTGAGGAACACAGTTTTGACATCCATCTGCCATATTTCATAATCGAAATATGCATCAATTGCTAACATAATCCTAACTGACTTAAGCATCGCTACGGGAGAGAATGTCTCATCGTAGTCAACTCCTTGAATTTGTCGAAACCCCTTTGCGACAAGTCGAGCCTTATAGATGGTCACATTACCATCAGCATCAGTTTTTCTTTTGAAAATCAATTTATTCTCAACGCCCTTTTGATCGTGAGGTAAGTCCACCAAGGTCCAAGCTTGGTTCTCGTACATGGATTCCATCTCGGATTTCATGGCTTCTAGCCATTTGTTGGAATATGGGCTCATCATCGCTTCTTCATACGTCACAGGGTCATCCATTTCATCAACCATGAAATTCACAACAGGATTGCCGTATAGTTCAGGAGCTACACGTGTCCTGCTTGACCTGCGAGGTTCGGTAGTTTCCTCTTTTAGAGTTTCATGATCAATATCATTAGCTCTCTCTTCATTAGGTGAAGTCAACTCCAAAACAACTTCCGGCGCTGCGCCCCTCACTATTTCATGAAGAGAAGGTTCAATAACCTCTTTGAGTTCTACCTTCCGACTACTCACACCTTTCGCGAGAAACTCCTTCTCAAGAAAGGATCCATTCTTGGCAACAAAAACCTTGCCCTCGGATCTGTGATAGAAGGTATACCCAATTGTTTCCTTAGGGTATGCTATGAAGACGCATTTTTTCGCTTTAGGTTCGAGTTTATCCGGTTGAAGTTTCTTCACATAAACATCGCATCCCCAAACTTTAAGAAATGACAGCTTAGGTTTGTTTCCAAAACATAATTCATACGGTGTCATTTCAACGGATTTAGATGGTGCCCGATTTAAAGTGAATGCAGCTGTTTCCAGTGTATAACCCCAAAATGACAGTGGCAAGTCAGTCAGAGACATCATAGATCGAACCATATCCAATAAGGTACGATTAAGATGTTCCGACACACCATTACGTTGTGGTGTTCCGGCAGGCGTGAGTTGTGAAACTATTCCACACTCTTTAATGTGTATGCTAAACTCGTAACTTAGATACTCTCCTCCACGGTCAGACCGTAGAAATTTGATCTTTCTATTACAATAATTTTCCACTTCATTCTGAAATTCCTTGAACTTTTCAAAAGTTTCAGACTTGTGTTTCATCAAATAGATATACCCGTATCTACTCAAATCATCCATGAAAGTAACAAAATAACGATATCCACCTCACGCCGACACACTCATTGGTCCACACACATCAGTATGTATGATTTCCAATAGATATGTCGCCCGTTCCATTGAACCAGAAAACGGTGTTGTAGTCATCTTGCCCATAAGGCATGACTCACATGTATCAAATGATTCAAAATCAAGTGATTCCAAAAGTCCATCAGAATGGAGTTTCTTCATGCGTTTAACGCCATTATGACCTAGACGACAGTGCCACATATATGCAGATATATCATCATCAAGTTTAATCTTTTTAGCATTAACATTATGAATGTGCGTAATATTACTATCGAGATCCATCAAAAATAAACCATTCAACATAGGTGCATGACCATAAAAGATATTATCCATATAAATCGAACAACCATTGTTTTCAGATTTAAACGAATAACCACTTTGCATCAAACACGATCCAAATACAATGTTCATGCTAAGTGCAGGCACGAAATAACAATTATTTAGGTTTATGACTAATCCCGATGGCATATGGGGAGGCAGCGTTCCGACGGCGATCACATCAACTCTTGATCCATTGCCGACCCGCATTGTGACCTCATCCCTTGCTAGTTGTCGCTTGTTCCGCAGCCCCTGAATCGAGTTACATATATTAGCAACCGATCCTGTATCAAATACCCAGATGCTACTGCGAGTACTTGTCAAGTACACATCAATAACATATATATCACATATACCTTTGTTTGCCTTGCCGGACTTCTTGTCCACCAAATACTTGGGGCAGTTGCGCTTCCAATGGCCAGTCCCCTTGCAATAGTAGCACTCGGTATCAGACTTAGGGCCAGCTCGAGGTTTCTTTTCAGGCGCGGCAACAGATTTGCCACCCTTCTTTCCCTTGTGCTTGCCTTTCTTGTCCTTCTTGAAACCGGTGGTCCTATTGATCATCAACACTTGATGTTCTTTCCTAATCTCCACTTCTGCAGTCTTAAGCATTGATAGAAGCTCGGGAAGAGTCTTCTTCATGCCCTGCATATTTTAGTTCATCACAAAGCTCTTGTAGCTAGGTGACAGAGCTTGGAGAACACGATGTATGCCTAAGTCAATGGGAATCGTTATTCCCAAGGACACAAGATTATCGGCGTACCTAGACATTTTGAGTACATGCTCACTAACGGAGCTGTTCTCCTCCATCATGCAGCTAAAGTACTTTTCAGTAGCATTATAACTCTCTACGGCAGCATGGGTATCGAAAATCATTTTCAATTCTCCCATGGTATCAAAGGCATTGCCATTTTCGAAATGCTTTCGAAGTTCTGGCTCTAGCCCATACAGTATGCCGCAATGAACTAAGTTGTGGTACTCCTGACGAGTCACATAGACATTCTTTTCCTCGTCAGGGGCATCAGGAGCTGGTGGGGGGCCTAGCGGCGCATCTAGCACATATTGCTTTTGTGCAGCAGTGAGGAGAATCCTCAAATTCATAGCCCAGTTGGTGAAGTTGCTACCATTCGCAGCAAGTTTCTCTTTCTCCATGAACACATTGAAATTAAAAGCAGGTGGTGCCATCTACAACATAATTTGTAAAGTTTATTTAGACTAAGTTTATGATAGATTGAGTTTAACTAATCCAAATTACTAATGAAATCCCACTCAAAAACGGCATCCCTCGTGCCTTTTTGGTGGTTACATGAACCAAATCCACTACACCAAGTCCGATCATCACGTGAGTCGGTGTAGCTTCAAAGGCGAGCATCTATATGGGCATCATATCAACCATATGACTCATGCTTAACCTTTCGGTCCGTGTTCCGAGGCCATGTCTGTACATGCTAGGCTCGCCAAGTAAGAACCTTAGTACTCGCGTGTGTAAAACTGTCTTACACCAGTTGTATGAAAGCATAGAGTCGAGTACACCCGATCATCACATGATGTCTCGAAACACGATCCATAGAACGGTGCATACTCAAGGAAGAACACATTTTATCTTGATATCTAAATGAGGGATCATCTTACAATGCTACCAAAAGCGCCAAACTAGCAGTATAAGATGCTAACATCTAATGTGTAAAGTGAGATGATATGGTCCATGCATTTGATCTCTATCATTTGCATCGTGGTATGATCTCTATCATTCCTTTGTGTGTAAGGCCAAGGTCTATGAAACTTACACGTTGAATGTGTTGTAAGAGTATCTATCATACATCTACTTACAACAATACCATATCAATACACTAGCCCAGCAACGATCTAAACTAGAAGCCTCTAATTTATTGATTGCAAGTTTTACGTGGCTTAGGGCTTTCGGAGATAGAACCGTTCTCACCTACGAACATGAACCACAACAAGGATAACTAAGTTATTAGCAACTCGTTGTAAATCAGATATTGACTATAGTAGGAGAGACAGACACCCGCCAACCACTTATGCAAAACAAGTTGCATGTCAGTCGTGGAACCGGTCTCATGTACGATGACATGTAAGGTTGGTCCGGGCCGCTTCATCCCACTATGCCACCAATATCCAAAATACATAGAAGATGCAATAACATGATCATCATTGCCCACATATAAACATATGTGTACTACCCGTGCAAAGCACCTACGCATAGATCAGGCTCTGATACCACTGTTGGGTCCGCAGCATAGAAAACAAAATTTTTCCTACGGTGTGAACTACACGCCAAGATTTATCTACTAGGTACAAAGCAATGGGTGGACATACATCCGACAAGAACTTACCCTCGAAGACAACAAGATTTGTTAACGAGTAGGAACTTGTGGTTGATGTAGTCGTACACTTGCCGATCTCAAGATCGTGAGGAAGTCCGAGCGCAACTCAACATCATCCGCAAGACACACGTTCAAGCCACGGACGACCTCCACCTCCTCGCCCAGGATCCAAATGGAAGCAGCAACTCCTTCCGCACAAAATGCCACCAGAACATGTATCTCGCTAATCCGAGACCATGGGGAATAATTCTAGAGGGGAGAGAAATCCTTCACAAGGAGGTGTAAGGATGAAGGAGGAATGGGTGGTTTTATAGGAGGAGGGGGTGCCCTCCTCCATGGTCAAGATGGGGGTGACCTCACCTCCCCATTCATGTGGTGGTAACCCCTCCACATTAAAATGCCTCTTCACATTCCCTTTTAAAGTCTCCACTTTAAATGCATTAAAATTCTCCAAGTTTAATGCTCTCTCATTTAATAAAACTCTTTTATTAAATTTATTCAGAATTTTGTTAATTACTTTAATTAAAAAATATTCACATATAGCCCCTTGCAATATTTCAATATCACATGCAGAACCACTTTCTGCAATTTTACCCGAAATAATTTCCGGTTTCTATTGAAACAATTCCTGTGCTTTGCAATTCTTTTGTCTGAAACATATGTGCTCCAAAATGGTGTCCGGTAACTCTTAAGTGTGTCACCCTATGGTTCGCGAATAATGCAGACATGATCGAGACCCTTCTCCGATCAATAATCAGCAGGGACCGAGATCCAGATCGACTCCTACACATTCAACGATGACTTCTGTGATCGTGAGAACCTTTAAGCTTGTAACTAAATCCCTTTGTCTCGCGATATATTACATGTCCGAGATTCGATCATCGGTATCTCCATACCTAGTTTGATCTCGTTACCGACATGCACTCTTTTCTCGTTCCCGTGATATAACATTCTAGTGATCACATCACTTGCTTACAAGCTATCTCAATGTGATATCACCGAGAGGGACCAGAGTATATCTATCCGTCATCAGGATTGACAAATTACACTCTTGATCCATGAGCCTCAACATAACACCTTCGCAGTACTGAACCCATCTTTATAGTCACCCTGTTACGGTGTGACGTTTGATGTTATCAAGATACTCTTCCGGTGTTAGCAATTAACATGATCTCATGGTCTAAGGATAAAGATTACTTCGTATTATGTTATAGCAATATAAACACAATGACTTGATCGTAATGCTATACTTCGGATGAATGTTCATCACATCATTCCACCAATGGTGTGACCTTGTTATTAACAACATCCAATGTCCATGATCAGGAAACCTTGATCATCTTGTTAATCAACAAGCTAGTCTATAAGAGAGGCATAACTAGGAACCCTTTTTGTTTATTAAACACACATGTATTGATGTTTCCGATCAATACAATTCTAGCATGCAAAATAAACATCTATCATATATAAGAATACATAATAACAACTTTATTATTGCCTCTCAGGGCATATTTCCTTCATAATGCACCACAGAATCTGTGAACATAGTACAAAACACGGTGCGCGTAGTAGTTTGATAAGATCACACACTTGCCTTAGTGGTCTGCTTGCTTATGCCATTCTAAACCTGGGGCAGCCAGGTTCAAATCCTGGCTGTCTCAGACTTTTTTTCCTTTTTTTATTTTTTTAATTATATATATGTTTAAAATAAAGCAAGAACATATACAAACATGCATATTTATTCAAAAAACTCTCTCCCCTAACATATACAATCACGTTATAGTTTTAGTCTAGCTCTAACAAATATATATTTAATTTGCGAGCACACATGTGAATTAATACACAAAATGGTCACACAATTGCTAGCATCTCTTCACAATCTTCTTGCCCTTTTTTGTCGCGGTTGAATACTTTAGGCCGTGCACTTTGAGATTTATTCTTGTGAATGGACAACCTTTAGTAGGTAGTGTGGTCTTCCTTCTTACTTTAGTAGTAGTAGGCATGTCGAAGTACTTGTCGAATTCCTCTTCGATCTTCGGGTCGCCGTTTTTGTCGAAGTTTTTCTCGTTGGCGGCTCCTTCCATTCTGATGATGCTCCTCTTGCCCCTCCTAACTGCAACACAGTTGGGCTTTGACGGATCGGTAATAAAAAATCATTGATCAACTTGGCTAGCGAGTACCCAAGGCTCATTTTTTGTGGAGGCGTTCTTCGTCGATTTGGCATCTGGTATAACCATTGTGGTGAAATACCAACCTTCTTTTTCCACATTCTTGGCCCATCTAACACGGAACATCGGTACGATATCTCCATAGTAGTCGAGCTCCCATATCTCCTCGATCCTTCCATAGAATCTTTCCATGATAGTAGTCTCGTCATCAGTAAAGGATAACATAGTTACTCCTGAGTTTTGATATTCGTTATTCCTGTCCTTTTCCTCGGTGTAGAATCTGTAACCGTTTATGTCGTATGACTGATAGGTCCTTAGGTTGTGCCCTGGGCCCTGCGACAAGGAGAATATGAGTTTTTGATCTTCCGTAGAAGGCGTCTGTGGGGGATTGTCCAGTTGCCTTTTCTTGAACCAACCCGTGAAGCTAGAGTTGTGCTCTCTGGTTACGTCTCCCTTCTTCCTCGGCCGACCCTATTCGACGTACTCCTGCTCGATTAAGCTTCTGTGCTCTTCGACCCAAGGTGTTGTAACGCGACTCGGTGTTCCCTTTCAAAATCAGTGCGTCGACCATCAATGCCGACATGCAGTGAGCAGCAGCCCTCACGGTGACCATATCCACCGAGCCTGCCAAGGTGCTTCTTTGTGGGTATTCCAACATCCTCGTTCTCGGTGGATAGATAATTCTGGCAGAAGGAGATGCACTCGTAGATCAGAAAGCCCTTGGCTATGCTTCCATCTAGACGGGACCTGTTGCGAACGAATCCTTTGATGACACTATTTAGCCTTTAAAACGGCATCATGTTGTGCAGGAATGTCGGCCCGAGCTGGATGATGTCATCCACGACATGTACAAGCAGATGCACCATGATGTCGAAGAATGCAGTCGGGAAGTAAATCTCAAGCTCGCATAGTATCATCACGAGATCTTCCTGTAGCCTGTCGAGCTGCTTCACACCGATCGACTTCCTAGATATGACGTCGAAAAAGTTACAGAGGCCAAACAACGTCTCACGGACATGCTCGTCCATTATCCCACGGATCGCAACGGGGAGTATCCGTGTCATCAGCACGTGACAGTCGTGACACTTCATACCGCTGAACCTCTCCTTCGCCACGTCCAGATATCTGCTTATCTTCCCTGAGTAACCGTGAAGAAATTTCACTCCTAAGAGGCACCTGAAAAACTGCTCAAGCTCCTCCAGACTCAGAGTGAAGCAGGCAGCGAAGCACCACCTCATTCTTCTTAACTCTTTTGTGGCAAACTTGAGTCCCTTCCATCTGATCATCATCATCATCATCATCACTATCAGGGTACTGAAGATCTTTCTTGATGCCAAGCGATGTAAGGTCATTTCTTGCTTTCGGCCCATCCTTGGTCCTCTCCAGCATGTTCAGTAGAGTGCCAAGTGGACTCTCGGTAACGTTCTTCGTGATGTGCATTACATCGAGGCTATGGGGAGTGTGAAGGACCTTCCAATACAGCAGGTCCCAGAAAACAGACCTTGCTTTGGATACACCCAACAGTGGCTTTGTCCTCGGTCGTTTTTTCCAGGCGCAGGGCAATCTACCCAATTATTCAAAATCTCCTCGATTTCTTTGCCGCTCCTCGGACGCAGGGCTATTTCTAGATCGTCCTTACCATTGAACAGGTCACCACGTTTTCTCCACGGGTGATCCATGCGGAGCCACTTTCGAGTACCTTGGAACACGGTTTTCGAAGACCCGAGATCCCTTGGTAGCTGGAGATGCGGTGTCTCATCCATGCACTTGACGCATGCATTGTGTCTGTGGTTCACCCTGGCCAATACATATGCGTAACCAGGATAGTCCTGCACGGTCGTGAGCAACACGGCTCTCAGATGGAAATATTCTTTAGTGTAGGTGTCCCACGTACGGGCCAGTGTCTCCCACAAGCTGGCTAACTCCTCTCTCAATAGCCCAAGATACAGATGCATATCAATACCTGGTTGTTTTGGCCCCTGAATAAGAATGCTCATGTGTACATACCTTTGCTTCGTGCATAGCCACGGGGGGAGGTTGTATGGCCATACAAACATGGGCCAGGTGCTATGCGTGCTACTCTGGTTTCCAAAAGGATTGAGTCCATCGGTGCTCATACCCAGCCCGACGTTCCTTGCATCACCCCCGAACTCTTCGAACTCGATGTCTAATGCATTCCACTGGCTAGCGTCTGAAGGGTGTGTTAGGATCTTGCCCTTCTCTGGATCATCTTCGGGTTTCTCTCTTTCCGCGTGCCATTGCATGAGCTTTGCTTCCTTAGGATCTACGAAATATCGCTACAGACGGGGGGTGATAGGAAAGTACCATACCACTTTTCGAGGAACTTTTTTGTTCCCTCTATTGTACCATCCTTGGCCACACACTGGACATGTGGTTCTATCCGCGTACTCATTCCGATAAAGTGCGCAATCTTTGATGCATGCGTGGTATATAATGTGTGGTAGGTCGAGAGGGCACACGATTTTCTTGGCCTCCTCGATACTTGTTGGCAATGTGTTCCCCTTAGGAAGCCGGTGGTGCGAGTATTCCATGTTCGCGTTGAAGCTCACATCGGTCCATTTGTGTTCGGCCTTCATCTCTAGAGCCTTCAGCGTTACACTCAAACCTGTATCCTCGGGGCGACACCCAGGATACAATGGAGTCATCCCGTCTACCTCCATTTGGGCCAGCTTGGCTTTCTCTCTGGCTGCAGCTTTGTCGTTGCTCGTCTCCTTGAGGAGCAGTTCTTGAACATGAGGGTCTTGCAAGACCGAAGTTAGCAGCGTCTGTGTAGTGCTCACATCTTATCCTTCATTATGATCATGCCCGTCGCCATCTCCTTCTCCATGCTGATCATGCCCGCCGGCATCTCCTTCGTCATGATGATCATGCTCGGTAGACTCTTCGTCTTCTCGCCCGCCCACGTCTTCGTGCCCACCATGTCCTGCTGGCACCTCATTGAGGTCGCGCATGAAACCGCGCCTGAGCAGGTGACCCTCCAATTGTCCAGATTCAGGGTCGATCCAGCGCTGCAGTTTGCATGTTCGACATGGACATCTTATCATGGTCTTGTTATTCAGAATCATGTCCTTCTTCACGTCTTTCTTGTACCTAGTAATTCGACCTTCGCTCATCATGAGGACCATGGTTGCCTGAGCGGGTAAAATAGAGAGTATAGGTGAGAACCACACCATATGAACACACACATGCATGCATGAATGCTAGCCAGAAAAAAATCGGCATGACCTTTCCTAAAATTAGGACATATGGGTAGTGCAAAAATTTGCCGAAATGGAAATGAATCAACATTTTGGCAAACATCCATGCAACCACACCAGCCGGGACTACAACAAGCAAGCAACAAAAAACTTCCTCCCATTGCAAACATTCATGCACCACACAAGCATCATCTCTCCATGGATCGTACACACACACACCGTCCGCGCGACAAGCTTCACCTACATGTTCATGGCCAAGTACTCACCTAGTAGACACAATAATAGCGAGACGAGACCGCGCGATGAGAGAGTGTGGACAAATAGATCTACAAGTTGGTGGAGAGGAAATTAATAAACAAATAGAGATGTGAGAGAGAAAAGTAAGGAACTTTTAGATCTACAAGTTGGAGGGAAGCTTCCACTTACCAATCTATGGACTAAAGTAGGTTTAGTTACAAGAAACTAGAGAAACTATGGGCAAAATGGGGTGTGAGGGAGGAGGAAGACGAGTTGGGAGGAGGTAGAAAGGAAGAGATGTGAAATGGGTGGTGGTGGATAGATAAGGTGGGAGCTTTGTCACCTTTTTAACATGGATCTGGACGCCCTCATCTGTGGCGCATATGTAGGAAATGCGCCACAGATGCTCAAACTTCTGTGGCACATAAGTCCATATGCGCCACAGAAGTGGGTGAATTAGATTCCGTGTGGTGGGGCCTCCTCCATGTTCTGTGGCGCATGTGAGGATATGCGCCACATAAGTGAAACATATTTGTGGTGCATATCCTCGCATGCGCCACATATCGTGGGTGAATTAGATTCCGTGGTGGGGCCCTCCTCCATGTTCTTTAGCGCATAATACAATATGCGCCACAGAAGAGGCAACTTCTGTGCTGCATATCTCATTATGCGCCACAGAACTTGGATCGCCCCACCCGGCTGGCGGGTCCCACCAATCATCTGTGGTGCATATTGTACGAAATGTGCCATAGAACTTCTAAGTTTCTGGGGCGCATGCTTCCTAGTGCACCATTGACAAGTCTCTGCGGCGCATGGATTTACATATGCGCCACAGATTAACTTATCTACCTATAGGCTATTTCCTAGTAGTGTTTGGTCATATCTCGCAAACATGTATAGGGTCTTACTGTCGTTGTAAATCGCCCTAGAACCCCAAACGTGGGCAATAGCTCATGAAAACGGCCATAAAACGCGAATACAACGAGTTTTTGGTCATATCTCTCAAACTTGTATCGCGTCTTACTATCGTTGTAAATCGCCCTAGAACCCCAAAACCGTGAGCAATAGCTCATGAAAACGGCCATAAAACACGAAAACAACGAGTTTTTGGTCATATCTCTCAAACTTGTATTGGGTCTTCCGGTCATTGTAAATCGCCCTAGAACCCCAAAAGTGTGATCAATAGCTCATGAAAACGGCCATAGAGCACGAATACAATGAGTTTTTGGTCATATCTCTCAAACTTGTATCGGGTCTTACGGTCATTATAAATCGCCCTAGAACCCCAAAACTGTGGGCAATAGCTCATGAAAACGGCCATAAAACGCGAATACGGCGAGTTTTTGGTCATATCTCTCAAACTTGTATCAGGTCATACGGTCATTGTAAATCGCCCTAGCACCCCAAAACAGTGAGCAATAGCTCATGAAAACGGCCATAAAACACGAAAACGACGAGTTTTTGGTCATATCTCTCAAACTTGTATCGGGTCTTACTGTCGTTGTAAATCGCCCTGGAACCCCAAAACTGTGGGTAATAGGTCATGAAAACATCCATAAAGTGTGAATACGATGAGTTTTTGGTCATATGTCTCAAACATGTATCGGGTCTTACTGTCGTTGTAAATCTCACTAGAACCCCTATGGGCAATAGCTCATGAAAACGGCCATAAAACACGAATATGACAAGTTTTTGGTCATATCTCTCAAACATGTATCGGGTCTTACTGTCGTTGTAAATCGCCCTATAACCCCAACCATGTGCAATAGCTCATGAAAACATCCATAAAGCGCGAATACGACGAGTTTTTGGTCATATCTCTCAAACTAATATCGGGTCTTACGATCATTGTAAATCGCCCTAGAAACCCAAAACTGTAGGCAATAGCTCTTGAAAACGGCCACAGAGCACGAATATGACGAGTTTTTGGTCATATCTCTCAAACTTGTATCGGGTCTTACGGCCATTATAAATCTCCCTGGAACACCAAAACTGTGGGAAATAGCTCATGAAAACGGCAATAAAACGCAAATACGTTGATTTTTTGGTCATATCTCTCAAACTTGTATCGGGTATTTCGGTCATTGTAAATCGCCCTAGGACCCCAAAACCGTGAGCAATAGCTCATGAAAACGGCCATAAAACACGAAAACGACGAGTTTTTGGTCATATCTCTCAAACGTGTATCGGGTGTTACTTTCGCTGTAAATCGCCCTGGAAAACCAAAACTGTGGGTATTAGCTCATGAAAACGGCCATAAAACACGAATACGACGAGTTTTTGGTCATATATCTCAAACATGTATCGGGTCTTACGGTCATTGTAAATCGCCCTAGAACCCCAAAACTGTGGGCAATAGCTCATGAAAACGGTCATAAAACACGAAAACGACGAGTTTTTGGTCATATATCTCAAACATGTATCGGGTCTTAATGTCGTTTTAAATCGCCCTAGAACCCCAAAACCGTGAGCAATAGCTCATGAAAACGGCCATAAAACACGAATACAATGAGTTTTTGGTCATATCTCTCAAACTTGTATCAGGTCTTACGACCATTATAAATCGCCCTGTAACCCCAAAACTGTGCGCAATAGCTCATGAAAACGGCCATAAAACGCGAATACGGCGAGTTTTTGGTCATATCTCTCAAACTTGTATCAGGTCTTACGGTCATTGTAAATCGCCCTAAAACCCCAAAACCGTGAGCAATAGCTCATGAAAACGGCCATAAAACACGAAAACGACGATTTTTTGGTCATATCTCTCAAACTTGTATCAGGTCTTACTGTTGTTGTAAATCGCCCTGGAACCCAAAACTGTGGGTAATAGGTCATGAAAACGGCCATAAAGCGCGAATACGATGAGTTTTTGGTCATATGTCTCAAACATGTATCGGGTCTTACTGTCGTTGTAAATCTCACTAGAACCCTTCTGGGCAATAGCTCATGAAAACGGCCATAAAACACGAATACGACAAGTTTTTGGTCATATCTCTCAAACATGTATCGGGTCTTACTATCGTTGTAAATCGCCCTATAGCCCCAACCATGGGCAATAACTCATGAAAACATCCATAAAGCGCGAATACGACGAGTTTTTGGTCATATCTCTCAAACTTGTATCGGGTCTTACGATCACCGTAAATCGCCCTAGAAACCTAAAACTGTAGGCAATAGCTCTTGAAAATGGCCATAAAGCACGAATACGACGAGTTTTTGGTCATATCTCTCAAACTTCTATCGGGTCTCACGGTCATTATAAATCGCCCTGGAACGCCAAAACTGTGGGCAATAACTCTTGAAAACGGCCATAAAACGCAAATACGGTGAGTTTTTGGTCATATCTCTCAAACTTGTATCGGGTCTTCCGGTCATTGTAAATTGCCCTAGAACCCCAAAACCGTTAGCAATAGCTCATGAAAACGGCCATAAAACACGAAAACGACGAGTTTTTGGTCATATCTCTCAAACGTGTATCGGGTCTTACTTTCGTTGTAAATCGCCCTGGAACCCCAAAACTGTGGGTAATAGCTCATGAAAACGGCCATAAAACACGAATACGATGAGTTTTTGGTCATATTTCTCAAACATGTACCGGGTCTTACTATCGTTGTAAATCGCCCTAGAACCCCAACCGTGGGTAACCGCTCATGAAAACAGCCACCAAACGCGAATACAACAAGTTTTTGGTCATATCTCTCAAACATGTATCTGGTCTTACTGTCGTTGTAAATCGCCCTAGAACCCCAAAACCGTGAGCAATAGCTCATGAAAACGGCCATAAAACACGAAAACGACGAGTTTTTGGTCATATCTCTCAAACTTGTATTGGGTCTTCCGGTCATTGTAAATCGCCACAGAACCCCAAAACTGTAGGCAATAGCTCTTGAAAACGTCCATAAAGCGCGAATACGACGAGTTTTTGGTCATATCTCTCAAACTTGTATTGGGTATTACGGTCATTGTAAATCGCCCTGGAAGCCCAAAACTATGGGCAATAGCTCATGAAAACGGCCATAAAACACGAATACGGCGAATTTTTGGTCATATCTCTCAAACATGTATCGGGTCTTACGGTCATTGTAAATCGCCCTAGAACCCCAAAACCATGGGCAATAGCTCATGAAAACGGCCATAAAACGCGAATACTAAGAGTTTTTGGTCATATCTCTCAAACATATATCGGGTCTTACTGTCGTTGTAAATCGCCCTAGAACCCCAAAACCGTGAGTAATAGCTCATGGAAACGGCCATAAAACATGAAAACAACGAGTTTTTGGTCATATGTCTCAAACTTGTATCGGGTCTTACGGTCATTATAAATCGCCCTAGAACCCCAAAACTGTGGGTAATAGCTCATGAAAACAGCCATAAAACGAGAATACGGCGAGTGTTTGGTCATATCTCTCAAACTTGTATCGGGTCTTACGGTCATTATAAATCGCCCTATAACGCCAAAACCGTGAGCAACAGCTCATGAAAATAGCCATAAAACACGAAAACAACGAGTTTTTGGTCATATCTCTCAAACTTGTAACCGGTCTTACTGTCGTTGTAAATCGCCCTGGAACCCCAAAATTGTGGGCAATAGCTCATGAAAACGGCCATAAAACACGAATATGACGAGTTCTTGGTCATATCTCTCCAACTTGTATCGGGACTTACGATTAATGTAAATCGCCCTGGAAACCCAAAACTGTAGGCAATAGCTCTTGAAAATGGCCATAAAGCGCGAATACGATGAATTTTTGGTCATACCTCTCAAACTTGTATCAGGTCTTACGGTCATTATAAATCGCCCTGCAAACCCAAAACTATGGACAATAGCTCATGAAAACGGCCATAAAACGCAAATACGGTGTTTTTGGTCATATCTCTCAAACATGTATCGGGTCTTACTGTCGTTGTAAATCGCCATAGAACCCCAACCGTGGGCAATAGCTCAAGAAAACGGCCATAAAACACGAATACAACAAGTTTTTGGTCATATCTCTCAAACTTGTATTGGGTCTTACAATCGTTGTAAATCGCCCTAGAACCCCAAAATCGTGAGCAATAGCTCATGAAAACGGCCATAAAGCGCGAATACGACGAGTTTTTGGTCATATCTCTCAAACTTGTATTGGGTATTACGGTCATTGCAAATCGCCCTGGAACCCCAAAACCGTGGGCAATAGCTCATGAAAGCAGCCATAAAACATGAATACGACGAGTTTTTGGTCATATCTCTCAAACTTGTATCGGTTCTTATGGTCATTGTAAATCGCCCTAGAACCCCAAAAATGTGGGCAATAGCTCCTGAAAATGGCCATAAAACAAGAAAACGACAAGCTTTTGGTCAGATCTCTCAAACATGTATCGGGTCTTACTATCATTCTAAATCGCCCTAGAACCCCAAAAATGTGAGCAATAGCTCATGAAAACGGCCATAAAACACGAAAACGACGAGTTTTTGGTTATATCTCTCAAACATGTATCTCGTCTTACTATTGTTGTAAATCGCCCTAGAACCACAAAATTGTGGGCAATAGCTCATGAAAATAGCCATAAAACACGAAAACGACAAGTTTTTGGTCATATCTCTCAAACATGTATCGGGTCTTACTGTCATTCTAAATCGCCCTAGAACCCCAAAAATGTGAGCAATAGCTAATGAAAACGGCCATAAAACACGAAAACGATGAGTTTTTGATCATATCTCTCGAACTTTTATCGGGCCTTACTGTCGTTGCAAATCGCCCTAGAACCCCAAAACC
This sequence comes from Avena insularis, assembly GCA_023614405.1. NCBI lineage: Eukaryota > Viridiplantae > Streptophyta > Magnoliopsida > Poales > Poaceae > Avena > Avena insularis. The sequence goes on from CM042694.1 coordinate 111,001,425, forward strand.
ATGGGCAATAGCTCATGAAAACGGCCATAAAACACGAATACAACGAGTTTTTAGTCATATCTCTCATACTTGTATTAGGTCTTATGGTCATTATAAATCTCCCTAGAACCCCAAAACTGCGGGCAATAGCTCATGAAAATGGCCATAAAACACAAAAACGACGAGTTTTTGGTCATATCTCTCAAACTTGTATCGGGTATTACGGTCATTGTAAATCACCCGGGAACCCCAAAACTGTGGGCAATAGCTCATGAAAACGGCCATAAAACACGTACAACGAAGTTTTGGTCATATCTCTCAAACATGTATCGGGTCTTACGGTCGTTGTAAATCTCCCTAGAACCCCAAAACTGGGGGCAATAGCTCATGAAAACAGCCATAAAACGCGAATACGACGAGTTTTTGGTCATGTCTCTCAAACTTGTGTCGGGTCTTACGGTCATTGTAAATCGCCCTAGAACCCCAAAACCATGAGCAATAGCTCATGAAAATGGCCATAACACACGAAAACGACGAGTTTTTGGTCATATCTCTCAAACATGTATCTAGTTATACTGTCGTTGTAAATCGCCCTATAACCCCAATATTGTGGGCAATAGCTCATGAAAACGGCCGTAAAATACGAATACGATGAGTTTTTGGTCATATCTCTCAAACATGTATCAGGTCTTACTATCGTTGTAAATCGCCCTAGAACCCCAACCGTGGGCAATAGCTCATGAAAGCAGCCATAAAACGCAAATACAACGAGTTTTAGGTCATATCTCTCAAACTTGTATCGGGTCTTACTGTCATTGTAAATCGCCCTAGAACCCCAAAACCGTGAGCAATAGCTCATGAAAACGGCCATAAAACACGAAAACAACAAGTTTTTGGTCATATCTCTCAAACTTGTGTCGGGTCTTATGGTCATTGTAAATCGCCCTAGAACCCCAAAACTCTGGGCAATAGCTCATGAAAACGGCCACAAAACACGAAAACGACAAGTTTTTGGTCATATCTCTCAAACATGTATCGGGTCTTACTGTCATTGTAAATCGCCCAAGAACCCCAAAATTGTGGGCAATAGCTCATGAAAACGGCCATAAAACACGAAAACGATGAGGTTTTGGTCATATCTGTCAAACACGTATCGGGTCTTACTATCGTTGTAAATCGCCATAGAACCCCAAAATTGTGGACAATAGCTCATGAAAACGGCCATAAAACACGAATAACACGAGTTTTTGGTCATATCTCTCAAACATGTATCGGGTCTTACTATCGTTGTGAATCACCCTAGAACCCCAACCGTGGCCATAAAACGCAAATACAACGAGTTTTTTGTCATATCTCTCAAACTTGTATCGGGTCTTACTGTCGTTGTAAATCGCCCTAGAACCCCAAAACCGTGAGCAATAGCTCATGAAAACGGCCATAAAACACGAAAACGACGAGTTTTTGGTCATATCTCTCAAACTTGTATTGGGTCTTCCGGTCATTGTAAATCGCCCTAGAACCCCAAAACTGTGAGCAATAGCTCATGAAAACGGCCATAAAGCACGAATACAACGAGTTTTTGGGCATATCTCTCAAACTTGTATCAGGTCTTAAGGTCATTATAAATCGCCCTAGAACCCCAAAACTGGGGGCAATAGCTCATGAAAACGGCCATAAAACACGAATACGGCGAGTTTTTGGTCATGTCTCTCAAACATGTGTCGGGTCTTACGGTCATTGTAAATCGCCCTAGAACCCCAAAACCATGAGCAATAGCTCATGAAAATGGCCATAAAACACGAAAATGACGAGTTTTTGGTCATATCTCTCAAACATGTATCAGGTCTTACTATCGCTAAATCGCCTAGAACCCCAACAATGGGCAAGAGCTCATGAAAACGGCCATAAAACACAAATACAACGAGTTTTAGGTCAAATCTCTCAAACTTGTATCGGGTCTTACTATCATTGTAAATCGTGCTAGAACCCCAAAACCGTGACCAATAGCTCATGAAAACGGCCATAAAACACTAAAACAACGAGTTTTTGGTCATATCTCTCAAACTTGTATTGGGTCTTCCGGTCATTGTAAATCGCCCTAGAACCCCAAAACTGTGAGCAATAGCTCATGAAAACGGCCATAAAGCACGAATACAATGAGTTTTTGGGCATATCTCTCAAACTTGTATTAGGTCTTATGGTCATTATAAATCTCCCTAGAACCCCAAAACTGCGGGCAATAGCTCATGAAAATGGCCATAAAACACAAAAACGACGAGTTTTTGGTCATATCTCTCAAACTTGTATCGGGTATTACGGTCATTGTAAATCACCCGGGAACCCCAAAACTGTGGGCAATAGCTCATGAAAACGGCCATAAAACACGAATACAACGAGTTTTTGGTCATATCTCTCAAACATGTATCGGGTCTTACGGTCGTTGTAAATCTCCCTAGAACCCCAAAACTGGGGGCAATAGCTCATGAAAACAGCCATAAAACGCGAATACGACGAGTTTTTGGTCATGTCTCTCAAACTTGTGTCGGGTCTTACGGTCATTGTAAATCGCCCTAGAACCCCAAAACCATGAGCAATAGCTCATGAAAATGGCCATAACACACGAAAACGACGAGTTTTTGGTCATATCTCTCAAACATGTATCTAGTTATACTGTCGTTGTAAATCGCCCTATAACCCCAATATTGTGGGCAATAGCTCATGAAAACGGCCGTAAAATACGAATACGATGAGTTTTTGGTCATATCTCTCAAACATGTATCAGGTCTTACTATCGTTGTAAATCGCCCTAGAACCCCAACCGTGGGCAATAGCTCATGAAAGCAGCCATAAAACGCAAATACAACGAGTTTTAGGTCATATCTCTCAAACTTGTATCGGGTCTTACTGTCATTGTAAATCGCCCTAGAACCCCAAAACCGTGAACAATAGCTCATGAAAACGGCCATAAAACACGAAAACAACAAGTTTTTGGTCATATCTCTCAAACTTGTGTCGGGTCTTATGGTCATTGTAAATCGCCCTAGAACCCCAAAACTCTGGGCAATAGCTCATGAAAACGGCCACAAAACACGAAAACGACAAGTTTTTGGTAATATCTCTCAAACATCTATCGGGTCTTACTGTCATTGTAAATCGCCCAAGAACCCCAAAATTGTGGGCAATAGCTAATGAAAACGGCCATAAAACACGAAAACGATGAGGTTTTGGTCATATGTGTCAAACACGTATCGGGTCTTACTATCGTTGTAAATCGCCCTAGAACACCAAAATTGTGGACAATAGCTCATGAAAACGGCCATAAAACACGAATACGACGAGTTTTTGGTCATATCTCTCAAACATGTATCGGGTCTTACTGTCGTTGTAAATCACCCTAGAACCCCAACCGTGGCCATAAAACGCAAATACAACGAGTTTTTGGTCATATCTCTCAAACTTGTATCGGGTCTTACTATCGTTGTAAATCGCCCTAGAACCCCAAAACCGTGAGCAATAGCTCATGAAAACGGCCATAAAACACGAAAACGACGAGTTTTTGGTCATATCTCTCAAACTTGTATCAGGTCTTACTGTCGTTGTAAATCGCCCTAGAACCCCAACCGTGGGCAATAGCTCATGAAAACGGCCATAAAACGCAAATACAACGAGTTTTTGTCATATCTCTCAAACTTGTATCGGGTCTTACTGTCGTTGTAAATTGCCCTAGAACCCCAAAACCGTGAGCAATAGCTCATGAAAACGGCCATAAAACACGAAAACGACGAGTTTTTGGGCATATCTCTCAAACTTGTATCAGGTCTTACGGTCATTATAAATCTCCCTAGAACCCCAAAACTGGGGGCAATAGCTCATGAAAACGGCCATAAAACGCGAATACGGCGAGTTTTTGGTCATGTCTCTCAAACTTGTTTCGGGTCTTACGGTCATTGTAAATCGCCCTAGAACCCCAAAACCATGAGCAATAGCTCATGAAAATGGCCATAAAACACGAAAACGACGAGTTTTTGGTCATATCTCTCAAACATGTATCTGGTCATACTGTCGTTGTAAATCGCCCTAGAACCCCAAAACTGTGGGCAATAGCTCATGAAAACGGCCATAAAACACGAATACAACGAGTTTTTGGTCAGATCTCTCAAACATGTATCGGGTCTTACGGTCGTTGTAAATCGCCCTAGAACCCCAAAACTCTGGGCAATAGCTCATGAAAACGGCCACAAAACACGAAACGACGAGTTTTTGGTCATATCTCTCAAACTTGTATCGGGTATTACGGTCATTGTAAATCACCCGGGAACCCCAAAACTGTGGGCAATAGCTCATGAAAACGGCCATAAAACACGAATACAACGAGTTTTTGGTCATATCTCTCAAACATGTATCAGGTCTTACTATCGTTGTAAATCGCCCTAGAACCCCAAAATTGTGGGCAATAGCTCATGAAAACGGCCGAAAAACACGAATACGATGAGTTTTTGGTCATATCTCTCAATCATGTATCGGGTCTTACTATCGTTGTAAATCGCCCTAGAACCCCAAAATTGTGGGCAATAGCTCATAAAAACGGCCATAAAACACGAAAACAACGAGTTTTTGGTCATGTCTCTCAAACATGTACCGGGTCTTACTATCATTGTAAATCGCCCTAGAACCCCAAAATTGTGGGCAATAGCTCATGAAAACAGCCGTAAAACACGAATACGATGAGTTTTTGGTCATATCTCTCAAACATGTATCAGGTCTTACTGTCGTTGCAAATCGCCCTAGAACCGCAACCGTCGGCAATAGCTCATGAAAACGGCCATAAAACGCAAATACAACGAGTTTTTGTCATATCTCTCAAACTTGTATCGGGTCTTACTGTCGTTGTAAATTGCCCTAGAACCCCAAAACCGTGAGCAATAACTCATGAAAACGGCCATAAAACACGAAAACGACGAGTTTTTGGTCATATCTCTCAAACTTGTATTGGGTCTTCCGGTCATTGTAAATCGCCCTAGAACCCCAAAACTGTGAGCAATAGCTCATGAAAACGGCCATAAAGCACGAATACAACGAGTTTTGGGCATATCTCTCAAACTTGTATCAGGTCTTACGGTCATTGTAAATCGCCCTAGAACCCCAAAACCATGAGCAATAGCTCATGAAAATGGCCATAAAACACGAAAACGACGAGTTTTTGGTCATATCTCTCAAACATGTATCTGGTCATACTGTCGTTGTAAATCGCCCTATAACCCCAATATTGTGGGCAATAGCTCATGAAAACGGCCGTAAAATACGAATACGATGAGTTTTTGGTCATATCTCTCAAACATGTATCAGGTCTTACTATCGTTGTAAATCGCCCTAGAACCCCAACCGTGGGCAATAGCTCATGAAAACAGCCATAAAACGCAAATACAACGAGTTTTAGGTCATATCTCTCAAACTTGTATCGGGTCTTACTATCATTGTAAATCGCCCTAGAACCCCAAAACCGTGAGCAATAGCTCATGAAAACGGCCATAAAACACGAAAACGGAGACTTTTTGGTTATATCTCTCAAACTTGTATTGGGTCTTCCGGTCATTGTAAATCGCCCTAGAACCCCAAAACTGTGAGCAATAGCTCATGAAAACGGCCATAAAGCATGAATACAACGAGTTTCTACGCATATCTCTCAAACTTGTATCAGGTCTTAAGGTCATTATAAATCTCCCTAGAACCCCAAAACTGGGGGCAATAGCTCATGAAAACGGCCATAAAACACGAATACGACGAGTTTTTGGTAATGTCTGTCAAACTTGTGTCGGGTCTTACGGTCATTGTAAATCGCCCTAGAACCCCAAAACCATGAGCAATAGCTCATGAAAATGGCCATAAAACATGAAAATGACGAGTTTTTGGTCATATCTCTCAAACATGTATCAGGTCTTACTATCGTTGTAAATCGCCCTAGAACCCCAACCATGGGCGAGAGCTCATGAAAACGGCAATAAAACGCAAATACAACGAGTTTTAGGTCATATCTCTCAAACTTGTATCGGGTCTTACTGTCATTGTAAATCGCGCTAGAACCCCAAAACCGTGAGCAATAGCTCATGAAAACAGCCATAAAACACGAAAACAACGAGTTTTTGGTCATATCTCTCAAACTTGTATTGGGTCTTCCGGTCATTGTAAATCGCCCTAGAACCCCAAAACTGTGAGCAATAGCTCATGAAAACGGCCATAAAGCACGAATACAACGAGTTTTTTGGCATATCTCTCAAACTTGTATCAGGTCTTACGGTCATTATAAATCGCCCTAGAACCCCAAAACTGGGGGCAATAGCTCATGAAAACGGCCATAAAACGCGAATACGGCGAGTTTTTGGTCATGTCTCTCAAACTTGTGTCGGGTCTTACGGTCATTGTAAATCACCCGGGAACCCCAAAACTGTGGGCAATAGCTCATGAAACGCTATAAACACGAATACAACGAGTTTTTGGTCAGATCTCTCAAACATGTATCGGGTCTTACGGTCGTTGTAAATCGCCCTAGAACCCCAAAACTCTGGGCAATAGCTCATGAAAACGGCCACAAAACACGAAAACGACGAGTTTTTGGACATATCTCTCAATCATGTATCGGGTTTTACTATCGTTGTAAATCGCCCTAGAACTCGAAATTGTGGGCAATAGCTCATGAAAACGGCCATAAAACACGAAAACAACGAGTTTTTGGTCAGGTCTCTCAAACTTGTACCGGGTCTTACTCTCTTTTTAAATCGCCCTAGAACCCCAAAATTGTGGGCAATAGCTCATGAAAACGGCCAGAAACACGAATACGATGAGTTTTTGGTCGATCTCTCAAACATGTATCAGTTCATCAAGCTGTAAATCGCCTAGAACCCCAACCACTGGGCAATAGCTCATGAAAACGGCCATAAAACGCAAATACAACGAGTTTTTGTCATATCTCTCAAACTTGTATCGGTCTTACTGTCATGCTGTAAATTGCCCTAGAACCCCAAAACCGTGAGTAATAGCTCATGAAAACGCCATAAACACGAATACGACGAAGTTTTTGGTCATATCTCTCAAACTTGTATTGGGTCTTCCGTCATGTAAATCGCCCTAGAACTCCCAAAACTGTGAGCAATAGCTCATGAAACGCCATAAAGCACTAATACAACGAAGTTTGGGCATATCTCTCAAACTTGTATCAGTCTTACTAGCCATTATAAATCTCCTCAGAACCCCAAAACTGGGGGCAATAGCTCATGAAAACGGCCATAAAACGCGAATACGGCGAGTTTTTGGTCATATCTCTCAAACTTGTTCCGGGTCTTACGATCATTGTAAATCGCCCTAGAACCCCAAAAACCATGAGCAATAGTCATGAAAATGGCCATAAACACGAAACGACGGAAGTTTTTGGTCATATCTCTCAAACATGTATCCGTTATACTATCGCTAAATCGCCTTATAACCCCAATATTGTGGGCAATAGCTCATGAAAATGGTCAAATACTAATATGATGAGTTTTTGGTCATATCTCTCAAACATGTATCAGGTCTTACTATCGTAAATCGCCTAGAACCCCAACCGTAAGTAATAGCTCATGAAAACAGCCATAAACGCAAATACAACGAAGTTTTAGGTCATATCTCTCAAACTTGTATCGGTCTTACCATTGTAAATCGCCTAGAACCCCATAACCGTGAGCAATAGCTAATGAAAACGGCCATAAAACACGAAAACGGAGACTTTTTGGTTATATCTCTCAAACTTGTATTGGGTCTTCCCATTGTAAATCGCCTTAGAACCCTAAAACTGTGAGCAATAGCTCATGAAAACGGCCATAAAGCACGAATACAACGAAGTTTTTGGGCATATCTCTCAAACTTGTATCGTGTCTTAAGGTCATTATAATCGCTTCTAGAACCCCAAAACTGGGGCAATAGCTCATGAAAACGGCCATAAAACATAATACACGGGCGTAGTTTTTGGTCATGTCTTCAAACTTGTGTCGGGTCTTACGGCCATTGTAAATCGCCTCTAGAACCCCAAAACCATGAGCAATAGCTCATGAAAATGGCCATAAAACACGAAATGACGAAGTTTTTGGTCATATCTCTCAAACATGTATCAGTCTTACTATCGCTAAATCGCCTCTAGAACCCCAACCATGGGCAAGAGCTCATGAAACGGCCATAAACGAAATACAACGAAGTTTTAGGTCATATCTCTCAAACTTGTATCGGTCTTACTATCATTGTAAATCGCTAGAACCCCAAAACCGTGAGCAATAGCTCATGAAAGCACCATAAAGCACTAAAACAACGAAGTTTTTGGTCATATCTTCAACTTGTATTGGGTCTTCCGTCATTGTAAATCGCCTAGAACTCCAAAATTGTGAGCAATAGCTCATGAAAACGCCATAAAACACGAAAACAACGAAGTTTTTTGGTCATATCTTCAAACTTGTATTGGGTCTTCCGGCCATTGTAAATCGCCTAGAACCCCAAACTCAGGAGCAATAGCTCATGAAAATGACCATAAAGCACCTAATACAATGAGTTTTTGGGCATATCTCTCAAACTTGTATCAGGTCTTACGGTCATTATAAATCGCCCTAGAACCCCAAAACTGCGGGCAATAGCTCATGAAAACGGCCATACAACGCGAATACGTCGAGTTTTTTGTCAGATGTATAAAAGTTGTGTCTGGTCTTACGGTCATTGTAAATCGCTCTAGAACCCCAAAACTCGGGCAATAGCTCATGAAAATGGCCCAAAACACGAAAACGACAAGTTTTGGTCATATCTCTCAAACATGTATTGGTCTTACTATCGTTGTAAATCGCCTCGAACCCCAAAATTGTGGGCAATAGCTCATGAAAACAGCCATAAACACGAATAAGACGAGTTTTTGGTCATATCTCCCAAACTTGTATCGGGTCTTACTGTCTTTGTAAATCGCCCTAGAACCCCAACCGTGTGCAATAGCTCATGAAAACGGTCATAAAACGCAAATACAACGAGTTTTTGGTCATATCTCTCAAACTTGTATCCGGTCTTACTGTCGTTGTAAATCGCCCTAGAACCCCAAAACCATGAGCAATAGCTCATGAAAACGGCCATAAAGCACAAATACAACGAGTTTTGGGCCATATATCTCAAACTTGTATTAGGTGTTACGGTCATTATAAATCGCTTCGAACCCCAAAATCGGGGCAATAGCTTATGAAAACGCCATAAACGCGAATACGGCGAAGCTTTTGGTCATATCTCCTAAACTTAGATCGGTCTTACTTGGCCATTGTAAATCGCCCTAAAACCCCAAAACCTTGAGAATTTTCTCATTAAAACTCCCATAAAACACGAAAACGACGAGTTTTTGGTCATATGTCTCAAACATGTATAGGGTAGTACTATCATTGTAACTCTCCCTAGAACCCCTGTTGGTAATATCTCATGAAAACGGCCATAAAACACGAATACGACAAGTTTTTGGTCATATCTCTAAAACATGTATCGGGTCTTACTGTCATTGTAAATCGCCCTATAACCCCAACCATGGAAATAATTTCATGAAAAAGGCCATAAAGCGCAATACTACGGTATTTGGTCATATCTATCAAACTTGTATCGGGTCTTACGGTCATTGTAAATCGCCCTGGAACCCCAAAACTATAGGCAATAGCTCTTGAAAATGATCATAAAGCGCGAATACGATGAGTTTTTTATCATATCTCTCAAACTTGTATCGGTATTACGGCCATTGTAAATCGCCTCGAACCCCAAAACTATGGGCAATAGCTCGAAAATAGCCATAAAACATGAATACGATGTTAGTTTTTGGTCATATCTCTCAAACATGTATCGGGTCTTACGGCCGTTGTAAATCGCCTACAACCCCAAAACTCGACAATAGCTCATGAAAACGGCCACAAACACGAAAACGACAAGTTTTTGGTAATATCTTTCAATCATGTATCGGGTCTTACTGTCGTTGTAAATCGCCCTAGAACCCCTAAATTTTGGGCAATATCTCATGAAAACGGCCATAAAACACGAAAACGACGAGTTTTTGGTCATATCTCTCAAACATGTACCGGTCTTATCATTGCTAAATCGCCTAGAACCCCAAAATTGTGGACAATAGCTCATGAAAACGCCATAAAATGCTAATACAACGAAGTTTTTGGTCATATCTCTCAAACTTATATCGGGTCTTACTATCGCTGTAAATCGCCTAGAACCTCAAAACCATGAGCAATAGCTCATGAAAACGGCCATAAAACACGAAAACGATTTACTTTTTGGTCATATCTCTCAAACTTGTATTGGGTCTTCCGGTCATTGTAAATCGTCCTAGAACCCCAAAACTGTGAGCAATAGCTCATGAAACGGCCATAAAACCGAATACAACGAAGTCTTTGGTCATATCTCTCAAACTTGTATCGGTCTTACTGTTGCTAAATCGCCTAGAACTCCAAAACCATGAGCAATAGCTCATGAAAACGGCCATAAAACACTTAAAACGCACTTTTTTGGTCATATCTCTCAAACTTGTATTGGGTCTTCCGGTCATTGTCAATTTTCGTAGAACGCAAAACTATGAGCAAAAGCTCATGAAAATGGCCATAAAACGCGAATACAACGAGTTTTTGATCATATCTCTCAAACTTTTATCGGGTCTTACTACGGCCGCTAAATCGCCTCGAACCCCAAAACCGTAAGCAATAGCTCATGAAAACGCCATAAAACACGAAAACAACGAAGTTTTTGGTCATATCTCTCAAACTTGTATCGAAGTCTTGCCATTATAAATTGCCCGAACCCCAAAACTGTGGGTAATAGCTCATGCAATGGCCATAAAGCGAATACATTTGAAGTTTTTCGTCATATCTCTCAAACATGTACCGGGTGTTACTGTCGTTGTAAACCTCCCAAGAACCCCTATGGGCAATAGCTCCTGAAAACGACTATAAAACATGAATACGACGAGTTTTTTGTCTATCTATCAAACATGTATCGGATTCATCACGTTGTAAATCGCCTATAACCCCAAAACTACGGCAATAGCCTATGAAAACTGCCATAAAACACGGAACGACGAAGTTTTTGGTCATATTCTTAAACATGTATCGGTCTTATCGTTGTAAATCGACCTATAACCCCAAAATTGTGGGCAATAGTTTCATGAAAACGGCCAGAAACATGAATACGATGAGTTTTTGGTCATATCTCTCAAACATGTATCGTGTCTTCAATTGTAAATCACCCTAGAACCCCAACCGTGGGAAATAGCTCATGAAGACAGCCATAAAACACAAATACAACGAGTTTTAGGTCATATCTCTCAAACTTGTATCGGGTCTTACTGTCATTGTAAATCGCCCTAGAACCCCAAAACCGTGAGCAATAGCTCATGAAAACGGCCACAAAACACGAAAACAACGAGTTTTTGGTCATATCTCTCAGACTTGTATTGGGTCTTCTGCCGTTGTAAATCGCCTAGAACCCCAAAAACCGTGACAAATAGCTCATGAAAACGGCAAAACACGAAAACAACGAGTTTTTGGTCATATCTCTCAAACTTGTATTGGGTCTTCCGGTCATTGTAAATCGCCATAGAACCCCAAAACTGTGAGCAATAGCTCATGAAAACGGCCATAAAACACGAAAACAATGAGTTTTTGGTCATATCTCTCAAACTTGTATTGGGTCTTCCGGTCATTGTAAATCGCCCTAGAACCCCAAAACTGTGAGCAATAGATCATTAAAACGACCATAAAGCACGAATACAATGAGTTTTTGGGCATATCTCTCAAACTTGTATCAGGTCTTACGGTCATTATAAATCGCCCTAGAACCCCAAAACTGCGGGCAATAGCTCATGAAAACGGCCATAAAACGCGAATACGGCGAGTTTTTTGTCATATCTCTCAAACTTGTGTCGGTCTTACTCATTGTAAATCGCTTCTAGAACCCCAAAACTCGGGCAATAGCTCATGAAAATGGCCCAAAACACTAAAACGACAAGTTTTTGGTCATATCTCTCAAACATGTATTGGGTCTTACTATCGCTAAATCGCCTAGAACCCCAAAATTGTAGGCAATAGCTCATGAAAACAGCCATAAACACGAATAAGACGAGTTTTTGGTCATATCGCTCAAACATGTATCGGGTCTTACTGTCTTTGTAAATCGCCCTAGAACCCCACCCGTGGGCAATAGCTCATGACGACGGCCATAAAACACAAATACAACGAAGTTTTAGGTCATATCTTCAAACTTGTATCGGTCTTACCGCTATTGTAAATCGCCTAGAACCCCAAAACCGTGAGCAATAGCTCATGAAACGGCCATAAAACACGAATACGAAGTTTTTGGTCATATCTCTCAAACTTGTATTGGGTCTTCCTGGCTGTAAATCGCCTAGAACCCCAAAACTGTGAGCAATAGCTCATGAAAACGGCCATAAAGCACGAATACAACGAGTTTTGGGCATATCTCTCAAACTTGTATCAGGTCTTACGGTCATTATAAATCTCCTTAGAACCCCAAAACTGGGGGCAATAGCTCATGAAAACGGCCATAAAACGCGAATACGGCGAGTTTTTGGTCATGTCTCTCAAACTTGTTCCGGGTCTTACGATCATTGTAAATCGCCCTAGAACCCCAAAACCATGAGCAATAGCTCATGAAAATGGCCATAAAACACGAAAACGACGAGTTTTTGGTCATATCTCTCAAACATGTATCTGGTTATACTATCGTTGTAAATCGCCCTATAACCCCAATATTGTGGGCAATAGCTCATGAAAATGGCCGTAAAATACGAATATGATGAGTTTTTGGTCATATCTCTCAAACATGTATCAGGTCTTACTATCGTTGTAAATCGCCCTAGAACCCCAACCGTGGGCAATAGCTCATGAAAACAGCCATAAAACGCAAATACAACGAGTTTTAGGTCATATCTCTCAAACTTGTATCGGGTCTTCACATTGTAAATCGCCTAGAACTCCCATAACCGCGAGCAATAGCTCATGAAACGGCCATAAAACACGAAAACAAAGACTTTTTGGTTATATCTTCAAACTTGTATTGGTCTTCCGCCATTGTAAATCGCCTAGAACCCCAAAACCGTGAGCAATAGCTCATGAAAACGGCCATAAAGCACCTAATACAACGAAGCTTTTGGGCATATCTCTCAAACTTATATCAGGTCTTAAGGTCATTATAAATCGCCCTAGAACCCCAAAACTGGGGGCAATAGCTCATGAAAACGGCCATAAAACACGAATACGGCGAGTTTTTGGTCATGTCTCTCAAACTTGTGTCGGGTCTTACGGTCATTGTAAATCGCCCTAGAACCCCAAAACCATGAGCAATAGCTCATGAAAATGGCCATCAAACACGAAAAAAACGAGTTTTTGGTCATATCTCTCAAACATGTATCAGTCTTACTATCAGTAAATCGCCTAGAACCCCAACCATGGGCAAGAGCTCATGAAAACGGCCATAAACGCAAATACAACGAAGTTTTAGGTCATATCTCTCAAACTTGTATCGGGTCTTACTATCATTGTAAATCGCGCTTAGAACTCCCAAAACCGTGAGCAATAGCTCATGAAAAACAGCCATAAAGCACCAAAACAACGAAGCTTGGTCATATCTCTCAAACTTGTATTGGGTCTTCCGGTCATTGTAAATCGCCCTAGAACCCCAAAATTGTGAGCAATAGCTCATGAAAATGGCCATAAAACACGAAAACAACGAGTTTTTGGTCATATCTCTCAAACTTGTATTGGGTCTTCCGGTCATTGTAAATCGCCCTAGAACCCCAAAACTGTGAGCAATAGCTCATGAAAATGACCATAAAGCACGAATACAATGAGTTTTTGGGCATATCTCTCAAACTTGTATCAGGTCTTACGGTCATTATAAATCGCCCTAGAACCCCAAAACTGCGGGCAATAGCTCATGAAAACGGCCATAAAACGCGAATACGGCGAGTTTTTTGCCATATCTCTCAAACTTGTGTCGGGTCTTACTCATTGTAAATCGCCTAGAACCCCAAAACTCGGCAATAGCTCATGAAAACGGCTATAAAACACGAAAACGACAAGTTTTTGGTCATATCTCTCAAACTTGTATCGGGTCTTACTGTCGTTGTAAATCGGCCTAGAACCCCAAAATTGTGGGCAATAGCTCATGAAGACGGCCATAAAGCGCGAATAAGACGAAGCTTTTGGTCATATCGCTTCAAACATGTATCGGTCTCACCGTTTTGTAAATCGCCCTAGAACCCTAACCGTAAGCAATAGATCATGAAACGGTCATAAACGCAAATACAACGAAGTTTTGGTCATATCTCTCAAACTTGTATCCGTCTTACTGCGTTGTAAATCGCCTTAGAATTCCAAAACCATGAGCAATAGCTCATGAAAACGGCCATAAAGCACAAATACAACGAAGTTTTGGGCCATATATCTCAAACTTGTATTAGGTGTTACTACTATTATAACGCTCGAACCCCAAAACTGGGGCAATAGCTTATGAAAACGGCCATAAAACGCGACGGCGAAGTTTTGGTCATATCTCCAAACTTGTATCGGGTCTTACGGCCATTGTAAATCGCCTACAACCCCAAAACCTTGGGCAATAGCTCATGAAAACGGCTATAAAACACGAAAACGATTTAGTTTTGGTCATATGTCTCAAACATGTATCGGGTCTTACTGTCATTGTAAATCTCCCTAGAACCCCTGTTGGTAATAGCTCATGAAAACGGCCATAAAACACGAATACGACAAGTTTTTGGTCATATCTCTCAAACATGTATCGGGTCTTACTGTCCTTGTAAATCGTCCTATAACCCCAACCATGGGAACTACCTCATGAAAAAGGCCATAAAGCGCGACTACTCCGAGTATTTGGTCATATCTATCAAACTTGTATCGGGTCTTACGGTCATTGTAAATCGCCCTGGAACCCCAAAACTATAGGCAATAGCTCTTGAAAATGATCATAAAGCGCGAATACGATGAGTTTTTTATCATATCTCTCAAACTTGTATCGGGTATTACGGTCATTGTAAATCGCCCTGGAACCCCAAAACTATGGGCAATAGCTCGTGAAAATAGCCATAAAACATGAATACGACGAGTTTTTGGTCATATCTCTCAAACATGTATCGGGTCTTACGGTCGTTGTAAATCGCCCTACAACCCTAAAACTCGACAATAGCTCATGAAAACGCCACAAAACACGAAAACGACAAGTTTTTGGTCATATCTTTCAATCATGTATCGGGTCTTACTGCTGTAAATCGCCTAGAACCTCAAATTTTGGGCAATAGATCATCAAA
Organism: Avena insularis; assembly: GCA_023614405.1. Taxonomy (NCBI): domain Eukaryota; kingdom Viridiplantae; phylum Streptophyta; class Magnoliopsida; order Poales; family Poaceae; genus Avena; species Avena insularis. The sequence continues at coordinate 111,016,777 of CM042694.1, forward strand.
ACGGCCATAAAACACGAAAACGACGAGTTTTTGGTCATATCTCTCAAACATGTACCGGGTCTTACTGTCGTTGTAAATCGCCCTAGAACCCCAAAATTGTGGACAATAGCTCATGAAAACGGCCATAAAATGCGAATACGACGAGTTTTTGGTCATATCTCTCAAACTTATATCGGGTCTTACTATCGTTGTAAATCGCCTAGAATCCTCAAAACCATGAGCAATAGCTCATGAAAACGGCCATAAAACACAAACGATTTAATTTTGGTCATATCTCTCAAACTTGTATTGGGTCTTCCGGTCATTGTAAATCGTCCTAGAACCCCAAAACTGTGAGCAATAGCTCATGAAAACGGCCATAAAACCGGAATACAACGAGTCTTTGGTCATATCTCTCAAACTTGTATCGTGTATTAATTTCGTTGTTAATCGCCATAGAACCCCAAAACCATGAGCAATAGCTCATGAAAACGGCCATAAAACACGAAAACGACGACTTTTTGGTCATATCTCTCAAACTTGTATTGGGTCTTCCGGTCATTGTCAATTTTCGTAGAACGCAAAACTATGAGCAAAAGCTCATGAAAATGGCCATAAAACGCGAATACAACGAGTTTTTGATCATATCTCTCAAACTTTTATCGGGTCTTACGGTCGTTGTAAATCGCCCTGGAACCCCAAAACCGTGGGCAATAGCTCATGAAAACGGCCATAAAACACGAAAACAACGAGTTTTTTGGTCATATCTCTCAAACTTGTATCGAGTCTTGCTGTCATTATAAATTGCCCTGGAACCCCAAAACTGTGGGTAATAGCTCATGCAAATGGCCATAAAGCACGAATACGACGAGTTTTTCGTCATATCTCTGAAACATGTACCGGGTGTTACTGTCGTTGTAAACCTCCCAAGAACCCCTATGGGCAATAGCTCCTGAAAATGACCATAAAACATGAATACGACGAGTTTTTTGTCTATCTATCAAACATGTATCGGATCTTACTGTCGTTGTAAATCGCCCTATAACACCAAAACTACGGGCAATAGCCCATGAAAACTGCCATAAAACACGGAAACGACGAGTTTTTGGTCATATCTCTTAAACATGTATCTGGTCTTACTGTCGTTGTAAATCGACCTATAACCCCAAAATTGTGGGCAATAGCTCATGAAAACGGCCGTAAAACATGAATACGATGAGTTTTTGGTCATATCTCTCAAACATGTATCAGGTCTTACTGTCGTTGTAAATCGCCCTAGAACCCCAACCGTGGGAAATAGCTCATGAACACAGCCATAAAACACAAATACAACGAGTTTTAGGTCATATCTCTCAAACTTGTATCGGGTCTTACTGTCATTGTAAATCGCCCTAGAACCCCAAAACCGTGAGCAATAGCTCATGAAAACGGCCACAAAACACGAAAACAACGAGTTTTTTGTCATATCTCTCGACTTGTATTGGGTCTTCCTTGCTTGTAAATCGCCTAGAACCCCAAAACTGTGACTAATAGCTCATGAAAACGCAAACACGAAAACAACGAAGTTTTGGTCATATCTCTCAACTTGTATTGGGTCTTCCGGCCATTGTAAATCGCCTCTAGAACCCCAAAACTGTGAGCAATAGCTCATGAAAACGCCATAAAACACGAAAACAACGAAGTTTTTGGTCATATCTTCAAACTTGTATTGGGTCATTGTAAATCGCCCTAGAACCCCAAAACTGTGAGCAATAGCTCATGAAAACGGCCATAAAGAACTAATACAATGATTTTTTGGGCATATCTCTCAAACTTGTACCAGGTCTTACGGTAATTCTAATTCGCCCTAGAACCCCAAAACTGCGGGGAATAGCTAATGAAAACGGCCATAAAACGCGAATACGGCGAGTTTTTTGTCATATCTCTCAAACTTGTGTCGGGTCTTACGGTCATTGTAAATCGCTCTAGAACCCCAAAACTCTGGGCAATAGCTCATGAAAATGGCCCAAAACCCGAAAACGACACGTTTTTGGTCATATCTCTCAAAAATGTATTGGGTCTTACTATCAAGTAAATCGCCTAGAACCCCAAAATTGTAGGCAATAGCTCATGAAAACAGCCATAAACACGAATAAGACGAAGTTTTGGTCATATCGCTCAAACATGTATCGGGTTCATCGTTTTGTAAATCGCCCTAGAACCCCAACCGTGGGCAATAGCTCATGAAGACGGCCATAAAACACAAATACAACGAGTTTTAGGTCATATCTCTCAAACTTGTATCGGGTCTTACTATCATTGTAAATCGCCCTAGAACCCCCAAACAATGAGCAATAGCTCATGAAAACGGCCATAAAACACGATAACAACGAGTTTTTGGTCATATCTCTCAAACTTGTATTGGGTCTTCCGGTCGTTGTAAATCGCCCTAGAACCCCAAAACCATGAGCAATAGCTCATGAAAACGGCCATAAAACACGAAAACGACGAGATTTTGGTCATGTCTCTCAAACTTGTATCGGGTATTACGGTCATTATAAATCGCCCCGGAACCCCAAAACTAGGGGCAATAGCTCATGAAAACGGCCATAAAACACGAATACAACGAGTTTTTGGTCATATCTCTCAAACTTGTGTCGGGTCTTACGGTCGTTGTCATTCGCCCTGGAACCCCAAAACTATAGGCAATAGCTCTTGAAAATGATCATAAAGCGCGAATACGATGAGTTTTTGATCATATCTCTCAAACTTGTATCGGGTATTACGGTCATTGTAAATCGCCCTGGAACCCCAAAACTATGGGCAATAGCTCGTGAAAATAGCCATAAAACATGAATACGACGAGTTTTTGGTCATATCTCTCAAACATGTATCGGTCTTACTACGCTTGTAAATCGCCCTACAACCCCAAAACTCTGGACAATAGCTCATGAAAACGGCCACAAAACACGAAAACGACAAGTTTTTGGTCATATCTCTCAATCATGTATCGGGTCTTACTGTCGTTGTAAATCGCCCTAGAACCCCGAAATTTTGGGCAATAGCTCATGAAAACGGCCATAAAACACGAAAACGACGAGTTTTTGGTCATATCTCTCAACATGTACCGGGTCTTACTGTCGTTGTAAATCGCCCTAGAACCCCAAAATTGTGGACAATAGCTCATGAAAACGGCCATAAAATGCGAATACAACGAGTTTTTGGTCATATCTCTCAAACTTATATCGGGTCTTACTATCGTTGTAAATCGCCCTAGAACCCCAAAACCATGAGCAATAGCTCATGAAAACGGCCATAAAACACGAAAACGACGACTTTTTGGTCATATCTCTCAAACTTGTATTGGGTCTTCCGGTCATTGTAAATCGTCCTAGAACCCCAAAACTGTGAGCAATAGCTCATGAAAACGGCCATAAAACCGGAATACAACGAGTCTTTGGTCATATCTCTCAAACTTGTATCGGGTCTTGCTGCTAAATCGCCCTAGAACCCCAAAACCATGAGCAATAGCTCATGAAAACGGCCATAAAACACGAAAACGACGACTTTTTGGTCATATCTCTCAAACTTGTATTGGGTCTTCCGGTCATTGTCAATTTTCGTAGAACGCAAAACTATGAGCAAAAGCTCATGAAAATGGCCATAAAACGCGAATACAACGAGTTTTTGATCATATCTCTCAAACTTTTATCGGGTCTTACGGTCGTTGTAAATCGCCCTGGAACCCCAAAACCGTGGGCAATAGCTCATGAAAACGGCCATAAAACACGAAAACGACGACTTTTTGGTCATATCTCTCAAACTTGTATCGAGTCTTGCTGTCATTATAAATTGCCCTGGAACCCCAAAACTGTGGGTAATAGCTCATGCAAATGGCCATAAAGCGCGAATACGACGAGTTTTTCGTCATATCTCTCAAACATGTACCGGGTGTTACTGTCGTTGTAAACCTCCCAAGAACCCCTATGGGCAATAGCTCCTGAAAACGACTATAAAACATGAATACGACGAGTTTTTTGTCTATCTATCAAACATGTATCGGATCTTACTGTCGTTGTAAATCGCCCTATAACCCCAAAACTACGGCACAGCCCATGAAAACTGCCATAAAACACGGAACGACGAGTTTTTGGTCATATCTCTTAAACATGTATCTCTTACTTTATCGTTTGTAAATCGAATCCATAACCCCAAAATTGTGGGCAATAGCTCATGAAAACGGCCGAAACATGAATACGATGAGTTTTTGGTCATATCTCAAACATGTATCAGGTCTTATCGTTGTAAATCGCCTCTAGAACCCCCAACCGTAATAGCTCATGAAGACAGCCATAAAACACAAATACAACGAAGTTTTAGGTCATATCTCTCAAACTTGTATCGGGTCTCCATCATTGTAAATCGCCTAGAACCCCCAAAACCGTGAGCAATAGCTCATGAAAACGGCCACAAACACGAAAACAACGAAGTTTTTGGTCATATCTCTCAGACTTGTATTGGGTCTTCCGGTTGTAAATCGCTTCTAGAACCCCAAAACCGTGACTAATAGCTCATGAAACGGCCATAAAACACGAAAACAACGAAGTTTTGGTCATATCTCTCAAACTTGTATTGGGTCTTCCGTCATTGTAAATCGCCCTAGAACCCCAAAACTGTGAGCAATAGCTCATGAAAACGGCCATAAAACACGAAAACAACGAGTTTTTGGTCATATCTCTCAAACTTGTATTGGGTCTTCCGGTCCTTGTAAATCGCCCTAGAACCCCAAAACTGTGAGCAATAGCTCATGAAAACGACCATAAAGCACGAATACAATGAGTTTTTGGGCATATCTCTCAAACTTGTATCAGGTCTTACGGTCATTATAAATCGCCCTAGAACCCCAAAACTGCGGGGAATAGCTCATGAAAACGGCCATAAAACGCGAATACGGCGAGTTTTTTGTCATATCTCTCAAACTTGTGTCGGGTCTTACGGTCATTGTAAATCGCTCTAGAACCCCAAAACTCTGGGCAATAGCTCATGAAAATGGCCCAAAACACGAAAACGACAAGTTTTTGGTCATATCTCTCAAACATGTATTGGGTCTTACTATCGTTGTAAATCGCCCTAGAACCCCAAAATTGTAGGCAATAGCTCATGAAAACAGCCATAAACACGAATAAGACGAGTTTTTGGTCATATCGCTCAAACATGTATCAGGTCTTACTGTCTTTGTAAATCGCCCTAGAACCCCAACCGTGGGCAATAGCTCATGAAGACGGCCATAAAACACAAATACAACGAGTTTTAGGTCATATCTCTCAAACTTGTATCGGGTCTTACTGTCATTGTAAATCGCCCTAGAACCCCAAAACCGTGAGCAATAGCTCATGAAAACGGCCATAAAACACGATAACAACGAGTTTTTGGTCATATCTCTCAAACTTGTATTGGGTCTTCCGGTCGTTGTAAATCGCCCTAGAACCCCAAAACCATGAGCAATAGCTCATGAAAACGGCCATAAAACACGAAAACGACGAGATTTTGGTCATGTCTCTCAAACTTGTATCGGGTATTACGGTCATTATAAATCGCCCCGGGACCCCAAAACTAGGGGCAATAGCTTATGAAAACGGCCATAAAACACGAATACAACGAGTTTTTGGTCATATCTCTCAAACTTGTGTCGGGTCTTACGGTCATTGTAATTCGCCCTGGAACCCCAAAACTATAGGCAATAGCTCTTGAAAATGATCATAAAGCGCGAATACGATGAGTTTTTGATCATATCTCTCAAACTTGTATCGGGTATTACGGTCATTGTAAATCGCCCTGGAACCCCAAAACTATGGGCAATAGCTCGTGAAAATAGCCATAAAACATGAATACGACGAGTTTTTGGTCATATCTCTCAAACATGTATCGGGTCTTACGGTCGTTGTAAATCGCCCTACAACCCCAAAACTCGACAATAGCTCATGAAAACGCCACAAAACACGAAACGACAAGTTTTTGGTCATATCTCTCAATCATGTATCGGTCTTCATCGTTGTAAATCGCCCTAGATCCCCGAAATTTTGGGCAATAGCTCATGAAAACGGCCATAAAGCGTGAATACGACGAGTCTTTGGTCATATCTCTCAAACTTGTATCGCGTCTTACTGTCGTTGTAAATCGCCCTAGAACCCTGATACGTCCATTTTGCATCACTATTCTATGTCTTAATTCACTATTATTCATTGATATATTTCGTATTGAGAGGTGATACTTATGTTATTTCATCTAATTTTGCATGGTTGATGACTTTTGGAGCATGGACCGCAATGTGGATTTTGATGGAAAAGGTGTTGTTGAGGCAAAATTTGCGAAGATCAGAAAATCCGGGAAAATATACGGAAAATCCTATTTTTCTGGCATATATCATCCTCCCAAAACCCTAAGACTGGGAGAGACCACAGAAGAATCACGCCTCTCGCAGGCGGAAAACACCGAGAGAGAAGATCTCCTGATGATTTCGCCGGAATTCCTTCCCGAAGAGGGGAGATCGTCACCATCAACACCACCATCAAGCTGGACTTCATCGGGATCATCATCATCATCACCACCATCATTACCATCAGCACCCTCATCACCATCTCCATATTGCTGTAACAATTGAGTTGAATCTTGCATAGTTCATAGGGGAAACTTTCCCGGTTATGATTACTCTTTGTAGTTGATGCTATTTAGTGAACCATTGAATTATTGTTTATGTTCAGATTGTTATACATCATTATTTCATCTCTGATCTTGATCCATATGATGTCTTGTGAGTAGTTCGTTTTGTTCTTGAGGACATGGGAGAAGTCTTGTTGTTAGTAGTTGAGTTGCGTTGAGAAAGATTCAATAGATTGTTATTTAAGTTGTGGTGTACTTCTTCTAGTGGTGTCATGTGAATGTCGACTAAATGACACTTCACCTATCTAGGCCTAGGGGAATGCATTGTGTATTTGGCTACTAATCGTAGAGGTTGCCGGAGTGACAGAAACATGAATCCCCGTTAGGAAACCATTGCACAAGGGACGTAAGGGTCTTAGAGTTCAAAGCAGTGGTTAGGTTTCTACCTTAATTACTTTCTTGTACTTACGGATGTTTGCAAGGGGTATAATCACAAGTATGTATTATTCTTGGATGGGAAGGTACGTTAGCACAGGTTCACCCACACAACACTTAGCAAGCTAAAGAAGATTAATCAACTATATGAAGCGAAAGCACTTGACAGTCTTCCCATGTGTCCTCGAACGCTTTGGTCATCTTAAGTAATACAACCGGCTTGTCCTTTGCTGCATAAAGGATTGGGCCACTTGCTGCATTTATTCCTACTGTCTTTTATTTACTCGTACTTTGTTTACTTGCCTTATTGAAAACCCCTAAAAATGCGTTTACTAAGTATTTGCAAAGAATTCCTGATCCATACCACTAGCCAGCACCTTCTACTCCTCGTTGGGTTCAACACTCTTACTTATCGAAAATAGTGCGATACACCCCCTATACTTGTGGGTCATCAAGACTATTTTCTGGCACCGTTGTCGGGGAGTCAAGCGCTATTGGAGAGTGGAACTGGGAAAGGAAACTTCTACTGTGAGTATTGTTTACTTCTGTTAGTTGCTTTATTTTTTGTTATGGATAATTCGCTGAGGTTCTTATTTGGTAATGCTACTACCACTGCTAAGGTAGTAGATAAGCCACCACCTGCTGAGTATGATGTTTTCAAAATACCTACAAGAATTATTGATCGTGTTATGGATAACTACTATGTTGGGGACGGAACTGTCCATCCCGGTGATCATTTACTCTTTATACACGAATCATGCGGGTTGTTCAAGTGTGCATGTATTACTACAGATCAAGTTAAGAAGAAGTTGTTCTCATTGTCGCTGAAAGGAAGAGCTGAGGAATGGTATAAGCTGCTGAAGAATGGTCAAGCTCTGGAATGGGAGGAAATAGTGCCTCTCTTTTATTCAAAGTTTTATCCTCCTAGTGAGATTCATAAAGATCGAAATCAAATATACAACTTTTTGCCTCTTGATGGAGAGAGTAGCTCAAGCTTGGGGAGATTGAAGTTATCGATGCTGAAATGTCCCATTCATGAGCTCCCCAACAATATTATTATCGAGAACTTTTATGCAAGGCTCCCTCTACATGATAAAGATTTATTGGATGCTTCTTGCTAGATCATTCACTGCATGGAAGAAGAAGCTAAATGGGATCTTCTGGACCGTATTCAAGACAATGTCAAGCTTGGGAGAATGACAAAGGTAGAAAGTCGGTATAAATTATGATTATGAATGCATTGAATCTTTTATGGAACTGATGACTTTCAAAATATTAGTAATATTTATGGTCTTGATTTGCAAGTTATTACGAATTGCTTTAGAGCTTTTGCTTCCTATATCAAAATTCCAAAAAGGGGATGGAACAAATACCATGCACCTTACAAAGATATTGTTGACTATGCTCCTATTGGAAGTGCTGAGTATTGCATTATTGACCCCATCTTACCCGAACCTTATATCAAGAAGATTCCCTTCCCCGAAAAGGTAAAGGACCTTCCTATGATAACTAATGTAATCACCAAAAGTGAAAAAAAGAACTGTAAAACCTGATGAACAAATAAACATTGAACCTGTGGTAGCAATTGTGAAAGACCTTGTCACTAAAAGCGTAGAAGATGGGCACATAGTCTTTACAGGATGCTTCTAATATTGTTTCACATCCCAATAGAACTAAAAAGGCTAGTGTTCCTGTGCTTTCTATTAGAATTGGTGATCATTGCTATTATGGTTTATGTGATATTGGTGCTAGTTCTAGTGCTATTCCTTTTGAGATTTACAGAGAAATTATGCATGAAATCAGTCCTTGCGAGTTGGAAGAGATTGATGTGGTTATTCACCTTGCTAATAGAGAGACCATCTCTCCAATTGGTATTGTACGAGACATGAAAGTTCTTTGTGGTAAGATTAAGTACCCTGCGGATTTTCTAGTACTTGGTTTGGCTGCTAGTAAAACCTACCCTATCATTTTGGTAGACCTTTCTTGAGTACTTGTGGAGCTATTATTGATTGCAAGAGGGAGAAAATCTTGACTAAGTTTGATGGGGAATCTTATGAGTTTAATTTTTCGAAATTTGCTGAAGAACCTTGCGAAGAGGAAACCCATAATGAGGATTTTAGGGTTGAACAACTTGCTTCTATTGCTCTTGCTCCTAACAATGCTTTGCAAGCTTTATGGAAGATCATGAAAGTGAAATCTTCATGGAAGAAAGGAATGAGATTGACAGGATTCTCCGTGATCAACCTATGAAGCTTAAGCACGACTTGCCTGTAGAAGACTTGGGTACCACGATGCCACCTAAAAAGGATCCTGTTTTCGATCTAAAACCTCTCCCTGATGATCTTAAATGTGCTTATCTAGATGATAAAAAGATATATCCTGTTATTGTTAGCGCTAAACTTTCAGGGAAGGAAGAAGAAAGGTTATTGGAAGTTTTAAGGAAACATCGAGGAGCTATGGGCTATAATCTGGATGATTTAAAAGGGATTTCACCTACTATATGTCAGTACTCTATCAACATAGAACCAGATGCGAAGCCGGTGGTGGAGCACCAATGACGTTTAAATCCTAGGATGAAGGAAGTGGTAAGGAATGAGGTATTGAAACTCCTTGATGCTGGTATTATTTACCCTATTGCTGATAGTGAATGGGTTAGTCATGTTCATTGTGTTCCTAAAAAGGGAGGTATTACCGTTGTCCCTAATGATAATGATGAGCTTATTCCTCAAAGAATAGTGGTAGGCTATAGGATGTGCATCGATTTTAGGAAAGTCAATAAAGTTACTAAGAAAGATCACTACCCGCTTCCTTTTATTGATCAAATGTTGGAAAGGTTGTCTAAAAAGACCCATTTTTGTTTTCTTGATGGTTATTCTGGTTTCTCTCAAATTGCTGTTAAACAACAAGATCAAGAAAAAACTACTATTACTTGCACTTATGGAACTTATGCTTATAGACGTATGCCTTTTGGTTTATGTAATGCTCCTGCTACTTTCCAAAGGTGCATGTCTGCTATCTTTCATGGTTTTTGTGAGGAAATTGTAGAAGTGTTCATGGATGACTTTTCTGTCTATGGAACTGATTTTGATAATTATCTGCACAACCTTGATAAAGTTTTGCAGAGATGTGAAGAAACTAATCTTGTTCTTAATTGGGAGAAATGCCACTTCATGGTTAATGAAGGGATTGTTCTTGGGCATAAAGTTTCTGAAAGAGGCATAGAAGTTGATAGAGCTAAGGTTGAGGCAATTGAGAAGATGCCATGTCCAAGAGACATCAAAGGTACTCATAGTATCCTTGGTCATGCTGGTTTATATAGGAGGTTTATTAAAGACTTCTCTAGGATATCAAAACCTCTCACTAATCTTCTTCAAAATGATGTACCTTTCGTTTTTGATGATGATTGTAGGGATGCTTTTGAAACTCTTAAGAAGGCTTTAACTACAACCCCTATTGTTCAACCACCTGATTGGAGTTTACCCTTTGAAATAATGTGTGATGCTAGTGATTTTGTTGTAGGGGCTGTCCTTGGGCAACGTATTGATAAAAAGTTAAACATTATCCATTATGCTAGTAAGACTCTAGACGCTCAAAGGAACTATGCCACTACTGAAAAGGAATTTCTAGTTGTTGTTTTGCCTGTGATAAGTTTAGGCCCTATATTGTGGACTCAAAAGTAACCATTCACACTGATCATGCTGCTATTAAATATCTTATGACGAAGAAGGACGCTAAGCCTAGGCTTATTAGATGGGTACTGCTTTTACAGGAGTTTGATCTACACATAGTAGATAGGAAGGTGCCGAAAACCACAGTCGATAATTTATCTCGCTTTGGAAAACATCTCTTTGATCCTATGCCTGTTAATGATAGTTTCCCAAATGAAAAGTTAGCCGCAGTAGGGGTGAGCTCGCGAGGAATGCTGATTATGCTAACTTTATTGTTTCCAAGTATTTTCCTCCAACTTTTACAGACAAAGAAAGAAGAAAGTTTTTTATGATTTGAGGCATTATGTTTGGGATGACCCACACTTATACAAAGAAGGAGTTGATGGTATTATGCTAAGATGTGTTCTAGAATATGAACAAAAAGAGATATTATAAATCTCATGGTAGCGCCTATGGAGGACATCATGCAGGAGATAGAACTGCACAAAAGTACTACAATCTGGTTTCTATTGGCCTACCCTTTTAAAGATGCAAGAAAATTTGTGTTATCTTGTGATGAATGTCGGTCATGTTGGTAATATTTCTAGACGCATGAAATGCCTATGAACTACTCTCAAGTTATTGCACCTTTTGATTGTCAGATTCGACTTTATGGGTCCTTTCCTCCTTGACGGTTACACTCATATTCCCTGTTGCAGTTGATTATGTTACTAAGTGGGTAGAAGCCATTCCCACGAAAAAAGTCTTGTATACGTAAACCTCTCTAAAAATGCTTAAGGACGTTATCTTTCCTAGGTTTGGAGTGCCTAGGTATCTCATGACCGATGGGGTTCTCATTTCATTCATGGCGGTTTTAGGAAGACCTCGCTAAATATGATGTTAATCATAGAATTGCTTCACTTATCACCCCCAAACAAGCGGGCAAGTAGAGTTATCAAATAGAGAAATTAAATCTATCTTGCAAAAGACCTGTTAAAAGGTCTAGAAAAAACTGGGCTAAGAAGTTGAATGATGCTTTATGGGCTTATAGAACTGCTTACAAAAATGCTATGGGAATGTCTCCTTATAAAATGGTTTATGGGAAAGCTTGCCACCTACCCTTAGAATTAGAACACAAAGCTTACTTGGCAGTGACAGAACTAAATAGAGATTGTAAGCTCGGGTGAGAAAAGATTATTTGACTTAAGTTCGTTAGATGAATGGAGGAGTGAAGCCTGAGAATGCTAGGCTCTTTAAGGAAAAATTGAAAAGATGGCATGACAAGAATACTTAAGAGAGAATTTCATGTTGGTCGAAAGTTCTATTGTATAGGTCTCCTCAGATTTTTTGCAGGTAAGCTACTATCAAAATGGGAAGGACCTTTCATCATTGAAGAAGTATACCGCTCAGAGCAATAAAAATTTCTTCTCAAGATAATATTACACAAGTAGTGAATGGACAAATGACTCAACACTATATTGTCTGGAGATTCAACAATGAAGATGTTGATGCCTTTCAAGTTATAACTCTAGAGAAATTCATTGAGGAAAAATTAGAGACACAGAGTCTGTTTTCATGTAGGTAACAGTTCTGGTAAGAAAAGTTCCACGAAACTACAATACAACTATATTTTTGCAGTTTTCAGTCGATAAGGAAAGTTTCGAAGCAAAAAAGGGATGAAATTTCTTCATCTTTCTTTCTTGATTTGCTCATAATTCTATTAATATCTAGTTAAGATCTTTTGTGTTTACAAGGAAGAATGAATGTTTGTATTTATCACATGTATGAATGATTGTTTCACTCAAATCTTATACTTGCTAACCAGCCTTGCTAGCCAAAAACCTGTATTGAGAGGGTATTCTTCTCGTGCATCCACCTCCTTTAAACCAAAACCCATGCCATTTGTGTCCACCATACCTACCTAGTAGCAATATTGCTATTCCAAGTAAATTCTTGTTTTGTCTACCTCCCAAATTAAACTTGTTATGTGAAAATCAGTGATTAAAGCTCTCACGAACTTGATGACACACTTTACTTTCTTGCATTTAATAAACTTGAACCATTGGGTCCTTCTTTGTTAAGATATGCTTGCGCTTTATGAGTTGAAGTTCGCTGAACCATGTATCATGGGGACCGCTTTCAACACTTCATTTGGTACTTTGTACCTAGTTGATATCATGTTCTTTTGCTTATGGATCCCGGCGGTGTGAAATAAAAGTGGAACTTGTAAGATCATGGAGTTTATATGTGTGTTAGAGAAACGCCTGGGCCGCTAGCCTAAGCCATGCCTAATCATGGTGGAAACTTGCAGCATAACTATAGTGAGCATTCTATGAAGCATCCTCAATAAAAACCTATGCAAATAGCAAATAAAAAGATCGCTGAGATGCTCATTGTCTGCTTGCCTTGTCATCTTGATTACGGGATAGCTCCTGTGTCATGTGCAAGGGGTACCCCGTTGGCGGTTCTCAATGATACGCATATATTTAGAATGACAAGAGCTTGCTCGTGACTGAAGTTGAGTAGCATGAGGATCGGTACTCATAAGTAAGGGGCATGAGATTTCAACTTATAACTTGTCAAGCATATCCTCTTAGTTGTGTCACTTTAACCTTAATCACCTAAAGATGCCTATGATAGGGGCAATGAGAGCTGAAAGCTAGTAAGTATCATAATTTTTGGGAGCTCTTTATGAGACTTGCAATCCCTGCTTCCCTCTTTGAAGGGCCTTTTCTTTTACTTTGTAGTTGAGTCAGTAAACCTATTCCCTTCTATCTCAAAGTATTTTTGAGTTGTTGTGTTTCATTCATTCATATGTTGATTTATTCATTCATGTTTCTTATGTTCCTTGTTTTGCATTGCTCTTATCCTGATGTTTACTACTTTGAAGGCTTTCATTGAAAAACCAGTTATTTGAGAACTCCAGGAAATTATCAACTATTCTTCAACCAAGAGCTAAGTTTGCCATTACCAATTATGATTCACTTTATGTATCTTTATTGTGTTTCCTTTGCTCATTACAAGTTGAGTTATATAATAGTGAGTTGTCTTCTATTATGATCTATGTATTTAATGAATGTGATGCTTCTTGTCCGTATTCTTTTATCGACTCTTCACTCCATAAACCTGAGGTCATGTTTATTGAGCTCAGTTTAAACAGGGGAGAAGCGAAGTCTAAGATTGGGGAGTTGATCGTCCATTTTGCATCACTATTATATGTCTTAATTCACTATTATTCATTGATATATTTCAGATTGAGAGGTGATACTTATGTTATTTCATCTATTTTGCATGGTTGATGACTTTTGGAGCATGGACCGCTGCGGTCGAGATTCGATGGAAAAGGTGCTTTTTGGAGGCAAAATTCAAGATCATAAAATCTAGGAAAATATACGAAAATCCTATTTTGCAGAAGACTAAGGATGCCAGAAGATGGAGTGGAGGTGGGCCACAGGGGGCCCACACCACCCCATGGCGCGGGTAGGCCTAGGCCGCCACAGGGGTTGTGGCCACCTGCCCACTCCAGCCTCTCCTCAGATATCATCCTCCCGAAACCCTAAGACTGTGGAGCGACCACAGAAAGATTCACGCTCTGGGCGAAAACACGGAGAGAAAGATCTCTCCGCAGATGATTTCAGTAGGGAATTCCTTCCGGAGAGGGAGATCGCCATCAACACCACCATCAAGCTGGACTTCATCGGGATCATCATCATCATCACCACCATCATTACCATCATCACCCTCATCACCATCTCCATATTGCTGTAACAATTGAGTTGAATCTTGCATAGTTCATAGGGGAAACTTTCCCGGTGTTGATTACTCTTTGTAGTTGATGCTATTGAGTGAACCATTGAATTATTGTTTATGTTCAGATTATTATACATCATTATTTCATCTCTGATCATGATCCTTATGATGTCTTGTGAGTAGTTCATTTTGTTCTTGAGGACATGGGAGAAGTCTTGTTGTTAGTAGTGGAGTTGTGTTGAGAAAGATTCAGTAGATTGTTATTTAAGTTGTGGTGTACTTCTTCTAGTGGTGTCATGTGAACGACTACATGACACTTCACCTATATGGGCCTAGCGGAATGCATTGTGTATTTGGCTACTAATCGTAGGGGTTGCGGAGTGATGTAAACCTGAACCCCGTTAGAAACCATTGCACAAGGGACGTAAGGGTCTTAGAGTTTAAAGCTATGGTTAGGTTTCTACCTTAATTACTTTCTTGTACTTACGGATGTTTGCAAGGGGTATAATCACAAGTATGTATTAGTCTTGGATGGGGCGGTACGTTAGCACATGTTCACCCACACAACACTTAGCAAGCTAAAGAAGATTAATCAACTATATGAAGCTTAAAGCACTTCGATGCCTTCCCATATGTCCTCGAGAACATTTGGTCATCTTAAGTAATACAACCGGCTTGTCCTTTGCTGCATAACATATTGGGCCACTTGCTGCATTTATTCCTACTGTCTTTCATTTACTCATACTTTGTTTACTTCCCTTATCGAAAACCCTAAAATCCGTTTGCTAAGTATTTGCAGAGAATTCTGATCCATACCACTAGCCAAAGACCTTCGCTCCTCGTTGGGTTCGACACTCTTACTTATCAAAAATATTGCGATACAACCCCTATACTTGTGGGTCATCAAGACTATTTTCTGGCGCCGTTGCCGGGGAGTGAAGTGCTATTGGAGAGTGGATTTGGTAAAGGAAACTTCTACTGTGAGTATTGTTTACTTCTGTTAGTTGCTTTATTTTTTGTTATGGATAATTTGCTGAGTTTCTTATTTGGTAATGCTACTACCACTGCTAAGGTAGTAGATAAGCCACCACCTGCTGAGTATGATGTTTTCAAAATACCTACAAGAATTATTGATCGTGTTATGGATAACTACTATGTTGGGGACGGAACTGTCCATCCCGGTGATCATTTACTCTTTATACACCTAATCATGCGGGTTGTTCAAGTGTGCGTATTACTACAGATCAAGTTAAGAAGAAGTTATTCTCATTGTCGCTAAAAGGAAGAGCTGGGGATTGGTATAAGCTGCTGAAGAATGGTCAAGCTCTGGAATGGGAGGAAATAGTGCCTCTCTTTTATTTAAAGTTTTATCCTCCTAGTGAGATTCATAAAGATCAATCAAATATACAACTTTTGGCCTCTTGATGGAGAGAGTACAACTCAAGCTTGGGGGAGATTGAAGTTACTGATGCTCAAATGTTCCATTCATGAGCTCCCCAACAATATTATTATCAATACCTTTTATGCAAGGCTCCCTCTACATGATAAATATTTATTGGATGCTTCTTGCGCTGGATCATTCACTCACATGGAACAAGAAGCTAAATGGGATCTTCTCGACCGTATTAAAGACAATGCTGAAGCTTGGGAGAATGACAAAGGTAGAACCCCAAAACTGTGAGCAATAGCTCATGAAAACAGCCATAAAGCGCGAATACAACGAGTTTTTGGTCATATCTCTCAAACTTATCGGGTCTTATGGTCGCTAAATCGCCTCGAACCCCAAAACTGTAAGCAATAGCTCATGAAAACGGCCATAAAACACGAAACGACAAGTTTTGGTCATATCTCTCAAACATGTATCGGGTCTTACTGTCATTGTAAATCGCCCTAAAACCCCAAAACTGTGAGCAATAGCTCATGAAAACGGCCATAAAACACGAAAATGACGAGCTTTTGATCATATCTCTCAAACTTTTATCGGGTCTTACTTTATTTGTAAATCGCCCTAGAACCCCAAAACAATAGGCAATAGCTCTTGAAAACTGCCATAAAGTGCGAATACGACGAGTTTTTGGTCATATCTCTCAAACATGTATCGGGTCTTACGGTCGTTGTAAATCGCCCTAGAACACCAAAACTCTGGGCAATAGCTCATGAAAACGGCCACAAAACACGAAAACGACGAGTTTTTGGTCATATCTCTCAAACATGTATCGGATCTTACTATCGTTGTAAATCGCCCTAGAACCCCAAAATTGTGAGAAATAGCACATGAAAACGGCCATAAAGTGCGAATACGACGAGTTTTTGGTCATATCTCTCAAACTTGTATCGGGTCTTACTGTCGTTGTAAATCTCCCTAGAACCCCAAAACCATGGGCAATAGCTCATGAAAACAGCCATAAAACACGAAAACAACGAGTTTTTGGTCATATCTCTCAATACGTATAGGGTCTTACTGTCATTGTAAATCGCCCTATAACCCCAACCATGGGAAACAGCTCATGGAAACCGCCATAAAGCGCGAATACGACGAGTATTTGGTCATATCTGTCAAGCTTGTATCAGGTCTTACTGTTGTTGTAAATCGCCCTGGAACCCCAAAACTGTAGGCAATAGCTTTTGAAAATGACCATAAAGCGTGAATACGACGAGTTTTTGGTCATATCTCTCAAACTTGTATCGGGTATTATGGTCATTGTAAATCACCCTAGAACCCCAAAACTGTGGGCAATAGCTCATGAAAACGGCCATATAACACGAATACGACGAGTGTTTGGTCATATCTCTCAAACATGTATCGGGTCTTACGATCGTTGTAAATCGCCCTAGAACCCCAAAACTGGGCAATAGCTCATGAAAATAGCCACAAAACACGAAACGAAGTTTTTCGTCAAATCTCTCAAACATGTATTGGGTCTTACTATCGCTAAAATCGCCCTATAAACCCAACCATGGGCAATAGCTCATGAAACAGCCATAAAACACGAAACGACATGTTTTTGGTCATATCTCTCAAACATGTATCGGGTCTTGTTGTAAAATCGCCTGGAACCCCAAAACTGTGGGTAATAGCTCATGAAAACAGGCATAAAGCGCGAATACGACGAGTTTTTGGTCATATCTCTCAAACATGTATCGGGTGTTACTGTCGTTGTAAATCTCCCTAGAACCCCGGTGGGCAATAGCTCATTAAAACGGCCATAAAACACGAAAACGACGAGTTTCTGATTATATCTCTCAATGTTTTATCGGGTTCATCGCTAGTAAATTGCCCTAGAACCCCAAAACAAGGGCAACAGCTCATGAAAACAGCCATAAAACACGTAAAACGGCAAGTTTTTGATCATATCTCTCAAACTTTATCGGGTCTTACTGTCGCTAACGCCTAAGAACCCCAAAACAATGGCAATAGCTCTTGAAAACGCCATAAAGCGCCGAATCATTTAGTTTTGGTCATGATACATTGCAATGTATCTATAATTTTTGATGTTCCATGCTTGGTTTTATCCACTTTCTTGTGATTTGTTCCAACTTTGAGTAATTTCATATGATTTCTTGGACTAACCTATTAACAAGAGCCACCGATTACCGATTGCTGTTTTGGTTCCAGAAAATCAAAAATGAATATTCTCAAAATTGGACGGGACAAAACCAAAGTGCCTATTTTTCTCGAAGGGATCAAGTGCCAGAATACGAGACGAAGAAGGGACAGGCAGCCACCACACCACCTGGCCGTGCGGCCAGACCTGGCCCGCGCCAGGGGGTGGTGTGGCCGCTCCCGGCACCCCCTCGGCCTCTCCTTCCGCCTATATATTTCCCTCGGGACGAAAACCCTAAGTACCCGATCAAAAATCCACGAAAGAGTCAGAGTCAGCCGCCATCTCCACCCCTAGATTGGGAGGATCTGAAGCTCTTCTCGGCACCCCTCACGAGAGGGAATTCACCCTGGAGGCCTTCTTCAACACCATGCAAGCCTCCGGTGTGATGAGTGAGTAGTTCATCCTTGGACTACAGATCCATGTAGTAGCTAGATGGCTGGTTTCTACTCCTCTGTGCTTTCATGTTTAGATCTTGTGAGCTCCGTTCATGATCAAGATCATCTATTTGTAATTCATACATGTTGTGTTTATGGGATCCGTTGGATTTTGTGATGCTATTTCATATTGATTATTGATTCTATCATGTCTTTGTTATTTGAGATCTTGCATGCTTTCCATTGTTAGTAGCTATCTTTGCCAAGTAGATGCTAGCAACTCCAAGAGTTAGTATTTATGCTCGATAGTGGGCTCATGCCTCTGGTCTATGTATTATGTTGTAATGCCCAATCAAGTCTCAGAGGAGTCAAGATGATTAGTATATTCATGTATTGCTTTCTCGGTGTTTGTCAATTGCCCCGCTGTAATTTGTTCACCCAGCATGTTATTTATCTAAGGAGAGCCACCTCTAGTGAACTATGGATCCCGGTCTACAATCTTTATCGCTTTGTGTTTACTTTCAAGAACTTTTTACTTCTTTCCATTCGATACGTTTAACTTTGTTTTCCAGAAACACGGTGAGATTGACAACCTCATCGCAAGTTGGGGACAAAGTTCTATGAGTTGTGTTTTGCGTGTCTCCACGCTGCTACTAGCACCTAGTGCGCCTCGCTAAAGCTCGCCTAGTAACACCTTTGGGGTGTTTCTTGCTCCTACCGGGTTCGATTAAACCTTGGTATCATAACCTAGGGAAAACTTGCTGCTATATTCATCGTATCTTCCTCTTGGGGTTCCTAACGGCTCTACCGGAAGTCGAAATGCGATCGGGTCATATCTCTCAAACTTATCGGTCATACTGTCAGTTGTAAATTGCCTTAGAACCCCAAAATTGTAGGCAATAGCTTTTGAAAACGCCATAAAGCGCTAATACGATAGTTTTTGGTCATATCTTCAAACATGTATCGGGTCTTACGGGTCAGTTAAATCGCCTAGAACCCCAAAACTCGCAATAGCCATGAAAACAGCCACAAAACATGAAAACAACGAAGTTTTGGTCATATCTCAAACATGTATTTGGTCTTACCGTCGTTGTAAATCCCCTAGAACCCCAAAATTGTGAGGAATAACTCATGAAAATGGCCATAAAATGCTACAATGAGTTTTTGGTCATATCTCTCAAACTTGTATCGGGTCTTTCGCTGTTGTAAATCGCCTTAGAACCCTGCAAAACCGTGAGCAATAGCTCATGAAAACGGCCATAAAACACGAAAACGACATTTTACTTTTGGTCATATCTCTAAAACTTGTATTGGGTCCCGGCCATTGTAAATCGCCCTAGAACTCCCAAAATCAGTGAGCAATAGTCATGAAAACAGCCATAAACGCTAATACAACGAAAGTGTTTGGTCATATTCTCAAACTTGTATCAGGTCTTATGGTCGCTAAATCGCCTCGAACCCCAAAAACCGTAAGCAATAGCTCATGAAAATGGCCATAAACACTTAAAAGACGAGGTTTTGATCATATCTATCAAACTTTTATCTTACTATCGCTAAATCGCCCTAGAACCCCAAAAACAAGCTCATGAAAACGCACTCACAAACGCGAATACAAGGAGTTTTTGGTCATATCTCTCAAACTTGTATCGTAGTCTACCGCTATTGTAAATCGCCTCGAACCCCAAACTATGGGTAATAGCTCATCAAAACGGCTATGAACAATACGAGTTCTTGGTCATATCTCTCAAACATGTATCGGTCTTACTATCGCTGTAAATCGCCTTATAACCCCAACCATGGGCAATAGCTCATGAAAACGCCATAAAGCGCCAATACGCAGTTTGAAGCCTTGGTCATATTCTCAAACTTGTATCGGGTCTTACGGCCATTGTAGATCGCCTGAACCCCAAAACTATAGGCACAGCTCTTGAAAACGCCATAAAACACGAATACAACGAAGTTTTTGGTGATATCTCTCAAACTTGTATTGTGTCATCCGGCCATTGTAAATCGCCTAGAACCACAAAACTGTGAGCAATAGCTCATGAAACAGCCATAAAACACGCATATGACGAAGTTTTTGGTCATATCTTTCAAACATGTATCGGGTTCATCGTTGTTGTAAATCACCCTATAACCCTAACCATGGGCAATAACTCATGAAAACGGCCATAATGTGCTAATAGGACGGTTTTTGGTCATATCTCTCAAACTTGTATCGGGTCTTACTATCGCTGTAAGTCGCCTAGAACCCCAAAACTGTAGGCAGCGCTTTGAAAACGGGCCATAAAGCATGCTAATATGACGAAGTTTTTGGCCATGTCTCAAACTTGTATCGAGTCTTATCACATTGTAAATCGCTTCTAGAACCCCAAAACTCAGGTAATAGTCATGAAAACGGCCGAAAAGCACCAATACGATGAGTTTTTGGTCATATCTCTCAAACATGTATCGGGTGTTACTATCGCTAAATCTCCCTAGAACCCCTCAAGTGGCAATAGTCATGAAAACGGCCATAAAACACGAAAACAACGAAGTTTTTGGTCATATTTCAAACATGTATCGGTCTTACTGCTGTAAATCGCCTAGAACCCCAAAATTATGGGCAATAGCTCATGAAAACGGCCATAAAGCACCTAATATTGAAGTTTTTGGTCATATCTCTCAAACATGTATCGGGTCTTCATCACATTGTAAATCGCCTAGAACGCCAAAAATGTGAGCAATAGCACAGAAAACAGCCATAAACACAAAAAACGACGCATTTAGTTTTTGATCATATCTCTCAAACTTTTATCGCCCTTACTGTTGTAAATCGTCCCAGAACCTCAAAACCGTAAGGCTAGCCGATGAAAACGCCATAAACGCTAATACGATGGCGAGGTTTTTGGCCATATCTCTCAAACATGTATCCGTCATACTATCATTGTAAATCGCCTTAGAACTCCCAAAACCGTGAGCAATAGCTCATGAAAATTCGGCCATAAAACACGAATACGACGAAGTTTTTGGTCATATCTCTCAAACATGTATCGAAGTCTTACAACAAGCATAGAATCGCCTAGAACCCCAAAACAGGGAATAGCTCATGAAACCGCCATAAAACACGAATACGATTTGTTTTTGGGCATATCTCTTAAACATGTATCGGGTCTTGTTGTCGCTTGTAAATCGCCTCGAACCCCAAAGCTGTGAGCTATAGGTCATGAAAACAACCATAAACACGAAATGACGAAGTTTTGGTCATATCTCTCAAAATTCTATCGGGTCTTATGGTCGCTGTAAATCACCCTAGAACCCCAAAACGCATTTAGTTTTTGGTGATATCTCTCAAACATGTACTGCCTTATGATGATTGTAAATCACCCTAGAACTCCAAAACTATGGGCAATATCTCATGAAAACGCCATAAAACACGCATTTATGAGTTTTGTTCATATCTCTCAAACATGTATAGGCTCTACGATCACTAAATTACCATAGAACTCCAAAACTATGTGCAATAACTCATGAAAACAGCCATAAAATGTGGAAACAAAAAGTTTTTGGTCATATGTCTCAAACAGTACCGGCTCTATGGTTATTGTAAATCGCCATGTAACTCCCAAAATCTGGGTAATAGCTCATGAATCAGCCATAAAGCAAGAATAATGAATGACGAGGTTTTGGTCATTTCTTCCAAACATGTATCGGGTCTTACGGCCATTAAATCGCCTAGAACCCCAAAACTGTGGGTACAACATGAAAACGGCCAGAAAAAGAAAACGACGTTGTTTTTGGTCATATCTTCTCAAAACATGTATCGAAGTCTTTCTCTCGTTGTAAATCGCCTAGAACTCCAAAACTGTTGGTATTAGCTCATGAAATGGCCATAAAACATGAAAACGACGTGCTTTTTGGCTCATATCTCTCAAATCCTTGTATCGGTCTTACTTGGCCATTGGAAATCGCCTAGAACCCCAAAATTGTGGGGTAATAACTCATGAAAACGGCCATAAAATGCATAACGACGATTTAGCCTTTTGGTCATATCTCTCAAACATGTATCGGGTCTTATTGTCGCTGTAAAATCACCTCCGAACCTCAAAATTAGAGCTATAGCTCATGAAAATGGCTACAAAACACTAAAACGATGAGTTTTGTCATACCTCTCAAACTTCTATCGGGTTTTAAGGTGTCATTGTAACGCCTTTCCTAGAACCCCAAAACGACGAAGTTTTTTGGTCATATCTTCATACATGTATCATGTCTTACTATCGCTTGTAAACGCCTTATAACTCCTTTCCTTAATAAACAACAAATAGCATCCCAAGATTTTCCAAATCTTGTAATGTGAAAATAAATAAACAAAATAAATTTCTTGTTGAAAATCAGGGTGAAAAGAAACTTTTGTTTCTAAAAGGAAACTTAAAATCCCATCTTGAACAAACTTTAAGTTAAAGTTTGAGTTCAACAAAAATCCAAATCAAGGGAAATGCATTCCTCAATGAATGTATCTGGAAATTTGAACACTTGGAAAATAAATCCAAATCCCTAAACCCTAATGGAAGGAAATCATTTTCCAAAGTTGTTCCTAAAATCCATGGATTTGATCCATACCAAAATTGATCAACAATATTCACAAAGGATCAAGAAAAGGCAAATAGAAATAAAATAAAGCCTTAGAAATTGGTTTCACTCAAATTGGAAACATAAAATAAAATCTTTATGATTATATTGAGATAAGGAAATTGAATTTCCAAAGCTAATAAAGTTCCTACCAAAACCCAAACCAATTTAGATCAAATTAAATCCTAAAGGGATTTATAAAAATAAACATTTAATAAAGGAAAATAAAATATTTTGGAAACACTACTTTGAAGTCTTTTATAAAAGGTTTTGGTTTTCAGAATGAAAAGAAATATTTTAAATTAAGATTATTTTATAAAGCCAAATTAAACTCTTGGCCAAGACTTTGAAATAAAAAAGGTTTTTCGCTTTTAATTAAATGAGTAAAGGTTTATTTAAATAAAATAATAAGGATTTAAATATCCAATTTTATTTATGTAAAGGTTTTCCCATTTTAAATAAGACTAAAACTTATTTATCTTTAAATAAGTTTTCCAAGTATTTTGTTTTCTCAAATAAAACCTACTTAAAAGTGTTTCTCTTATTGGGATTTCAAATGGAAATTTTATCAACTAAATCAAACCCTATTTTATTAAAACTAAAGATCCATTTATTTAATTATTAAATGGATCCCAAAAAATAAATAAAAAATATTAATTTTGTTTTTGAGATTTGGATTATGTTGATAAATAGAACCAAATTCAAAATACAAAGTTGAGTGATTGCTTGAATTGTTTGAATTTGTTTGAATGTTTGAAAAAATTGATTGAA